>JAJLRJ010000004.1:4609158-4981658 GCA_024195265.1 Dendrophyllia cribrosa
TGGGGTTTGAGTTTGGGGGTTTTGTCTACCTCTGGGTTTCGTGGTTTTCATGTTGTGTCACCAGACATGTCCCTCGCGCGGAGGCAGAACGCCCATACTCAAATAGGTGCGGGTAAGATCGGTGAGTATAGTATACTATACTCAGCGGTCTTACCCATGCACCTATAAAAGGAGACCGAGCTAATTAACACCACTCACTTCGGGAAAGACCGCGCCAGTTAGTACTTGTGTAGTCTACACATAGTCTCTGTTCTATACTCACCAGTCTTTCCTCACAAACCCATGTCGATCGCGGCTTAGGTCTTACCCACCACTCCCTCCCTGGGGCGGTTGCTTGTTTACTGTATCACATCCTAAGCGCGATCGGCAGAACACCCATACTCAAATAGGTGCGGGTAAGATCGGTGAGTATAGTATACTATTCAAGCTTCGAGAGAATCGCTGTCTTTGAGTCTCTAGACTGCAACAAGTTGTCTTTGGATACAGGTTTGTCGTTATTGTGTAAAACACTGAGCGTCTCATGTTCATTGCATTCAGAATTCGACAGAATATAGCTTACGTATGTGAACATTCGCAATGCATAATCAATCAACATCACGCGGTGTCCAATTAACTGCTGAAACTGTTGTCTTTGCCCATCCGTAAAGTGCAGACGGTTCAATAATTCTTAGTTAGGATTAAATGATCTTTCCTTTAGACATCGAAATACTTGTAGAACTATAATTATTAATTTAATAGAAGTCCGCTTTGCTGACATCTCTTACCAAACCAAATGCTCTCAGTCGGAATACAGTGGAACCCCGCCATACGACCACCCCGTTAATACGACCACCCCGTTATTACGACCACTTTTTTGTGGCCCGAACAAAAGCCCACACATTTTCTTTTCTGAAAACCCCGTTAATCCGACCACCCCGTTATTACGACCAACGACCACCTTTTGGAGTCCTCAGTCGTTATTTTCTTTATAAAATTATCCCGTTAATACGACCAGTCAAAATGCCTGTTGAAGCTGCTGAGTGAAAACAGATACAATCTGACAAACAATAACGCATTAATACTTTATTGAATGTTTTAAGGCAAAGGTGTTAGTGATTAGCATGTTCAATTGACATGACATCCGGCAAATTGCAGTGTTCAGTGAAAAGGATGCATGAACAGATACTACAAAAGATCTGAAAGACTTCACTTTGCAGTATTTCGAGGCTCTCAAAGTTATTTTGCCTTCTTGTTCCTGCTGCCTTCCACTGTGGCTTTTCTCTTCAAGTCGATTTCCTGTTCTTTTCTCACAGAACGGTTATTTTGGAATGTTTTGCATTTTCTAGAGGCAAAGGGCAATATGAAAACTGCAAATGAACTCGCAAAAGTTATTGCTAATGTACAAAGTGATTGGCTTAAGCAAAGGTGAAGCCAGTCGAAGCTCGCAGACTTTTTTTTAAAACCGTTTGAACATTGTAATAATTGTGAAAGTGTTGTAAGCTAAAATATAGAAAACGGCTCTTCGAGACATTTCACTAGAAGCCCTTTCCTTCGTAACAAGGAACTGAAAGAAGTCAGTGTTTTTTCTCATTACTCGGTTTCCTTTACTGTTACATTGTTCCGTTGCATTGAATTGCGGTTGTATTAAGGTTGATAATTAACTGCAAAAAGGTTTATTTATAGCGCAATTAAAGAAACACGTGTAGTTTAAAAGCATGTTGCACCATAATTTGACCCTACCCCGTTAATACGACCACCCCGTTAATACGACCAAATTTCCATGGCCCGAAGGTGGTCGTATTAACGGGGTTCCACTGTACATTTGGGTTTTTGTAATGCATGTTGACTTTTGTTTACCACCGTGATATAAAATATAATTCGACCTTTATATCGCCTTGATATAAAATATAATTCGATCATAAATATTCCTCTGACGAGTCGAACGATAAAATAAATATTACTCGACAACTGTACAAATTATCTCAAAGTCATGATAGCGCGAATGCTGTTTATGCAAATAATGATGATATTTAATGGTTGTGAGAACATTTCGGCCGGTTTAGTCAAACATGATATTGGCTGCTGCCTCACTTTTGGCACTTGGTGAGTTAACTGGGTTATTTTTTTTAGTAACCTGGTTAAAATTCCAAAAACAAAAATAACTCGGTGAAAGATGTTTGTTATGAAATAACGGAGTTTCTTTTATGAGCGGCCGCACTTCGGAAGGTTGAACTTTGAACGAAGATCATGTTATCATTTGCTCTATTCTTTATTTTTTGTTGCATATCGTTATTCATCTGATGAACGAGGAACGAAATTAGCCTGCCTAAGCATCCGCCGGGCAGGAACCATGACAGCGAAGGCAGCGAGATCGGCACAGAATAATATGATCAATCAGCGAAAACAAATGCCTCTGCACATGCGTTTTACATTTTGGTACCTTTTTTCCCTGCAAAACAACATCGTCAAATGATCAAATCATACGTTTATTGGAGAACGTGTACGACGGTTTATTTCAGTAATTTTCCTTTCTCTATTTGAAAAAGAAAGTCGCCCCAATGAATCCAACAGTTTGCGTACACGAGGAAGCCTACCGCAAAATTGAAAAATGATTGAGAGATCGGGAAAGTTAACCTGCACTAAACTACCTAGCGAGGTGGTTTGAAAAATGAAAAAACCTAACTCGGTTAAAAAATCTATCTTTTCTTTTATTAATTTCCATGGGAACCGCTGACACGGTTTAAATTCGGTGAACACCAAAAATACGCGCCCGCATCAGGAATTCAGGAATTTTGTTAAACCAGTTAACTTTAATTAATTGGAAAAAGCAGCCATTGAGCACAGAACCACATCGGAACAACAGCCAGTTTGAATCTTTTTTTATAAGAACGTCAAGGCTGGGATAAGAAAATACTAAGAACACACATGAAAAAGAACTGAATATGATTTGCATTCTTTGTAAACCCAAAATCGACCAAGAGTAGGCTGGTTTGACACATCTTTACCACTGCTGAACCAAGCCAGGCAAACATGTGACACGTAACTTGATAAAACCACAAAGCTGATACAATAAATTCCCGGGGCCGGATTCACGAAACCCTCCTAACTTGAGACATATCCTAAGTATTGTTTCTTAACAATAGTCTATTGTCATTCCAACAATAGGCTATTGTTAAGAAACAATACTTAGGTCCGGGACAAACGTCGAACTTTTCATGAGTCGAACTAAATTCAGCGAATTAAGTTCATGACTAGTTCGACGTTTGTCTCAATTAAATTCGACGGACTCATTTGGATCGACCAACACGTTCTATCCGTCTGGAGCAGACGGATAGAACGTGTTGAATTTGGTTCGTCTGAATTAAGTTCGATGTTTGACCCAACAGACGAAAATAATTAATTTGGGTCGACCCAAACTGCAATTTAGTTCGACTCATGAAAAGTTCGACGTTTGTCCCGGGCCTTAGGACCGGCCCCAGGTCACGTACTGATGTAACTGAAAGGGACAGAATCACGGCCATTTTGACCTTTTTCTGTCAAAACCATGCTGCAATACCTTCGCTTACTTACAAAAATAACAAAAGCAAATTTACTAAAATACCAAGAGCCTAAATCAACCAATTCTTGAAAGAGAACAAATCATGGTCTGTTCTAGCCAATTTTGGAAACAACAACAACAACAACAATGTGAGTTGAATTGCAATTCGTTCAGATCCGGTCGGTCTATGATTATACATTTATCGATAGTTTTAGTACACTAGGATGATAATTTATAACTTAACTGGACCATTATTTTTCCGTTTCTGTAAATACAAAAACAATTTATATATATATTTTCTCAGCCGGTGCATAGATAATTTCATTTTACAGTGTACAAATATATTTCTCAGTGCATAGATAATTTCATGAGTGCACAAACATATTTGCGAGTGCGCCAATGTTTTCCCAGTAACCACTGCTGCAATGATAGAGACCTGGTTACCTTTGTTTCCCGCGCGTTTCAGTCTTGTTTAGCGGCCATCTTTGTTGTGTTTTCATTCGCAGTTTACCAGAAAGGATGCGATAAGTATTTATCTTGCAAAAAGAGTGAGCCAAAGAAAACGCAATGTATGCCAATAGAGCTAGCACCGAACAACGGCATAAAGAAATGAAATAATTCTAACGGTTCTGGACAGCATGAAATCCTCCTATCAATTTGAGATAATCCGCCGAGATCAAAAGGTCAATATCATCGAAGAGAACAAATTCATCACTGTGATCTAAAGACGCAATTCTCTCTGAAGTTTTACTGGGAAAGCTTTATGCTTTTTAAATACTTTTTTGCGACGAGTGGTAGTCGTGTTTAGCCTGTCTATTTTTATACTACTAACGTTTAACCAGCCATTACTCAGAGAGATAGTCAAGGAACCTCCCTTGATCTCTTATAGAAAAGGAAAGTCACTTAAAGACCTGCTTGTGAAAGCCAAACTCAGTCTCGAAAGGCTGGTGTAGGCGTAGGTCTGTCAACCCCATTTATAACCTTAGTAATTCTTCCGTTTCCTTTGAGTTCCAACGTCTGAGTCTTAAATCCCTGCCACACCTGTGACAAAAAAAAAACAAATGAAATTTGCACAATGGCCCCACAACTTTCACAAAACATGGTGCTCAGTGAGTACACAGCAAAGATGGCCGCTAAAGAGGGTCCCCAATAGGGTTATTCAATCCCGACATCCCGACCGAAATTTCCTCTCAATCCCGTAATCCCGACGGTTTTTATCCGCCAATCCCGATCTCGGTGAAAAAAATTTAAAGGCCCACCACGCATTGTTTATTTTGACCCAGATGAATGCGATCGCTCGCGAAGTGAAATTTTTGCCTCTCATCTCCAGGAAGAAATGAACACTGAGTTTATTAATTTGATTTGATTTAATTTAATTTATATTTTTGTACATTTCTGTCACAGAACTTGACCAGGCTTCCCGGATCTCGCCCCTTTGAAGTAACATTTCCCGAATCCCGCTTCGTAATATCGCGAAATCCCGCGTCCCGTTCAAAATTGCAATCCCGAATCTCGCGCCCCTTTTCTTCCAAAATCCCGAATCCCGGCCGTGAAATAGGCCAAATCCCGGATCCCGAAAAACCTATTGGGGACCCTCGCTAAACAAGACTGAAACGGGCGGGAAACAAAGGTAACCAGGCCTCCATCATTGCAGCAGTGGTTACTGGAAAAACATTCGCGCACTGAGAAATATATTTGTGCACTGAACAATGAAATTATCTATGCACTGAGAAATAAATCTGTGCACTGAGAAAAATATTTGTGCACTGAGAAATATATTTGTGCACTGCATATATGGGCCACCGTATTATGATGTTTTCAAAAAAATAAAAGCATCGTGTTCCTGAACAGTTTCAACTTTAATTTTTGACGTTCTTATAAAACAAGGTGTATATCATTCTGCATAGCATTCATGGCAAAACCGTCGTCGTTGTCGACAGGGACGAACTACCCAGTTCGTGGCTATCAATTTCTAATTATATTCTACTCTTCATTCGCATCAGTAGCCAGTTTTATAGGTAAAAGCAACAGCTTAGTCGTTTATGTTCTACTAGGCCAGGGATAGGTTGGTTTCTTGTTCGTGACTGAAACAAGTTTTCCAAATACGTTGTCTTCATCATGAGTCGGATACATCTTTTTTTTCTTGCCTTCTAGCCGATAGCGTAACTTGACCGCTATTGCTATCGTGCAGCGCGACGTTTGTCAGCCAAAATTTTGGTTCAGTTTTTACAACTTTTCCTCGTCCAAGGCTTTTCTTTGTGGTTTTCTTTCGTCGGGAAAAAAATATAAGATGGCGGATACAAGCCACCATTTAAATAGCAATGTAAAGGTATTTTGAATGGTTTATACAATTAGCCCCTAGCCCAGACATGTTCACGCCACCCCAACCAATGTTTGTTCCCTTGCTTTGCAGGAGTGCAAAAGGGAGTAACTGTAGTTTATGCAGTGTAGAGGACGCGTTTGCGCTATGTTGTCCACTTCGCAAGGAACAAGAGATCGTGAACTTTCCAAGAAAGTTAAAGTCACCATTTTAGCTTCTGAATGGGGATCAAGCAAAGGAGGACTTTCGACCATAAACAGAGAGTTAGCCATTCAGTTAGCCAAGTGTCCTGAAGCGGATATCACATTTTTTGTACCACGTTGCAGTGAAGAGGATAAGCACGCAGCCCTCAGCCACAACATAAGAATCCTTGAAGCAACACGGCGGCCTGGGTATGAGGAACTAGAATGGCTTAGCTTTCCACCAGAACATTGGCAAATCGACATTATCGTCGGTCACGGGGTGAAACTCGGTCGCCAGGCACAAGTCATAATGGATGCGAAAAAATGCAAGTGGGTTCAAGTGGTGCATACAGACCCCGAGGAACTGGGAATGTTTAAGAACTACCAAAACCCAATTTCAAAAGGCGAAGAAAAGCACAATGTTGAAGTAGAACTTTGTGAAATGGCCAATTATGTTGTAGACGTTGGACCCAAGCTGAGTGAGGCCTTTCGCACATATCTCCGCTGGTGTAAAAAAGATCAAAGTGTGTTTGCCTTAACACCTGGTATTTTCGATGAATTTGCGAGTGTTCAGCAAGTTCCCGATGAAAGGAAACATCGCAGCATCCTGGTGTTTGGCCGCGGAGATGCTGAAGACTTTGAACTGAAGGGATTTGACATCGCAGGAAAGGCTGTTGCAGCATTACCCGACACTCATCGATCTTGTGTTTGTTGGTGCACCCGATGGAAAACACGAGGAAATAAAGGAACGGTTAACCGGATGTGGTGTTCCCGCTAGTCGCTTGAGAGTAAGGGGCTATTTGAAAAACCGAGAGAATTTGAAGCGCTTGTTCTGCGAAGTGGACCTCGTACTCATGCCATCTAGGACAGAGGGCTTTGGGCTGACAGGTCTTGAGGCCCTGTCAGCTGGTCTCCCTGTGCTTGTCAGTAAGAACTCAGGATTTGGAGAAGCTCTGAGCAAAGTACCATCTGGCTCATTATCTGTGATTGGCTCAGAAGATCCCGATGTATGGGCGGACGCAATCACAAACATCTGGGGCAAAGACAGGCGGAGCCGGCTTCGGGAGGCTGAAGTTTTGAGGGATTCGTATGGGAAGAAATACAGCTGGGCCATACAGATCAAAGACTTTCTTGACAAGATGATCAACCTGGTTCTTGGTAAGGGTTCATATTTTTTACATACCGCAGGGTGTCTTGAGATAGAATGAAGCATGTCAATAGCCGTTCAGTTTTAGCGTTACTCGCATTCTAAGTTGTCGCAAATTTGTAAAAAAAAAAGATAGAAATACTCAATAAAGGGAGCCGAGGATTGCAGGTGGATCGGACGAAAGTAACTCATCCTCTCCTAGTTTCCAATAAAGTTATTATACACATTTTTTGTAAAGTTTAAACAGGCTAACACTCGTCTGTTCTTCCTGTGACCAAACGATTTAAATTGTTTTGAAGTAAAGAGCGATATATTAAGATTGAATTGAAACAAAATTTGTTTATGGTGTTATTTCATTCTAATAAACCGAACTCCTGACACAAAAAGCGAGGATTGCTACAAGGAAGAGACGAATTGTCTGCATGTAATGTATGTAGATATTTTTTAGACATGATCCTTTACGAGTATTTAATACGTATACTGTATGTATTTCAACAGCTTCTGCTTCTGCTCCTCGTGGTCAGCGGTCAACAGAGACACAACGCGGCAGCAAAGAAAAGCGAACTGCAGACACAACGGAAAGCCATTCAGGTACACAACAAAAAAAGGTGTGACTGTTTACATTTTTATATACTGTTACAAATGTTGAGAGATGCTTATTTTCTCTGTTACACTTTCAATAATTTATACCACAGACAGCCCGGAATGTTTATATATTTATATGTTTATATATGAATGTTTATATATTTCAACCGTTGGAATCGTTTTAAATTTAAAGTGCCGGTACTACACTTTCTTTCTACTTCAATTAATTCAATGCGTTCATAATAACACAAATCGCTAAGATTTCGAACGATACAAGCTTACTGAGCCTGGAAATAGCTTGATGAAAACCGTCGAAACCCTGTCCACCATTACTCAGTTCACAAAACGTCGCAAAAGCGGTCACACAAACAAAATTTGAAATTATCCTGACAAGGTATGTTCTTATTACGTCTTTGCGTCCTTTTTCACGTCAGATCCGGTAACAATAGATTCGCTGAGGGGTGAAACTTTGACACTCAAGAATAGAGGAGAGACAATCACCATTCACTGGAAGCAGGGATATATCATTGGAATCATTAGTGGAGACAAAAGCCAAAGTTATGTCCTATGTGACTACAACACAAGCAGAGGCAACAGTGTCCCAGTTTATATCCAGGAAGATTATGAAATACCACAGAAGCTGACCATAGATTCCAGGCTGCAGTATGGTACGCAGGATGTTCTTTTCTTCGTCTACCATGACAAAAGGCAGAAACCTTTCCAAGAGCGATTCAGACGTCGTGATCCCCAAAAGTTTGTGCACACAGGCACTTTTGGTATAAAAATGGCGTTCGACATCTCGTGGGCTGTAGGAAACTACCTGGATAATGTGTGAGAGAGGCTACTCAATGAACTGTATGTGGGTGTGTGTTTAACACCTACTCCCAGAATCAATTATGGAGACATGTAGTGAAGTTTTGAGTGTGTGGACGAAATCCTACGGTGTGACCATTCATATGAAACCTCTTCGGCAGTACTTTTGCTTGGTACCATTTCTTTTTCAATATTACAAAATTAAATTTTGGATTTTTCTTGAATTTTGATGTTTGGAACTCTTGGGAGTTAAAGGGTAGAAGTGCACTTCCGTTCATCAATTTGTAGAAAATGAGTTAAGTTGTAAGTTGGCCCGACCAAGCGGTGAAACATCAGCCATTAAAAGTAGCCGATCTGTCTCCTTTAGTTACTTTTTATTGATTTAATACACATTTCAAGCATCACATTTTCAAATAATAACTATTCACAATTTTGTTTACAATATCGTACAGAAAGTATCTAGGAAATTAGATCGCACCAAAGGTTTAGTTTGACGGGGGGAAATAGCTAGGTTTTTTTAGCGGGAACGACAGAAATGCCATTACCTATTGTTTTTCCATCGACAAACGTACCGAAGGTAATAGTTTCAAGATTTCAAAAGTCAAAAGGTGGAGGTTTTATATTAATAGTAATGTCCTGCATTATGTTATTCACGAGAAACCATAAAGACACTACAAATTCGGATCCCCAAGGTGTCTCGGTGTCTGAATTACGGGGTTCAACTGCATGTTGGTACACGGTTTTAATAAAAGAAAACACATTTCCTTCTGAAAGTCCAATTTAGAGCCAATTACAGATGTCCTTGAACATCCGTGGATGAAACCCTACATGCAACGTTCGGCTTAAGAACAGGGGCTACTGAGCAGTACTTCCAAGTATTTTCGCAAAAGAAAAACTTGTGATTTTCATTTGAATTTCGAAGTTAAGAAATCCTTGAAATAATCAAGAATTAATATCATTCCAATATTGGCGAAGAGCAAGAACAGGATCAATCTTGTTCACCACTACCAGAAAGGGCACCTGTAAAGATAAGCAAGAGGAACAAAGATAAGGAAGATATATAGGCACATAACGATGGTGGTAACCCTGTGATGAACTAGAGTTACTTCTAGTTGCTTCGTGCGAGGAAACGGGGCCGCCTGTGACTCATGTAGTGACGTTTTGTAAACTGGGCTGACTTTGATTTTCAATCGGCCCAACAGAAATTCAGCTTAGCACAACCACAGGCTTACCACACCCTGTTTGTGTGGTATACTGTGTATCTGTAATGGCCATATTGGTTTATAAAATTAGCCTCGCTAAAGGCAAAATTTAGGGTTCTTAAAACTGATGAAAATAAAACAAAAACTCAAAATCACAGCCATGTTGTTTAACCTTGTTTTTTTTTATGTTTATTGAGCAAGTCGAACCGTTATTTTGAAAATACCGCTTTCGCGAGTCGCAAATCGCCAAAATAAACACAGACAAACAAAGTAAACAACATGGCAGTGATTTTGAGAATGTGTCAGACATGACACTGATGGAGTAGAGGCGGCAAACCCTACTTACCATCCGATGTAGCACTGGCAGAGATTTTCGTGCGAGGTGGCTTGTTTGATTAACAAGTCTACTTGTGTTGTCACATCAAGGTTGTTGTGACTCGTGAAGTCGCGACCTAAGAAACGAATAGTTACCAGTAAAAGTTTGTAATGGTTGAACCTGAAGACTTAGTATACATCAATTTCAATAAACTGTGCATTGGTACATTCCAAGACCGCAAGGTATTATGGGTACAGTTCATCTTGCCTAAATCCGTATCGCCTGACGTGTCGATCACATGACCAAAAGGGACAGCTAGCAGTCTATTCTGATGAAAATCATGCTGAACAGAAATAAGTTAGCATAAGAACAACACGATTTACATCTAAAAACCAGGAAGGTTTGTATCAAAAGAAGGTCAACTCCAGCCTCATTTTCACACAAAGGCCAAGTGACTAAGCAGACAACTGTAAATTGGACTATTAAACGAAAGGACAACTATTTTCTTAGCTTGTTCGTTCATGAGTACTGTCCAAATGCAATACTCTTGACCGCTTCTCAAAATCGATACAGACACTAACAGGAAGAAAGAATGTTTTACCTGTCAATTTGTCTCTCACCCGGTTAACAATAGCGACAGCTTTCTTGTTGAGTGCCTCAGGTTTATGACCACTTTCGTCCTCTGCAGAAAGAGAGAGAAGAACCACGAACGGTTAAAAGTGTACCGTATGAGATTACAATTTACCCATTTGAAGATTCTAGACGTTAAGAACAAAAGGCCAAAGAAAGAAAGAGTCCCTGACTGTCTCTAGTAAGTTGGAAACATAATTAGCCTGCAGTACTGGCCTTCTGTTGTTAATCAACCTGACATATGTCCGCTCATTTTTGTTTTTGTTGTCTACTCTCCCCAAACCTCCTCAGTCATAAACCAAGATGGCGGCTTGACTTGATTCCTGTGATGTGGGACTAACGTAAAGGGACACTGTCACGAGGGCGCATGCGCCAGTTTCTCGAATCGAAACGTCTAAATTTTTCAAGTGTAAATTTCAAAAATGGCGTCGAGTTTCCGAGTTTCTTCATTTTCCACCGTAACCACCGCCACTAGTCGACACCATTTTGAAATTGACACTTCAACTTGAAAAATGTAGGCTAAACTTTTCAAGCTTCGATTCGCGAAACTGGCGCACGCGCCCTCGTGACAGTGTCCCCTTAAGTCTGAATTAAATCATATGGTGTATCCAGCAGTTCGTTTCGGGCACGCTAAGGAATATTCAGCGCTCGCACGTCCAAATGAAATTAATTTTTAACTGCTTCAACAAACAGTTACAGCAACGTTGATGCCTGTGATTGTTTTTCTCACCAAAAGACAGCATGTGATGCTCAGATTGTTTCTTGGAGGGTCTTTCAGGGTTAACATCAACGCCTTCCAAAAGATCTGAAAAAAATGTGGCAAAAACAATTCAATACAACCGTTTCTGTACACCCCGCCCTGAACAATTTAGGTCGGAGAAAAATTAAAAATATAAAATATCCAAATTAATGCACAGTTTTCTCTACAAGAATCGGTGGATGGAATCGTGGTAGTTTTATTCATAGCCCACCATCTTGGACTTGTTTTGATGAATACAACCACCATTATTCCCTACAGTCGCGTCTCAGAGGGAACTGGGCACTAACCCTTTCACTCGCAGTCAATTATGGAGACATGTAGTGTAATTCTAACTTTGAGTCTGTGAACGAAATCCCATGGTGTGACCATTCAAATGAAACCTTTTCGGTAGTACTTTTGCATGGTACCATTTATTTGTCAATATTTTACAAAACGAGAATTGGATATTTTTTTTTTGAAATTTGGTAGTTAAGTAATAGTAATTGGACTGAGTGGAGTACAATTCAGGGAGTAATCGGGAGAGTCATTTCAAATCGGCCGAGCGCGAAGCGCGAGGACGATTTGAAATTACGAGCACGATTACCTCTGAATTGTACGACACGAAGTTCAATTACTAATTAATCGCATCAATAACCAAATTCGAGATTAAGAAGCTATGTCGACTCTTTTGTACTAAAAACGTCTTGGATATTTTCTGTCAGTTTGAAAGTAGAAGGAAAACAGCAAAAACGAGTCCATTCAAATACACCTGATTGACGCGCGCGCAACGTAGGTGTCCAATTACAGCTATCCAATTACAAAAAGTTGTAATTGGATAGCTGTAATTGGACACCCACGTGACCGCGCGCCAATTACGTGAGAAATAGGCGCGCGGATGACCAATCATAATCGAGAATTTTGTTATTGATACGATTAGGCATTAAACAGTGCATCAACAACGTACCTTCTCCTCCTTCTGAAATCGTATCTGATCGTCCCTTGGAGCGCTTGATTTTCGGAGTGGCTATGGAGAAAGGTCATCATACGAAAGGTTAGTTCGGATTGCATGCATTACTACTACCACTGCCTAGTGTAATCGGTCCGATTGGGGACAATGCTCGAGTCATAAACCTTATTCATAAAGCATGAATATAATAGAATAATAAATCGGCCGCCATTTATGAAAAAGGTCTATTGCTTACCAAAAAAACTCATAAAACTTTTGTTGACCTGATAAGAGTACCGGGATCTTTTAGAGATTTTTTGAGTCTCTTTTTTGAGAGACTTTATTCTAACTCACTAACTCAAGTGTCGAAACCAAAACCATGGTAATTACTCTGGCCAATCACAACAGACGTTGACAATCCAGCGAACCAATCGAAACACAAAGCAAATACATGCAGCCGGCGCCAAGCGCGGGAAAACGCGTAGGATCAAGTCACGGTTGGTTTTGGTTTTACTTCTGATTGGTTGAGAAGGGGCGCGAGATTGTTTTAGCCAATCACGAAGCGCAGCAATGCAAAACCAAAGCAATCGCGAAAATACTTTCGACACTCAATTGAAAACTGCTCTAATGATACTTACAGTCGATTAGCCTCCAGTTCAACAAAGGATCGTAAACAAAAGCTTCAAGCACAGCCATCACACTGTCTTTATGAGCGCGTAACACACGCATCACACTCTCACAAGTCATTCGGTAATTACCATCAATTCCTGTCACCTACACGCGAAAAGATTTAAAACACTATTAATCCTTTCTTCACTTTGAAAATATAACTCCAAATTCAAAATCACTTTGTCACAGTGACGTGTTTCGTTGTTGTTACGTCGCCGGTTTCCAAAACCGTAAAAAAATTCTACAATGGGTAGTGTTTTTGATTGAGATATCCGTTTTTGGTGCGTTATCAATCGTTTAAGTACTGAAGGAAAACTTTACATGGAACACGTATGGAGGGGGCCTAAGCTTGTTAAGTTGGTGTGAACAGAGTTTACGCCATACCTCCATTGCATTAGTCAGCATTCGTGTGAGTCTGAACGGAATCTTCTCTGGGAACTTCTCTCTTGTCATCGCAACCTACGTGGGAAAAGAAGTGTATACAATAATTAAACTGATTTTTAGGGTTAAACAATCAAATACACGATCAAATAAAAGATGCATACCTCAAAGCAGTCACCGAAGTCGATATGACAAATCTTTCCACTCAAGCGGTTAAGCATCAAGTTAGAGGGATGTCTAAAAAAAAAAAAAATGAATGTTCAAAGTGAAAAACAAAAAAATTAACAACCACGTCGCAATTGGAGGTTGGGTATCCGGGGATAAACCTAAGCCAGTGGTGAGACCCCAGCCCCAAGATGGAAAACTGCCCGAAAGGCTGGCACTGCCTGAAACCCAGCCAGAAGATGAATGCCCGCCATTATGGATGGGAAAGCTTGCGAAGGTAAGCTTCTATTTTATTGTCGATTAGTTCAAAAGAAGCGGTGCTTTTTCGGGCAGTTAACGATAACATCACCAGCAGCAAATTCAACAGATGTTTTCTGCAGTAAAGAAGAAGGTGAACTGACAATCCATCATGTGAGCCTCACAAAACATTGCATGCGCAGAAGGGACTGAAGGGTACCTTTAAACATGATGTAACATGTATTAAGATGGGAGCAGTAGACAACTCCAACAGTCTCACCTGTCTCCAAGACCAAGGACATAGCCCACCATGGACATGACCGCCAGTGAGCGAGTGTAGTTTGTCCGGCGATCAAACCAAACCTTCAGGAGGAAGACAAACGACACAATTAAAACGAACTGAATTGATATTCAAGGCGCAAACAAAGCAACACAGATTTATTGACTAAAACGGAGTGAATTTTAGTTCAAGAACAAAACCTTGAGGCAATCCAGTGTGTAATTTTCATTTTAAGGGTGCGCTACATTGATCTCAAGACCGGGCCGTTGAAACGACCCAGCACAAAGAACAAAAAAGTCTTATTATGCATGTATTTACCTCAGAACTCGGACTCTTCAGCCACAGTAACTTAGCCAGGTCATCACCGTTAGTGTTGGAGAGCGCATGCTCAAACACCTCTACTTTCTGCATGAGAGTCAAGTGATCATAGTCTGGCGCCATCTGATTGGACGAGAGACAAGACAATGAAGTTAGAAATCACAGCCAACTATCTCATTTATCTGGCTTACTAAAGAGCAAACCCGTTAAAATACACTGTGTGTGTCCGTTTGTGAGACCGTGCTAGTATCCTATGTAGCCATTAGGGAATCCTCATTTTCTTTTAAAGGCGAGCATTGTGAAACTTTATGTAATGCCTCTGTGCCTCTAATAGTTCATACTTCCAACACGTCAAGACGCACTTGTCTTTGAGAAACGAGTCGTGTAGTGTATGGTTGTTAAAAAAATTGAAAAAGAGGATGAGATTTCACCAAGAATAATGGCACCGCCAACTAAATTTCTGAAACCTTAGAAACGAAACAGCATTATAGGCATTTAGGCGAAGTTAAAATATCAATAATGACAATGACACCTTCTAACATGCTATCATTTTAAATATCAGAGTCCAAAATGCTAAACTGCACTGCAAGGTGAGCTCACCCTGAGCATGATGCGATGTTCGATGTTGAGTAGAATCTTTTTCTTTTCCCTGTAGTCCCGGATGAGCGTGTGCAGTGTGTCACAGTGAGGCACCCAGCCAAGCAGACCCGAGTTTGTAGAGAGCGGGATGACTGCGTAACGCTGAATTCTAAAACGACAAACAAAACAAATATTAGCCACAGGCGACCCACATGCCTGAAGCTTAATCAGTAGCACAGGGAAACCATGAGTATTGCTAGAGGGTCTGGATTGATCACGAGTAAACTGATAGCTGACATTTGGAATGAGGAGGACCGTCAAAGTCTGTGGATAAAATCATATGCTGTGACGATTCAATTGAAAGCTCTTTTAACGCACTTTTTAGTTACACTGTCTCTTTGCATTTAACAAAATGACATTTATTTTGTCTAGAATTTTAATTCTGGTAGTCTTGGGCGTTGAATGGTTAAATAACATACCCTAGATGTCTCTTAGATGTTTCTTGATCTCCGGCGAGGAGAGTGTTCACCAAGCCAAACAACTGCACGACTCGTTCATCCTGTCGCAAGTCCTCGTGACCCTTCAGTAAGAACATGAACTCCGAACCGTTGCTGCCTGTTTTAAAGAAATGAAATTACAAAAACAACAACAAACAAAAGAACAAAGAAACAAACTTTAGTATCTACCAAGCTGAAACATTAAGGAAATTTAGAAGCTGACGTTGTGAAAAATTCCCCACCGACGCAGCATCACAGTTTCTTTGGAAACAAACGCCTTTTATCCCTTTCTCTCCAGGAGTCAATAGCCCTTATCGTAGATGAGTACGCCACGCCAACATATCAGCAGTTTCTCGCTTTCTTGACCTTATAGTCTGGTTTTGATGTTCACGAGAACCTCTGACGACGATGAGCGTAAACATCAAAACGAGACCATAGGGTCAAGAAAGCGAGAAACCGCTGATATGTTGGCGTGGCGTACTCATCAACGATAAGGGCTATTATGAAGATATGTGATGTATTTCTAACTTTTGAATCTGTTGATGAAATCCTATGGTGTGACCATTCAAATGAAACCTCTTCACCAGTTCTTCTGCATGGTACCTTTTTTTTCAATATTTTACAAAATGAAATTTGTAATCTTTCTTTAATTTTGATATTTGGCACGCTTGGGAGTTAAAGAGTTAAGTTGTAAATACAAGACTTGATGGCTATCCTTTGAAAAACGCCAACATTACAGGTGCTTTTTTTTTTAATTTTAAGACGCTAAAATTGAACTTTTAAAGATGAAAGCCGGTAATTGAGATAAAGTCGCCATATCCGTGTGCTTTCTACTATTCAACGTTTCGGTAGATAGAGGGAAAAACTTACCCTGCAATATAAATGACAACCTCCCAACAATAACAATGTTCTCTTCCCTCGCTGAAGATCTGAAGATCCATTCCCTAGTTTCACCTCGGTTTTTTGCGGTTAAGAAAACCGCGGTAAAGAATAGTATGCAGTCGTGTTTGAATAGCGTATTGAATTCACCTGTAATACAGAGTTTCCTCGGTCTCTGTTTGGATGTGATGACGTTAAGTGAGGCATGCACATGTCTGATGTGTATCACGGGTTTGTGTGGTTCATATGTACCAGGCACGGCCAGCTCCAAGTCACGGCACATCAGCAGCTTGGGGGACACATACTGAAGCTCCAGAGAGGTCAGCTAAAATACAAGTACAGTCAACCCTCGAGTGTTACTTGGTGCTGGAGAAGCCATTGTTGGTTCCCCAGTTAGTGGTTGTATAACTGCTATTTTAGATTTGACACATGAATAAAGGTTGTTGTTGTTGTTGTTGTTTTTGTTGTTGTTGTTGTTGTTGGTATTGTTTAGTGTCTTGTTTAGAGCAGTTTTCAATTGAGTGTCGAAAGTAATTACACAATTGCTTTGGTTTTGCATTGCTACGCTTTGTGATTGGCTAAAAAATCTCGCGCCACTTTTTCGACCAATCAGAAAACCAAAACCAATCGTGACTTGTTCGCACGCGTTTCCCGCGCTTGGCGTCGCCGACATGTAATTGCTTCGAGCTCTGATTGGTTCATTGGATTGTTTACGACTGTTGTGACTGGTCAGAGTAATTACTTTGGTTTTGGTTTTACGACACACAATTGAAAACTGCTCTAGTTGTAATTAGCCTACTTCCAAATGCTTTATAGCTCAGTCCATAGGTAATCCGTATTGCAAAGTCCTGATTTCGTAGGTCTATTAAAGTTACCTGCGGAAGTTGCTTAGAGATTCGTCTAAAGACCAAGTAGTACAAGTCCCAGGCCTGAGTCAGGTCTTTCACATTTCCTGATCTCTGATACTTCTTGCACCACTCCTGAGCTTCCATCAGATCACGACCGTACGCCTGACCAAAAAATAAGTAATGTTTACTACATGAGCGGGAGTGTTGTATCGGCCTATACAATCACGAGGCGCAACCGAGTGAATGAATTCAATAGTGCCGATACAACACGGACGCGAATCATTCTCGTACCCAGAGCCGTGATCCTTTTGGCCAGCGCCACGAATCACGGACTCTGGCCGGTTCCAATTTGAAAGTCGTTCTGCGCAGACTCAGAGTTTAATCCTCTCAATTCTGATTGGCTTACAATAGAAATTGAGCACTCTGCGCATGCTCTAGAAATCGGAACCAGCCAGAGTCCGTAATCCCTGGCGCAGACCAGAAGGATCGCGGGCTCTGGGGACGAGAATGGGACGCGAATGTAGTAAACTCAAAGAAATTCACATTCCAGATACAACTCACTAGTGAGTGGTATCTGATTTACAGGGTAACCATGTGACTGGAATGACTCATTTCTATTTGTTAATGAATTTTACAATAATAAATAAATACATCGAAAAGCCAAAGGTGTCCTCCGACAGATAGGATGACTTTGAGTGACAAGAACAACTTTTTTCTTCTTGCAAGCTTTCTCTGTTTCCATCACTATCAGGTTTTTCACTTATAAAGTAATAAACAGTTTGTTTTCTTTCTGATGATAAATGATCATGAGGCCGAAAGAAAGTAAAACTGATTGGCAACTATTCCTAAAATACGCCGAAAATTTCACACGTCCTTCTTAAACACGAAGTTCCGGTATAAAAGGAGCCTGGCCTGGCCATTCTCACCTCCAGTCGTCAATCAACCACTGAAGTATTGACAACTGACAAAAAACATGCGTCATTACTAAGACCATTGTTAACACAATTTGGAAAAACTTTATGAAAGTTATATC
This sequence comes from Dendrophyllia cribrosa, assembly GCA_024195265.1. Taxonomy (NCBI): domain Eukaryota; kingdom Metazoa; phylum Cnidaria; class Anthozoa; order Scleractinia; family Dendrophylliidae; genus Dendrophyllia; species Dendrophyllia cribrosa. Next base: position 4,627,442 of record JAJLRJ010000004.1, read on the forward strand.
AGAAGTCTTTATAAACTTCTATTTCTTTTTTTGCTTAGGTAAAATCTTGGTTTATTAGATTTTTGAAGCAAATTATATTTAAAGCACGCGCAAGTTTACCACGTTTTGTGACTGAAAGACTCCTTAATTTGCATGTCACACACGAAAGGTGTGAAATGGGGGAGGAGCTAAGCCTTTTATACCGGAACTTCGTGTTTAAAATATCAGAAGTTGTTCTGAACGCCGCGTGTACGACTCCGCTATATTTCTGATTTTAAGCCTCCACCTGGTTAAAGGAAGTCTCTTTGAGCGTTTGCGGGCCTCTTTTCATCATCTGGTGAAGCGGTTCTAACGCGTTGAACATTCCTTTGACGTTTCCTTCACTGAAGTACATCCTCGAGGCTTCCTCTAGTCCTTCATGCCACAGCTCATGCCATAGAATGGCGACACGAATAAGCTCTTCACTGACCTGTAAAAACAATATATGTAACACTGGCCCAATTTATACTAGAAACGAATCATCCGTCCGAGACGAGGGTTGAGATGCTTATTTCCTCTCCCCGGTAACTTACTGGGAAAATTGAAAGATTTGTTTTTGAGTCATCCACCCTGATTTGTCTTCAAATTTATACCTAGATACCTACGTAGGATAATTCGTCTCTAGTATAAATTGGGCCACTATATGTCTTCGTTCTGACTTACTGGAAAAAATTCCGGTGATAGCTGGGGACTTTGCAAAGGGGAAACAATTATAATGTGAAAATGCAAAAAAGGCCAACCAGTTGGCTTTTTCACGTGCGATCGTTTGATTAGGAAATAACAGACTGAAGAAGTTTCGTAAATTTTAAACTAGCTTGCAACAGTTTTTCGCCTCAGCCATGTTGTTTGTGGTGCGCCAGTACATGCGCATATATACAGTAGAACCCCGCTAACTCGAACTAAGTTCGATTTCCCTTGGATTTGGCCCTATTTTTGAGTCATTTTTACTCGGATAACTCGAACTCGGATAACTCGAATTCCCCGCTAACTCGAACTATTTTTCGTTTCCCTTGGCCCAAATTTACCCCGATAACTCGAACTCTGTTGTTATATGACTTCTCAAAATACAGTATCAAGAAAATAGGCTGCTTGTTATCTGATTGTAACTTCGGACTGATCACGTATTTAACATTCTTTACACTACAAACTTCGTTTATATTGCAAAAACATGTACCCACTTAGCTCGAAGTCATAATCTTTGGAATTTCTTGTTACCATACGCAAATTGAGCGATGTTTATCACAGAAGTAGATAATAAAACTATGTTCACGCTATATATCGTCACTATTATTAATAATTAACAAAAATAAATAAATTTTTCACCGACCCCGATAACTCGAACCCCTTTTCGTTTCCCTTCAGGATTCGAGTTAGCGGGGTTTATACAGCTGTTTTGTACGGTGGCCCACAACTGTCACGGCAAAACAAAAAGACTCGCAGCAGAAAGAAATAACTTCACGGCAAAAAAGAAAACCTCGCGGCAAAACAATTAACTTCACGGCAAAAAAGAAAACCTCACGGCAAAAAGAATTAACTTCACGGCAAAAGGAAAAAACCCGCGGCAAAAAGAATTAACTTCACGGCAAAAAAGAAAACCTCGCGGCAAAAAGAAATAACTTCACGGCGAAAGAAAAAACCTCGCGGCAAAAAGAAATAACTTCACGGCAAAAAAGAAAACCTCGCGGCAAAAAGAAATAACTTCACGGCGAAAGAAAAAACCTCGCGGCAAAAAGAAATAACTTCACGGCAAAAAAGAAAACCTCGCGGCAAAAAGAAATAACTTCACGGCGAAAGAAAAAACCTCGCGGCAAAAAAATTAACTTCACGGCAAAAGGAAAAAACCCGCGGCAAAAAGAAATAACTTCACGGCAAAAGAAAAAACCTCGCGGCAAAAAGAAATAACTTCACGGCGAAAGAAAAAACCTCGCGGTAAAAAAATTAACTTCACGGCAAAAGAAAAACGCAGTGGCTATTCGTACGGCACCCGTACGCGGACTTCGATTTGCTATTCATACGGGAGTCCAAAACTTTCGACAATTTTCGATGTTATTCTTCACTTTTGTTGGTCCACAATATTAAAATGTTCGTTTAGTTTTTCGAAGCGCTTCTTGTGAGCGATGTTTATTCAGCTACGCGAAGGTATCTCGTGAAAAATTTCTGTCACGAAATGAGTCGCTCGCGTAGTATACAGAGACTCGGCAAATTAGTCTGAGCCAAATCAACATCGCTTACCAGAAGCGCTTCGTAAAACTAAACGAACATTTAATATTGTGGACCAACAAAAGTGAAGAATAACATTGAAAATTGTCGAAAGTTTTGGACTCCCGTATGAATAGCAAATCGAAGTCCGCGTACGGGTGCCGTACGAATAGCCACTGCGTTTTTCATTTGCGTGAGGTTTTCTTTTTGCCGCGAGGTTTTCTTTTTTGCCGTGAAGTTATTTCTTTTTGCCGCGAGGTTTTTCTTTTGCCGTGAAGTTAATTCTTTTTGCCGCGGGTTTTTTTCCTTTTGCCGTGAAGTTAATTCTTTTTGCCGTGAGGTTTTCTTTTTTGCCGTGAAGTTAATTCTTTTGCCGTGAGGTTTTCTTTTTTGCCGTGAAGTTAATTCTTTTGCCGTGAGGTTTTTTTTTTTGCCGTGAAGTTATTTCTTTTGCCGTGACAGTTGTGGGCCACCGTAGTTTTGAGAAAGGTTGTCGGAAAAAGGGCAAAAGTGCACGCGATAATCCCGAAAATTAATTTGGGATATATCACTGAATGTTAATAAGTCAAATAAATACATCAAATCCGCGATGCCTCGTCCGTACAGCGACGATCTTAGATGGTGGGCCATATGGATAAAGGCGTTTTTAGGACAAAGCGTTGATGACTACCCACAATATCTTTCGGGATTGTCGCGTGCATTTTTACGCTTTTTTCCGACAACCTTTCTCGAAACAGCTGTATACACACATACGCAAACACGAGCCTCAATGGCCTTAAACTATACGAACACACAGTCGACGGCGAAAATGAATTTCGGAAAATGCCCGGAAACGTTCGTACAGCCTTCGAACGGTATTCGGAGAAGTTTCGAAAATCTTCGAAAAATTGCTTCAAACTTCGTAATTAGAGTTGTTTATATACAATAAACAAAATGATACACGGCTACTTCGAGATAAGACATTTCTCTTCTCGTGTTTAACGCGACCCACATGTTATCTTCTATAATTGCCACCCACAAACTACATGAAGCTAAATGAGCTATTCGAGGCGGGAGTAGCCTGTGTGGCCGGCGTTCGCGCCTGAAGTCTCCCCCTTCCCTTTCGAACGCCTGCCACGCAAGCTAAGGCGGGAGCACATTCAGTGCACGTACCATGACTGCCTGATGTACCAGTTGCTGACTGTGTTCACCCATGTTTTCCAGAATCTGATTTGCTGCACTGTGTCGAGCGCTGCTCGCTGATTTGGAAGCCACAGTTAATGGATAAATCAAGGCCTGCACAGAAACGATAAGATTATTAGTGAATACGAAATATGGCAAAGTCACTGTTACATGTTGCAAAAATTCGTGAACGTGTAAAGACTATCAGACCATTGGTCCAACAACAACCTCAACAACACCACTACTACCCCCAACAGAAACACCATTACCACCACCACCAACAACAACAACAACAACACTACCACCACCAACAACAACAACACTACCACTAACAACAACAACAACAACACCACTACTACCCCCAACAGAAACACCATTACCACCAACAACAACAACAACACTACTACCACCACCAACAACAACAACACTACCACCAACAACAACAACACCACCACTAACAACACCACTACTACCACCACCACTAACAACAACAACAACAACATTACAACTAACAACAACAACAACACTACCACTAACAACAACAACAACACTACCACTAACAACAACAACACCACCACTAACAACAACACCACTACCAACAACAACAACACCACTACCACAACCACCACTACTACTAACAACAACAACAACACTACCACCAACAACAACAACACCACCACCACCACCACTAACAACAGCACCACTACCACCACCAAGAACAACAAAATACACCGCAGTGATCCGAAAGTAGCGGCTCCCGTTACTTTCGGAAGTAGCAGGCCTAAGAGGCCGCAAAAGGGGCTGCTAAAATACGCGAGTAATTGAAAAAAAATAAAGGTAAACAATTTCACTTTCATGCTCTCTTTCTCATTGATTCCTCGGCATTCTCCTACAGTAAAACACTAAGCTATTCCATCTGCATGGAGACGTCACTATCGTTACTTTTGGGTGAGCCGTTACTTTCGGGAATTACTAGAAAGGTTCGTAAATTAACGTTATTTGGGAAGCCGTTACTTTCGAGGTCCGTACCTGTGGATGATGTTTGCCGATATCTGTAAGCAATTGATTAATAAGTCGTCCAACAAGCTGGCGAGGAGTGTCAATCCTGGCGATCAGTTGTGGAATGACTTGCAGCCAAGTGTCGATCTGAATTGTTTTGATCCCTTCAACAAGAGCTTCATAAACTTCAGGCAAATGACCGTAATCAAACCACAGTGTCAACAATCTGACATTTAAAACAAACAGGCATATGTGACCAGCATACATGTATATTATTATCAGTTAGGTTGTTAAAGGCCCGGGGGGGTACTCCCTTATATGACCTATACGGGGACGTGCCGCTGGACAGGGTATGGTTTTTGGCATTTTTGTCCTGAACAGGGTATATAATTTAACACGAGTCTGTCCTAAACAGGGTCTGAATCTGTGCTAAACAGGGTATGGTTCCAGTTAATAAGTGCTTGTGGTGACTTGCCTTGTCGTGATTTGTATATTCATGCGAAGGCGAAGTCGTTTTCTTTTCAAAGGATCAGTCTACATTTTTTTAAAGCTCAGATCAATAACCACGCACAAGCCGTGTCCTAGACAGGGTCCTAAAATAGAGGATGTTGTCCTACACAGGGTAGGTATTTTCGTTTTTTTTGTCCTAAACAGGGTCAGGCTCTCAGACCCACAGCGGCACCCCCGGGGGTTAAAGGCTGGTTCTCATATAATCGTATACACGGATTTAAGTTTGAAAACCCTTGGACAAAATAATAAACAGTACCACAGGAAAGTAACGCTCTGTAGCTTTCGCTTGAATGGTCACACTTTAGGATTTCAGCACATACCGCCTTGTACGGCATAATAAACAGTGCCAGGGAGCCCACACAAACTGTGTGACCGTATTTTTAAATTTAGAGGAAATGTATGAGAATATCGAAAAGGTTCACTAATAGTAATATTCTGTGATGAATATTCATATATAAGATCAAGATAAACGTATTTTTACCTGAAATGTTGTGTGTTGTCGTTGTTGTAGCTGAAAACGACGAATTTAAGCGATTTGAAGGGTTTTGCATCGGACGTTTACCTCAACGCATAATAGAGAGACAGGGGAGGAAAGCTGGATTTTGGACCGGTCCAGCGCCGAGACGATTTTCACCAAGAAATTCCCATCACACAACTTCCAAACCGCGCACCAGGCAAGCTGGAACCCAGAGGTTTCTTCTCGTACCATTACATTTAAAATCCGTCCAAAACTCGAAGCGCTAGACCCCAAATAATATCGAGAAATCCAGCATTCAAAGCTCGAAAGAGCCGCGGCTGGTAAAATGTGTGACGGCCTCCGACAGTCACGCCGTTTGCTCCTTTCTGATTGGATGATAACAAACAATGCCCTTTCATAAATTCGTCCCGTGGGAGGGTAAGCAGGGGCGAATAAGCAGCGACGAACATTTTACTAACCAGCTAGCCTGTTCCTGTCAACGAAATCCTATGGTGTGACCATTCAAATGAAACCTATTCGGCAATACTTTTGCATGGTACCATTTGTTCTAACTTTCGAGTCTGTTGACGAAATCGTATGGTGTGACCATTCATATGAAACCTCTTTGGCAGTACTTTTGCAAGGTACCATTTGTTCTAACTTTTGAGTCTGTTGACGAAATCCTATGGTGTGACCATTCAAATGAAACGTCTTTGGCAGTACTTTGCATGGTACCATTTTGTTTTTCAATATTTTACAACATGATATTCGAGATTTTTGGCACTATTGGAAGTTTAAAGGTTAAGAACTAGTGTATCCAAAAGATAGTAATTGCTGCGGTAAATTTGTTGTAATAATGCTGTTTTATCGTCCCGCTGGTATTACAGAATTTTCTCTTTCGTTTTTTGAGGGGAAGCAAAGCAAATGTAACCGGGATGAATCGACGAAAACTCCAGCTGATAAGACTAATTTTGTTTTGTAATTCACACATTAAGTTCTTGCAATGTCTGTAGAATATGGTTGAGCAAAGGACGCGTTCACCACGAGGAAGGTGTGAAAATTTAGCTTAATTAGGCTAATTATTGATAATGAGTATGTTGCGTTACTAGCTAGCCGTATCGTGTTCGCGTCTCCACGCGCTCAGCTCAGGTTTCGCGTCCCCACGCGCTCAGCTCAGTTCAGTCTCATCGACCGCTGTCGGAGTGATTCCAAAATAAATTTGTCTTTTAATCCGTACAATCTTCGAAAATTTTTGCAATCCAACAGCCCTATCACCAAGCCTCACAGTCCTCGCTCAACTCGCGGTAGTCTTCGACACTTCAGTTCCGATTTCGACTGGGACATGTTGGACCAAAATATTACAAATCTCGCAGCCAACAGCTTGAAGCAGCAAGCGAGGCTATTGTTCGTGGCGCAGTGCATTCTGGCCCAAAATGTGTTTGCGGCGCAGTGAATTCTGGTAAAAAGCGATCAATTCGAGATTTTTCCTAGCTTATATATTTTTTCTCATATATTTCTCTTAAATCCTGATTATCCTGATTCATACCTGAGCGTATCTTGGAGCGAATTGCCACTAGATAGGGCGATGGACTTGAAGAAGCCGTTCACTGCTGGTACAGCGTATGTGATTAAGGTGATTCCCTAGAAATAAAAGTTGACAAAAGATTTTCTTTAAACTTTCCCTGATTGTTTCCCACAATATAGTGATCCGAAATCTGCAATAAAAAATATAGGTCACCAAGCTCGTTTAGGAGATATAATTGTCTCAAGTTACCCTCTAAATCCTTGCAACTGCACTTATCAAGCGCACGTTTATTCCATCTACTCACACTACGTTTCGCAGGGACAGGAAGCACAGCTTTAAAGTAATTCTTGAAATAACAAATTTTACCACAATTGCCGCTAAACTCGCAATCTGATTGGTCGACATGAGTGGTAAATGAGAGTCCAGACAACGGTGCTGACGCTAACATCACGCGCGCTTGAAAAAAAAAAACAATCAGATTGCGAGAAAGTTATAGACAACGCTTGCTCTTTCTTTGCTGTCACGTTTTGTAACAAGACTTCGATTTTTCCTTGTATTTTTTTCTAAATATTGTTGTAAAAAACAAATTTACACCGGTTTTCCGTGGTGTGGACTCTTACTTACCACGATTTACGTCATCACATGGTCAAAATTTGTTGCTGACTCACTCGGCTGCGCCTCGTGAGCCCACAACATTTTGACCATGTGATGACGTAAATCGTGGTAAATAAGAGTCCACACCACGGAAAACCGGTGTAAATTTGTTAAATATATGTAATGTATTGACCAAAAGGAACAATTTGGTGTTTGATTTATGGCACAGGCACACGTCCTGCAAAGGTATTAACTAAAAATATTCGTCGGCTGCGTGATCTCGAGGATAGAATTTTGCGTCCACGAGCGATGGCTACGTATGCTTTATTCGCGATAACTTTTTTTGTGACGATTTTTCAGTTCTTTAAAGTTTTACAGCATAAAGAGAATTACTAAAAGAATGAAATTATGCAAAAAAAAAAAAGATAGGTCACCAAGCTCGTTTAGAAGAAAACGACCGTTTATTTACTTAGAGAACTGAATCCTCAAAGGGAACCTATTGCTTCGGAGTGCGCGCGCGCTCGTGCACGCGCAAATGACGCAAGATATTATGCGCAGTAGTGATGCGCAATGCAATACTTGGGAGTTCACAAACTAAATTACACAAACAAAATACACAACAGTAAAGGTGAGAAACATAAGGGGACACTGTCTCGCTGAAATAACGAAACTATGCTTTTTTGATTTCCATGTTATATCGCCAAATGCCACCAAATATACAACTTAGTTGGATAAAAAGATTGTATAGAGCAAAACAAAAGCGGTAGTTTGGAGATAAAGTGCAGGATTGCAAGGATGGAAGTGGATTAAAGTTCATCAAATTTGTTTTCGTGACAGGCGGTCAAGAAATCAAACTTTCCATTCTTGAGTGTTTTATCCGTTATTATTCTCTTAACCCTTTCACTCCCAGAGTCAATTGTGGAGACATGTAATGTAGTTCTAACTTTTGAGTCTGTTGACAAAATCCTATGGTGTGACCATTTAAATGAAACCTCTTCGGGAGTACTTTCGTATGGTACCATTTGTTTTTTAATATTTTACAAAACGAAATTTGGGATTTTTCTTGAATTTTGATAATTGGCATTCTTGGGAGTTAAAAGTTAAGTTAATATTTCTTTGCTTTCAACACTTTTCTTCCCATCGATTTTCCAAGATAATAAAACAAGCTTAAAGCAAGCTCCTGGTCATAACCATGAAAACACGATATATCAGCCGGGACAGTGTCCTTTTAAATCAAAGTACCCGGAGACGGAGAATGAAACTTGGAGCAAGGACGACAACCAACAACAAACTCAACCCATATGACACCGAGTCCGGGAATCGAACCCGAGCCACAATGAACAGATGATTTATGGAAGATGGGAGCCCTTTTGAAGGCCAGCGAATACTGGAGAGAAAACAAAATTACCGTTAGTTTACTTACAGAGGATGTCTGTGTGGGAGGTGGAGTTCTGCAGACGTTTTCATTCCCGTTGCCATCATTCCCTGACTGTTGATTCTTGTAGTATAATACTGCTTCAAAGTTCATGTACGCCCATGCGTGCCACGCCTGATAAGCGAGTTAGAAATAAAAAGTTACATTACAAGGTACAGTGGAACCCACATCAGATACCATACACCTCTTTGGAACCACTTATTTCATTGGATCTGGTTATCACGCACATGTATTGTTTTCAGGGCTGGGGTCAATTGTTCTGTTGTTTGTTTTATTGTTTTCTCAGCCAATCCTGTGAGGCGTTCCGAGACGTGTATACCGCCTCACCCACATATAACAAACCCTTTGATAACGCTCCCGGTATAACAAACGATATTTTTCAGCCTGACCAAAGTTACAGTAAAATGTATGGGACTAAAGCCCGATATAACGAACCCCTATATAAAAATTATCCTTCAATTTCTTGAGACCTACCCCAATACAATGCTGAGATTTCGGGCTGGTTTGAATGCATAAATATCCGGCATTGTTTTGGGGGAGGGAGAAGAAGGGGGAACGAGGCCAGGGGGTGGGTGAGAGGTGGGGGAGGGGGGGGGGGGCAAACTGAGGTAATTTGTGTGTGACAAGGTGAAGTGTCCCACATTATTGCACCTAGAATATGGATTGGAAAAGAAAAAATTACATATCATTGCGCATGTAGCTGTGCAAGTTGGTTACAATCAATATTCCAGAGATCCTTTGGGCATTCACCGATTTATTAGCCGCACTGTAATCACCAAGTTGTTTTACCTTGTAACAGTTTCTGTCATTATCTGTGGCTGCTGCGTAATATTGGATGATCTGTGGTATAGACTTCTCGCTGTAGCCCTGGAGATCTGTTTTCCAATCGCCTAGCTTGAGATAACATCTGTAAACACAATCACGCACAATAGAGCAGTGTTCAATTGAGTGTCATAAATCCAAAACAAAAGTAATCACTCTGGCCAATCACAACAGACGCAGACAATCCAATGAACCAATCAGAACTCGAAGCAAATACAAGTAGCGGGTGCCAAGCGCGGGAAAACGCGTGCGAGCAAGCCACGATTGGTTTTTGGTTTTACTTCTGATTGGTTGAGAAAGTGGCGCGAGATTTTTTAGCCAATCACAAAGCGTAGCAATGCAAATCAAAGCAATCACGAAATTACTTTCGCCACGCCATTAAAAACAATTCTAACAGGTAACTCTTTCATGAAAAATGTAAACAGTCAGTCAGCCGATAGGTGGGTGGCTATTCTGATTCATCGCTTAAATCAGTCTATCAATTAGTCAGTCAATTAAGAAGACAGGAATATGTCCGGTATTCAGTCAGGCAATAACATAAAAAGTCAAAAAGTTGAAAAGTAAGTCAGATAGACAGACAGTCTGTTCGTGAACACACAGTCAGCCAGTCAGTCAGTCAGTCAGTCAGTCAGTCAGCCAATCAGTCAGTCAGCCAGCTAGTCAATCAGTCAGTCAGCCAGTCGGTCAGTCAGTCAGCAAGCCTGTCAATCAGTTAGTTAGAAAATTGTCAGTTGCTAAGCATCAACTTTATCACTTCCAACCATTAAATCAATAAATTAGTCAAATTAGTCAAAAAACTATGCAAAGCTACAGCTAAAGAAAAATGTCCACGAGAAAGAAAAGAATGATAGAAATTAAGTAATTATCAGTACCTAGCAACGAGTTTAAGCAGCTCCTCTCTCTTCTGTCCGTCATCTGTAGGGGAAAGCGATTGCAATGCCTGTTGGTGAAGCGTGCTTTGAACAAAATGCTGAAGATGCTTGAATGCGTCTTCCTGCAAAAAAAAGACTATAAAATATAAAATATCCTCTAAATGGACGGGGTTTTTTTTACACTAAGTACAAATTATTCATTTTGGACGAAATTCGGCTAACGTTCATAGTGTATCTGCTTATTCGTCGCGTAGTTCGTATAGTATAAAGACGGGCACGAGACATATTAGGCGTCTAGACGTCTTTTGTGTTGCTGTGGTGCGTCTTGCTGAAACGACGGCTACAGAAGATAGTTCGTCTGAAACGCATAATACGGCCCATGTCCGTCTTTATACTATACGAACTACCAGACGAATAACCAACATAATGTTTGTCCAAGGTCATCCCAGACGTCTCTAGGATAAAACCGGCCAATCTCTCCTTTTAGATTATTCCTCTGTAATGCATTGCGCATCACTACTGCGCATAATTTCCTTCCTTCATTAGCGTGCGCACGAGTGTGCGCACTGTCCGAACCAAGAGGGTTTCCTTTGAGGATAAGTTAGCCAAATAAATAAGAGATTGTTTTCTCCTAAACGAGTATGGTGACCTATCTTCTTTATTGGTCGTCGCATTGTATCTGTTACTGTTTTTCAATCATTTTATTTTAGCTATGCTTCAAACTAGCGCGTAAAGTAACGTGAAACGATCAAATAATTACGCACATGATAGGCAGTACTAAATGGATAAACAGGGTAAGTTTAGTCCATCACATCTCTATTGCGAGGATAGTGACCTATGTTTTTTAATTGCATTTTTCAAAACTTCTATTTATTTATTATTCTACTTTTATTTTTGAGGAATCACCTAAAAAGCTTAGTCTTTTAAACAAAAACAAATTGTTATACTGTGGTCAGTTGTAATCCTTATCCCAATCCCTTTGGTCTGAGCTTCTACGAATGGAAACTACTGACCCCTTCCATACCTTCTTATCTTCATTCCACATGTGTTTCATGTAAGCAAACGTGACCTGTGGATAGGTGGTGGGTAAAGGTTGGTCTGCCTGTTTTGATGGATCAGTTCCTAACAGCATGACCAATGTCTTGTGACTGAGCGCGAGTCGACCGCTCCTACGGCAAAGACTGGAGTACTTCAGCCATGACTTCATGTCCTCCTGTGGAGAGAGTACCAGGGAGCGGACTTGCAAGATCTTATGCCAGTCTTCAACAACACGCTGACAGCCCTATGTGAGAAACAAAGAGTGATTAAAAAAAATTGAGTGCAAAAGGTAATTTCCAAGGTGTCTTACGATGAGACAGCGTCGTCTAGCAGTTTGGGCGCCGAACTTGAAATCCGGAGGCCCCGGGTTCAAGATCCGCTGTGACCACAGACTAGAGTTGTTTCACGGTAGAACAAACTTGAACTCGTCAGCCACGTTTGTAAAATAACCAACTGGTCTGCCTCCTGTCAGTTGAGATTCTTAACCTTGTGATGATTACATGTGCAGACTCGAGAGTTAGGGCCTGGTCGCACTACAGTCAAAACAAAAATTAGCCCGTGCAAAAATCGAGGAAAGCAAAAGAAACCGCTCCGGTGGGACACGCTTTTTGTGGAATGTTTTTGTTTTTATGTCATTTTGCACGGGCTAATTTTTGTTTTTGACTGTAGTGCGACCAGGCCCTTAGAACCACATAATAATTATAACAAAATGCTTGACTTAGACGGCTCGTGTAAGATTCCACATGTCAACGAAATTATCTTCGTTAAGTGTTTATACCACAAGTGCTAGTAGGACCGAGCATTCAAATAACAGAAACAAAATAATACTTCAAATTGCACATAATACGATGTCCCCCGAAAGAGAGGAGAAATCCGGCAGTGTCCAATTACCTGAAGTCTGTTCCACCACGTTCTCTTGATCGCTTCCCTGCGCTCTGGCACCAGCTTGAACTGAATAATCTCCTCAAGTTCTGACAACATTTGTACGCTTACCATAGCCTAAAAATAGATAATTATTCACTGTCTATTAGTCTCAAATACAAAGGGAAGAAATTCACAAGGATGACTAAAATATACTACAGTGAAATCCCTATTTTTTGACTTCTCAATTTTTGGAACCTCCCGATTTTTTAAACCCAAACTTGTTTCCCTTGGATTTGATTTCAGTCAATACCACCTTCGATTTTTTGAACTTCCGATTTTTCGAACCAATTTTCGTCTCCCTAGCAGATTCGAAAAATCGGGATTTAACTGTAACATATAATGGTTCCGCATGTTTCAGACCATAGTTAGTCGAGGGACTGGTTATAAAACCCTGAAGACTTTAATGACGATAACAAAGTAGCTACAAATTGTGTTGAAAGTACAACAACCGTGCCTATCTTTTGTTTTTCGATCACATACTATGACAGAATAACTTAATGGTCAGTTCCTAAACCTAAACTAACTCGACATAAATTGTTTCTTACTTTTTCTCGCTCTCAATATTATTTTCTCTACACTATGGAATGTATTCACTGCTGTAGCCCTTGGTTTAATAGTTAAAGTATTAAACCAAACCCCACTGCAGTGAATACAAACCCTGTCAACATACATGTTATCCAAAAACACAAATGCAATTTTAAACAATTATTGGATGAGGTGTTTGTGAGTAAGTGTTATCAGCCTCAGCCTCTATCTTTGCCTTGATTATTCCGGATATCACAAAAACCTAGTCTAATAATTGTTTTATTATTCATTGTTTTTTTTTTTTCAATAATGATAAATGCACTGTTGCACGGAAAATAGTTTATTATTTTCCAACAAGAATAGACTTTCACCACCCGTGAACTTGACATCATTAGAAATCATGCATTGCGCGCGCACTCTACAGATTACTCACTGCATCCAACTCCCCACCCTCCCCTCCCCTCCATCCAACGCCGTAACCATGGGTAAGGCAGGCGACCATTACATATCGCGGACTCAATGTTTACTGACCCCTCCCCTCTACTAGGCGTTTTGCTCCACCGACCCCAACCCACCCCTTGCGTCCAACTCCCCACCCTCCCCCCCCTCCAACACCGTTTCCATGGGTACGGCAGGTGACCATTACATATCGCAGGCTCGATGTTAACAGCCGATCAAGAGATCGAGAGAAATTTTGTAAGGCGTATTCACAAGTAGAAAAAAAAAAACAAGTGACGAGTACAATGGACATAAAATAGTGGGACACATGTTCACTTTTCCATACCCCATATGCTCGATTATAGCTCTCTCCAGCTCTTGCCGTTAATTCCGTGTCAAGTACATCGCGCGCGGCATCAATGCACTGCAAAAAGTATCATAACAGAATGTCAGAGGACTACTGATAACTGACACAGATAGCATAAACACAAGTTACGTGTTTCCGTTGTCTGTTGGCGTTGTTGCCCGTTATTTTAGTAATTCTAAAATCATAGCGTTATAACATGTTTTTTTTCTTTTGAGTGGTATAAATATGTTATTTGTCGGTTAATATTAAATGTTTGTTGGCTTTGTAGTTTTATGACCCCAAAAAGTTTTAATATGCTTGCGCAAAATGTGTCGTTTTGTTCAGCGTTAAGGGAGTGTCCATTATTTTTAAGGATGCAAGTACAATAGGCCATTTCGAGTTACGTTACGCCTCGTTGTCAAAGCGAGGCTAGGTGCACAACCTTTCATATAAAAATGAGTTTTCATTCACATGCAAATGAAAACTTATTTTCATATGAAAGGTTTCGCACCTAGCGTCGCTTTGATAGAGAGGCTAAAGGCAACTCGGAAATTTAATGGCCTATTGCAGTAGCCTTAAAAACATATTTTCTTCATCCACAGGACTCACAGCTTGCGCCTGTTGAAAGTGATTTTGATGCAACGCAAGAGCAGCTCTGTAGAAAGCGCCTTCCTGTGTCTCCCGTGGAATCAAACATGTGTACTCCTCCATACTGTCCCAGTTACCTATAAACGACAAGAAAGCCTGTTTACAGATGTGCATGAAAATAGAGAATTATTGCTAGTGCAGGGCCGTAGCTAGCACGAGGCAAACCAAAGGCTTGCCTCTGTAGAAATAAATGTAGAAATACGAGTACAAGCATTGGATCTTTCTGGTATGAGTCTATGCATAAACAAACATGAAAGAAGTGTTTTTTTTCCTTTCTCATATTGCCTTGGTAAGAATTTTCGTCTGGTTACGATACTGTAGCGACTCTTGTTATCCATTTTGCGTCTGTAGTGAAATTGAAATATGGGCGAGTGGCCGCTTACTAGATGTTAAAAACAATAGAAAAATTCAAATCACCAGCATTGAAAGGAGTCGCGGTCGCTTACGAGAGGTTTCAACTATAATGATTTGACTGGAAAACATTTGGTATTTGGAAAAGTGGTCACTTAGAAGAGGTGGTCGCTTACGGGAGGTGGTCACTTACGAGAGGTTGTCACTTAGAAGAGGTGGTCGCTTACAAGAGGTGGTCGCTTACAAGAGGTGGTCGCTTACAAGAGGTGGTCGCTTACAAGAGGAGGTCGCTTACAAGAGGAGGTCGCTTACAAGAGGAGGTCGCTTACGAGAGGTGGTCGCTTACAAGAAGTGATCCCACAAAGAGGTTCGACCGTAACAACAAATCTCGAAAAGCCCAACTCTAGCAACTTTGTGGTTGACATCCTTAGCTTGCCTCCTTCCATATGTGTGCACTTACTGAACTTAAATCTGCTTAGATAATCAATATGAAAACAACAACCGTCCAAAGAGAGTTTTGACACGCTGTCTACGAACCTCAGCCAATGTCAAAATGTTTTCTGGTGCATCCTAGTACCCTTTAGCGCGGGTTTATTATGGCATTAAAACAAAATAACTTGTTACCCAATCCCCATGCAGCTGCAGCAGCCATTCTCGCCATCTTCTGCCTGATCTCGTCGCTCACTACAGGCCACTTTTCAACAGCGACTTGGTGAAGCTCACCCCTAAAAAAAAAAACAGAAAACAAACAGACGGCTTAGACGGTAGCAGTGAATCTCGTAGAACCTTCCCGCGATAATTAACGATTATTCACCATGTGAAGATAAATATCCATCATTCTTACCGACACTGAGGTGAATAATTGTTATAGTATATACCAAACCAGTGAATAGCCAACCAAAAGTAGTCACTTTGATCTGACAAATGGGGAAAAAACGCACGTGTGAAATTCAGAATGCCTGGAGGTGAATAGCAAGCATTATCTGGAGATCGAGAAGCCAATCAGAGCGCGCGAAACATACTATCCACTGGTTTGCAGGGTTCTATGTAGGGGGTTTAAGGAGTGGAAGCCTCCCTCCGTCCACAGAAAAAGCCCAGTTCCCCCACCCCCCCCCCCCCCCCCCCCCCCCCCGAAAAAAAAGGTTATCATTACAGTATATAAGCCAATAATTATAAGTATGTATAATAATAATATTAATTTATACAGTGCTATTCAGCTAATCTTCCATAGCGCTTTACAATATAACATTATCCAGGTCAGTGTACATGAAGCAAGCATTCTCTGTCAAAGGATACCAAATGTAACATTTGTCCAAATAAAAAATGTCTCAAAATGCACCAGATTGCATCTCAGCGCATATTCATTTCAAAACATTTCCGGGGGCCTGCCCTAGAGCTCCCCCTCTCCCCCTAGAAAATTTGGGCATCCGGGCACTCGGAACTCCCCCTAGCGAAAAATCCTAGAAAGATACCTGGTTTGGTATATGGTAATCTGAATCACCATTATTATGTAGTTAAAAAATCAAAACTCAAGAATCACAAATTTCATTTTGTAAAATATTGAAAAACAAATGGTACCATGCAAAAGTACTGCCGAAGTGGTTTCATTTGAATGGTCACACCATAGGATTTCATCGACAGACTTAAAAGTTAGAACTACATAACATGTCTCCATTATTGACTCCAGAAGTGAAAGGGTTCACAACTTACCATTCCCCTAATGCCTCAAGACATCTCATCCGGCCCAGAGAATGGTTAATTTCATCAGGATTTTGAAGCAGTTTCTTGTTGTAAGCCTCCAAAGCCTGTTCCCAGTCGTGCAGTTTTTCGTACCAGCGCTCCTTGATTTTCTAGACAACAAACAAAACTACCACGTGAGTCACAACACAAGGTCATTGTTGATGTTTGTCTCTGGTTTACACAAGACCTGTTATATCTGTTTTCTAAATGAGGTCAAACATGCGGTTATAAACAATAACCGTCAATTGGCGCAAAAATATGTACAGGCAGGAGCCCATACTCCCGGAGCGTGCAACTTCCATACTGCGCCTGTGAAACGGCGTTTTTACAAGTTGGTTTATTTTTAGATAAGCCTTTCCCGCGAATGGTTTCGGAAAGCCAATCACAAGCAATTGAATAATTAATAACTATTCATATACTCACATAGCGACTGGAAATCAGACATTCACCACACAGGAATGTGAACATGTGAATAGTTATTAATTATGCAATTGCTTGTGATTGGCTTTCCGAAACCAATTCGCGGGAAAGGCTTATCTAAAAATAAACCTACTTGTGAAAACGCCGTTGCACAGGCGCAGTATGGAAGTTGCACGCTCCGGGATTATGGGCTCCTGCCTGTACATATTTTTGCGCCAATTGACGGTTATTGTTTATATATCCGCATGTTTGACCTCATTTAGGGTAATGGGCTCCTGGTACAGGATAATTATTTTGTCCGCGGACATTATCAGTTTCGAGAAAAGAGATCTGAACTAAAAAGACAAAATAATGACTAAAAAACTCAAAATTCCAACAGAATGGAAACTTTGATTTTTTGACCGCCTGTCACGAAATCAAAATTGATGAACTGTAATCCACTTCCATCCTTGTTACCCGCACTCTATCTCCAAACTACTGCTTCTGTTTTCCTCTGTAGAATGTTTTTAATAAAAATCGATTTTGATAAACAATTTAACAAGAAAATTAACGATATGAAAACTACATGACGTTTCGATGACTTCATGTCATCATTGTCGAATGAATAAATTGAGGGTAAAGGTTAAGCATACAGGGTGTATTTATAGGAATAAGGGCTGCTTATTAAGAACAAAAGACCGAAACTGAACACGCAAGCGGATTCCATTCGCGCGAAACTCTTTACTTAAATGCTTTCATGCCACGCATTCTAATTTATTTTCTCACTCCCTTATTCCTATAAATATGCTTAACCTTTACCCTCAATTTATTCATTCGACAATGATGACATGAAGTCATCGAAACGTCATGTAGTTTTCATATCGTTAATTTTCTTGTTAGAATGCTTTTATCCAATTTAGTTGTACATTTATATTTGGTGGCATTTGGCGATAGAGCGATTTTCGTATGACCTTGAAAAACGGTTCGGAGAGTATTTGCGATTTGTTTCATCCGCCAATGATTGAACAGATCGAAACAAAAGCCCCGTTTCGTTTCCCGCGTAAACAACCCTAATATGGCAAATGCGCTTGTTCGATAAACCAATCGGAATGTCGAAAACAGAATGACGTCAAACAGAATATTGATTGCACGATTTTCAGAAAGTTCTCGGACAAAAGATCAAATGTGCTGTGTTGTGCGTGTTTTCGAAAGTCGGTGGAAATTTAATGGTGTTTTTTGTATCTGTGGTTATTTCAGAGGTCTTTCTCATTAAATAGCCAAGGAAGTAGTCTTTGGTGCTTTTAGCATTTCATCAGGAGTGAGTTTACACCGAAGGATGGAGAGCCCGAAGGTTCCATTTTCTTTGGTGGCCTCCCTCTTCCTGCAGTTTGACAATCTCCGGTCGCGATGAATTTTTCGCAAATTGTTCGAGCGGTATTGTAGCATACGCGGTATGACTGCACTGACTGCAAAACTTCCACTTACTGCATAGTCTGCCAACATCTGGTACCTTTTTTGCAAGGGATAGGCTACGCCAGAGATGTAAAGTCCTTCACGAGTATTTACTCTCCAGTTCGGCATTTTGTTGTTTCGAGTTGCTGAAAAAAGCGGAAAATTACGTGTTTTTTTTTGTATTCAATATGTTGCATGTTCGATAAGCCAATCAAAATCCGCGCGCGTTTGACTCTGTTCGATAAACCAATCTAATGTTTACTTTTCGCGTTCATTTGTTGTTTTGGCTCTGTACGCGCGTTCCATTTCAAGGTCACACGAAAATCGCTCTATAACATGGAAATTAAATAAACAAAATTTCGTTATTTCGGCGGACAATGACCCTTGAAGCTCACTATCAGGGCACTGAAGTACATGTACCACTTACCACATCGGCTCCATGATTTTTCATTGCATACACCAAGACACCATGAGCTGCCATGGGCTGCTGAAGCTTGTTATTAATGCTACAAGAAATAGAACTGAAAGTTCTCAATTTGTATCGTTTTATTTATGCATATTGATGCATTTCACTCACTCTCTTAGTTGAGGAGAACAGGAGTCGTTTTCTTGCCTGGAACCCATTAAAGGGACATTGTCCCGGCTGGTATATCGTGTTTTCATGATTATGACCAGTAGCTTGCTTTAAGCTTGTTTTAGAGCGATTTTCAATCGAGTGTCGAAAGTAATTTAGTGATTGCTTTGGTTTTGTATTGCAACGCTTTGTGATTGGCTAAAAAATCTCGCGCCACTTTCTTGACCAATCAGAAGTAAAACCAAAACCATTCGTGACTTGCTCGCACGCGTTTTCCCGCGCTTGGCGCCGGCTACATGTATTTACTTCGAGCTCTGATTAGTTCATTGGATTGTCTGCGACTGCTGTGATTGGTCAGAGTAATTACTTTGGTTTCGGTTTTACGACACTCAAATGAAAACTGCTCTATTATCTTCAAATAGGAAGAACAATTCGTCCAAAGTGATCAAAACATAGAGGATATTACATGGCCGCGCGAAGATACGAAATTTCTCTTCGAGTGTTGAAAAATATTTCACGAGTGAGCGCAGCTCACTCGTGAAATATTTTTCAACACGAGAAGAGAAATTTCGTATCTTCAAGCGGCCATGTAATGTTCTGTTTATTATATAAACACCAATGAAATCAAACCATTTCACTTTAATATTTTTTTGTAGTCCTAAAGTAGAAAAACGTGTCAACGGTGATCTTTTCACGTGTGAAGATAACATGTTATTCTCACGTGTGAAGATATGATGTTTACGCGCGAAAGCTCACCTGGTATTTCATTGGTGTTTATATAATAAAAAGAAATATTAACTAAAGAGACAAAATAACAGCATAAGAGTTGAAAATTCTACAAGATTGCAATTTTCATTTCTTGACCGCCTGTCACACAATCAAATTTGTAAACTGTAATCCACTTTAATCCTTGCAATCCTGCACTTTAACTCCAGAAAACTGCTTCTGTTTTGCTCTATGCAATCTGTCTAATTTAGTGGTATATTTGGTGGTATTTGGCTACAAAACATGGAAATAAGCTGAGCAAAATTTTGTTATTTCGGTGCGACAGTGTCCTTTTAATAATATTGTAAATGTACTTCACCTGATAAGAGCCTCAAGTGTCTCAGTGGTTGGCCCTCTGTGGAACTCTTCTTCTTTGTAATGCAGTGCCTTTGCATATGCTCGGCATTTGGAAGCTTGCTCACCTAGCAGGTCATTGTTAAGGGGCAGTGCACCCTAAAGTGTAAACAATAAGGAAGAGTGCTGTTGCAAAGACTAGTGGGCATGTTAATACCATTCTACCAAATTAAGATACAAGTCTTCTTCGGGAACAATGGCTAGCGAGTATGATTCTCCACAAAAATCAGTTAATTCAATATCTGTGAAACCTTGGGTGACTGTTTTAGTCAATTCGTGAGGCACAGACTTTGCCGCAGACATAACGTGTGATCACAGGTGCTTGTGCAGTCACCTTTGTGCCTTGCACCTCTCAACCTTGTCCCCAGGGCCTCTCTTCATCCCGGTCGCTCCAGGAAGTGGGAAGAAGAGAGAACCTGGGAACGAGGTTGTGCACCTCTTCCCTCCTGACAGCCTTCCATTCTTAAAGTGCAGTACACCGTGCCCGCCATGTATAGAGTTTCCCAGGACAGGACTCCCACAGTTGTCAACGTTTATTTTACGTCAATAGCAACAATGAAAATGTGTTCATAACGGCCCGTATAAAAATAAGTAACGAATGAGCAAATATCTAGGCCAAGAGCGGGAAAACGAGCGAACAAGTCCCAATTGATTTTGGCTTCAATTCTGGTGGTTGAAAAAGTGGCTCGAGAATTCTTAGCTAATCACTAGGGTAGCAATGCAGAATCAAAACAACTGCAAAATTACATTGGATTAAGGAAGTACCTTCTCTGTGTGTTCCATGAACTCTGCAAGGTTCAGGAGAGTTTGAGTGATCTCTGGGATCTGTGACTCCAAAGCCATCTCCAAATGTTTTACCAACTCATTCTGAAGTTCCTCGTGAAGCTCTGACCAACAGGATACAAAGGCAACATTGAACAGGTCCCTGAAAGGAAAAGGAACAAAGGTGGATAAACGGGCGATGAAAATTACACTAAAACCCAGTTGGCAGCCAATTTAGCCCATAACTTCAAAGCAAAACTCTGACAAAAAGCACTGTTCCCAACATCATAACTGCTTAGTAGCGTTATTTCAAGTGTTCACAGCAATCAAACTAAACCAAGACAAACAACTCAACAAGCAACTACTTACTCAATCATATCAATAAACAAGAGTAATGCTGTGTTCACACTAGGGCAAAACATATTTACTTTAAACATGTTTTGGTCCTGATGTGAACACAGCATAATTTAATCAAGTTGTCATAGAGCAGTTTCCAATTGAGTGTCGTTAAACCAAAACCAAAGTAATAACTCTGGTCAATCAGAACAGACGCGGACATTCCAATGAACCAATCAGAACTTAAAGCAAATAAATGTCGCCGGCGCCAAGCGCGGGAAAACGCGTGCGAGCAAGGCAAGATTGCTTTTGGTTTTACTTCTAATTGGTCAAGAAAGTGGCACCCGATTCTTTTTTAGCCAATCACAAGGCGACACGGAATTGAAAACCGCTCTAAATGAACATAATTGAAAATTAGGTTTGTTTTAGTACCTTGCAAGAGGTGGGTAGGTCTGGGTAGTTGCCCAGCAGGACCTCAGAGCCGGAGAGGGCGACTCCTTCAGAAACTCAACACTTAATCTTCGTAGCCATTCCATCCAATCGTCTTTAGAAACACACCTTGTAGCTCCCCAAGCCTGTGAAAAGGCAACATTTGCCGTAGTACAGATTGGAATTTGGTTTACTCTTCTCTAGTGTATTGCAATCTTGTGAATAAAGGGGAAAGTTTCTAAAGGAACTGTGGTTCTGCGTCGGTGGGAGAGTGCAACATGAAAATTTGATTTATCAACTGAGTTGATAAAACTTAATTTTCATATTGCAATATTGCGTTGCTTAAACATGTATAACAGTACATAACATACAACGTGATTACGCATTTTTATGATTTTGTAAAGGCGTGTTTCCCATCAACATCGGAAACACCAAGGCAAACACAAGGCAGACTATAAAAACACTGGACTCGAAAAGGAAAGGACAAGACCGACACTAGAATGACTAGTTTAGGAACATTGTAGGTAGAAAATATGACTAGTAAAGTTTTTAACACTAGACCATACTTAACTATGCTTAGATTATCATAACAGCAGTCAGCTGTATTAGCTAACAGCTTTTCCCTCTTCCCAAGAACAATCAGAGTCTGGAATTTAGCCATGCCATTTATAAGATCTCTAAAAGTGCCAAGGCACTTACGTAGGCTTTACCCGCAAACCGACCCGCCCAAATATTAGAGAAATCTATTTGGGTGTAATTGATTCTAAGTTCTAAGGAATGAACTAATGAAATTAGACTAATAAAGCATATACTGTAACCATCAGATTACATAATTATTAAATACCTACAATAATATTGTATTTTTTATGAGGCAATGGTGTTGCAGAGACTATTGTTGGCTAGTTTTTTTTAGTGTTTTTGAATCTTTTGAGTGTTTTATGTCATTTGCTGATCGTGACATATGTGACACCAAGAAATTGCCAGAAATGGCTGTAAAGGCTACATTTACGTGCGCAGTAATGGCAACTCTTACTCTTTGAAGACTGTCTGCTTTAAAGGTCAGCTTCTTTATACTCGCTGCTTCAATGGCAGCATTAGTGGCTGAGTCATCTGCCAAGTTACCTCGACCAGCTTTTTGGCGGCGTGACAAGACTTCATTTTCCCAGTCTAACAAAAATGGGCTCTAAAAGGATAAAGCAAAGTTAGCAGATGAAATAAGGTAGGTACACAGTGAAAACAAATGCCATTACCAAAATGATCATTTTAACTATATTTCTTCACCAGTCACATTGACTCAGACAAACCTTTACAATCTTGCAAATCAAAATGTCATAACGTTGGTGCTGAATCCGGTGTTTCAAAATGACCTGCAAACCCAAAAGAGAAAGGTTAGATCATAATGATTTAATTATATGATATGAGATGTGATTACAGCTACCATAACACAAGCCACACAAACATTTCTGGTTGCCCCCACCCCTCCCCTCTCCCCAAGAAAAAATACTTAACTTCAGACATAAACGCACTTCTTCGGCAATCTTCGGGAAAAGATCGGAAACGTCAGTACAACCCCTGGCCTTGGATAGTATTCGGAGAATTTGGAAATCTTCGGAAAATTGGTCACCACTTCTCGGTGTTTGGAAGTAATATATCAAACATGAGACACAGTGTTTCATCACAAGATCAAACACTGAGAAGAGAGTTAAAAATACGACGCGCGGCGGAGTATTTTTGACGAACTTCGAGGTGTTTGAGATCTTGTGATGAAATACTGATTGTATCAAAATGATTTTAGAAGGAGAAAATGAGGAGTATTTCATCTGATTTCCAAACACTCATTAAACATTAATTTCCTTAATTTTGTATTTTCTTCATAAATTACTAATGAGTTTGAGAAATCCTGATAAAACTCATCCTTGTGTTTGATATGCATTACGTCCTACCTTGTGTACTGTAGGAATGAAAGTAGAATACTGTTTTCCCAGCTGAAACACCAGAGAACTCAGAGTATCCATGGCCGTTGCGCGGAGCTCAAGACAAGAGTCCAGAGTCCTGATTATGGGGTGGATGATTCTCGATGCAAAGTCAGTCAGATCCAGCGACTCGCTGAGACGATCCAAGGTCTCGAGAGCACATCTGAAAGGAAATGGTATGGGTATTTCTGGAGTTGAATAACTTATGAGGAAGGCAATTCTCAAAAACAAAATCGAGAGAGTCACTTCAATGCAAGAAGATGACAATGTAACACCTGAGTATCGACCTTTGCTTCTAATGAAACCAACACTCTTAAATCAACCTTGCCCCCTGGGTATCTCTTCTTCCCGTTCTTGGAGCGAGATAGAGAGACCCTGGTCTGGTCTGACCAAACTGTTTGTTTCTCGAAACAAAAAAATATCTGTGGACAAAATATTTTCACGCCAAATGGCGGTTATTGTTAAATTATTCTTGACTACGGTATTAAACCCTTTCACTCCCAGAGTCAATTACGGAGACATGTAGTGTAGTTCTAATTTTTGAGTAATTGCGGATGAAATCCTATGGTGTGACCATTGAAATGAAACCTCTTCAGCAGTACTTTTGCATGGTACCATTTGTTCTAACTTTTGAGTCTGTTGATGAAATCCTATGGTGTGACCATTCAAATGAAACCTCTTTAGCAGTACTTTTGCATGGTGCCATTAATTTGTTTTTCAATATTTTACAAAATGAAATTTGGGATTTTTCTTGAATTTTAATTTTTTGGCACTCTTGGAAGTTAACGGGTTAAATAAGCAATTCCGACTCACTTTCTAACGGTGATAGGGATATCAGAAGAGTCAAACAGTTTCACGACAGGCGGGACCAGGAGGTGGAGGTAATCATCCAGGCTGGAGCCAAACATTTGTAGAGCATTTAACAACTGAAACGTGACAGAAATAATAAACAACGTATTAGTATTATTATTTTCTTTCTGGTAAAATGTTGGTTCCATAAACCGCCCCATGGACGATTTTTTGGATGCAGTTTCAGGGACATTGTGGATTACTTTACAAAGGTTAACACAAAAACAACTTAGAAAGAAAATAATTTAACAATGACGAGATAATCAATAAAAGAACAAAATGAAGTTTAAAAGACATGAAATGCCCCTAAAGGTGTTGTTACACGAGGCGACTTTTTCTTATGACTCCCAATGCAACGCTGACGAGACATTGCGAGACAAGTTGTAGACTGATTACATGTTACACGCTTGCAACATTCCTCGCAACGCTGCAAAAAGCAGAAGTGTTCAAATTTTTCTACAAATCGCCATGCCATTTTGTCGTTGTGAAACAAGTTGCGAAGAGACAACAGCTTTCGTCAGTGTTGCGTTGCAAGAAAAAAATGCCTCGTGTATAACAGCGCCTTAATGTACTTTACCAGTGGAGTTATGGGAGTATGCAATGTGCATGGCCAACAAGGCTGAATTATTGATGAGCTAAACTTTTTTCAGTAATGAAAGTACATAAAATCTGTCATCCAAGCATGCAAACTTAAAAGACGAGGTGATTCTGGATACCGTGA
Organism: Dendrophyllia cribrosa; assembly: GCA_024195265.1. Classification (NCBI taxonomy): domain Eukaryota; kingdom Metazoa; phylum Cnidaria; class Anthozoa; order Scleractinia; family Dendrophylliidae; genus Dendrophyllia; species Dendrophyllia cribrosa. The sequence continues at coordinate 4,652,658 of JAJLRJ010000004.1, forward strand.
ATCATGTTTGTCAAAAACGAAAAATACAAAAACAACGGCTTACCTTTGTTGTGACACTTCGTTGTTGACTGTTATCATGCATGAACACTTTAAGTATTTGAGGAATGATCTGAGGCAAGTAGATCTAAAACAAACAAACAACCAACACCACAATAAATCAAAGGCTCCTGTGAGCTAACTCGTGAATACGAGATGCTCTAAATAAAAGATTCTGCACACCTCCAGATCCTCCCCTCTCCTAGGAGTTCGCAAATGGGAAAGGTTAACCGCGAAAAGGGCTATTATGTTAACCCTTTCACTCAGGGTCAGTTCTGAAGACATGTAGTGTCGTTTTAACTTTTGAGTCTGTGGATGAAATCCTATGGTGCGACCATTGAAATGAAACCTCTTCAATCGGTAGTACTTTTGCACTGTACAATTTGTTTTTCATTATTAAACAAAATGAAATTTGGGAGTTTTTTTTTTAATTTTGATTTTTGGAACTCTTGTGAGTTAAGGGTTAATGGAAGCACATTTATATTGCATGAGTTGATGGGCTAAAAGTAAAATTTAAAAAAAAATAAATGCTGTCTAGGCGGTCCTGAGATTAACGTTACAATAAATCTGTATGCATTTATAAAGTACATGTAAGCTGTTAAGTGCTATCATTAGTAAGATAAACAGCATTTATTTTGACTGGTTTACCTTGAATTCACCTCCAAGAGCAGTGACTATTTGTTCCACTAACAAAATTATTGTTGTCTGCATTGGACTGTTGAGAATCCAGTACTCCTGTGAGAAGAATGATGGGCAACAAGACCAGTGATAATAAATCATTGTTAGTTCTCTTATATACAATTCACGATACCACGATACAGCCCTTATAATGTTATGCTTCCAAATACAGAGGAATAAACACGTTCGATTTCAAGACTATTGGACTTATTATAAGTGTATCGTATCGTGACAGCTGTATTGAGATAAGTATTGTATCGTGAGAAATTGTATCGTTGGCCAAATTTTGCGATCTTCTATCTTCTTTCCTAAACATCGCAAGACCCTAAAATTTGAAGGGTTATTAATTTTAACTAGTTCTGAAGTATTCTTCAAGTAATATAACCAGCTTTGATAAAGAGCCAAGAAAATGACTACTTCGAAAACCGTGATGAGGGTGAATGGCTTTAACAGATAAGTGCACAAAAAAAATCAGTTAATAGTAAATAAAAAAGGCAAGTATTCCTCGCCTGTATGTGATCATATGTTATAGTTCAATTTTTTCTTTGGTTTGAAAATTTTCAAACCAGTTTAATCTTTTATTTTCCTTTGTCTGACATTCATTATCAAAATCTGAGACAAAGGAAAAAACATAGCCTGTTAGATATTGGGCAAAGCGTGAATAGTTGGGGAAGGTGCAAAGAAAAGTGAACGAAAAAATGCGGGTAACTATTCACGCTTTCCCCACTATCTGAACACCTGAAATAGGCTAGAAAAAAAAAAAATCACACTGGTTTGAAAATAAATAATCCAAAGAGAAATATGAACCACAACGTACATGTATATAACTTTAGAATTACACAACAACACCTTTATCAAGCCAAAGATTTCATCCAGGTAATTCCTTATATGTTGCTTGACAATGGATATCAATACTCCGAGTTGCTGAAGTACAAACTGTAAAGAAACAATAAATATATTATTATATAACTTTAAGAAATTTGCTGACAGTGGGAGTATAACATAGTTGTTTGAATAACAAAAAAACTGATCATTTCAAGTTGTATTATTCACTATTAAAAAATATCTTCAATCTCTGTAACGAAGTGAGTAAGAATACTACATGTAAGTTGTACAATAACAACACTACGATAGAAAAGGGAGAATTTTCATACTAAATTAGAAAGGATAGACTAGAAACAATAGACCACAGTATTACACTAGAAATGTTACACAATGATATACTATAAACACTATAATACTAGAAAAACTTGATCAGAAATGCTATACTAGAAAGGAAAAAAATAAAACCAGTTTGAAAATTTTCACACCACAAAAAAATTAAACCACAACTACATGTTTATTCACTTACCTCTCTAAATGAGGAATCACACGTTCTGATTACATTCAGAAATGACGGCATGATCTGAAAGATAAAACAGACACAAACAAATACATGCATGAGTAAACAAAGCGGACACCGTGACCCTTCATTAAAGGTACACTTTCCCGCCAAAATAACATGATTTTGGTGCTGAAGTGAACACAGCATAAGATTCTGTTTTGTATCACTTATTATACAATGAACGCGCTCTGTGATTTGTGATTGGTCATTGCCTATGATCTATCAGAGTTTATACAATGAACTGTATACTACGCGCTCTGTGATTTGTCGTTGCCTATTATCTATCAGAGTACAGACGCACGGCTGACGTCATAGAAAAATTGTTTGCTTTGTTTTGTCCAACATGGCGCACAGTTTTGAAAATGTTTGCGACATTATTCTGGATTGAGCAAGTGAAAGCCTCGAAAACGTTTTAGCAGCAGCTGTTTACGAGCAAGAAAAAGAAGAAACCAAAACAAAAAGTGTTCTTGGCAACATGAAAAATACCTAAACTGGAACAAATCTTCGAACAGACCAGCGCTACGAGGCAAGTTCATAATTTTACTCTTTTTACTTTTCTGTTCATTGTATAAAACAAATAGATTCCATTTTGCCGTGTGACTGTTCAGTTATAGATCACAGAAGACGTCAAAATGTGGCGAGAACATCAGTAACACACTCGCCTGCGGCTCGTGTGCCTCTTTTTGTATACTTTCCACCCTTTAACGTCATCTGTGATCTATAACTGAACAGACACACGGCCAAATGGAATCTATTTGTTAATCTTTACCTTAATTTAACCTTTTATGATCACCTGTCTAAAGCAGACACCCTGTATTGAGCGGACAGTAGAGCATTCCCCAAGGGTGTCCTCTTTATACATGTTTGACTGTATTTTGTGTAGGATAAATATCAAATTGGGACATTGTATCATCTGCTTGATTCAGAAAGCAAATTTATGGCTTGAGCCCAAAACAATTTTCTTCTGGTGACATATATGTAAGTAGCTAACAGCATAGCCTGCAAAAAGAATGACACTGTTTCTTTGGGTGGTAATTACAATATTGTACTGAGGCATTTTTACACCTGCACATTTTAGTTACAAAAATGTAATTATAATGATGTACCTGAGCAAGATATGTCACACACTTCATCCCTAAACTCTTGAAAATGAATGTTACAGCCTGCGCAGAGGAAGATAAAAAAAAAACAGCATTACTAGGTAAAACATTCTGCATTAGCTTTAACTTAACCAGTGAGTGTTTCAACTTCCACAAGACTATGAGGTTCTGCACTTTTTATACATATGTATCGTTAACTAAATGCAAAGACCATACGAGAAAATAATTATATGACTGTACATCATATGACTTTAAAACAAACGGTATAACATGCTCACAACACACTTCGATGTTAAAGCAAACTTTATAGCATGCTTAAAGAGTGTCCAGGGATATACTTTATCAAAAAAATTTATTAGAAATAATAAAAAGAGGCAATGTTTATCACGTCACAAGCGTGAGACAAAGACAAAAATCTGAGTCCACAGAGAAATCAAACCTATGGCCTTAATCTCTCACCAGTTGGATGCTCTGACCACTGAGCTATGAGAGACTATGATTATTGTAATTAGTTATATTTGCGATTATTCTTGTTAGTTAGTTTTAATTATCTTTGAAAAGCCCCCTTGGGGAAAGGTAATAAAGTATGTATGTATGTATGTATGTATGTATGTATGTATGTATGTATGTATGTATGTATGTATGTATGTATGTATGTATGTATGTATGTATGTATGTATGTATGTATGTATGTATGTATGTATGTATGTATGTATGTATGTATGTATGTATGTATGTATGTATGTATGTATGTATGTATGTATGTATGTATGTATGTATGTATGTATGTATGACTTGTGGCAAACTAGGCCATATACTACACAGTGTAGGTTCATGGGATGCAAGATAACACAACACACATAAAAGGAACAAATGGAGCAATGTCTGTGCTAAATTGAAACTACACTTACACTTCCAAGAAGATTTAACATTACATACCTGAATAACCATAGTGTGATGACTGGAGAGGGAAGGGTCCCTAACAATCCTCATTAGAGCTGATACAGCGACTGCAGGGTAAAACTCCTCTAACTGAATACTGCCCATAGTAACTAACATCTCACTTGTGTTGGTATCAGCTGCAAATAAGTAAAATAATGAAAAGCTCCTTTCCACTAGGGAGAGAGGAGGGCACGTTGCATGATGACCAAAACAAGGGCTGTGTAGACCATGTAGCATGGAATTTTTGCGGGACTTTTATTTTATGGATTGGCGATTTTTTGTGTTTGCGGGAACAATTTTTTGCAGTTCGAGATGACTGAAATTTCTGCTAGGAACTAATTTTTGAGATTTTACTTAATTAAATTTGACTAAATTAAACTAAATTAAATTAAATTAAACTAAATTTCGCTTTTAGTGAGGCTAGTTTTATAAACCGGTACGGCCATTACAGATGCACAGCACACTACACAAACATAGGATGGTAAGCCTGTGCAGTTTTCATTTTATTTTCATCAGTTTTAAGAGCCTTGAATTTCGCCTTTAGTGAGGCTAGTTTTATAAAGCTGTACGGCCATTACAGATGCACAGCACACCACACAAACATAGGATGGTAAGCCTGTGCAGTTTTTATTTTATTTTCATCAGTTTTAAGAGCCTTGAATTTCGCCTTTAGTGAGGCTAGTTTTAATAAACCGGTACGGCCATAACAGATGCACACCACACAAACAGAGGATGGTGAGCCTGTGGTATGAAAAACACAAAACACCTTTTCTAAAGGAAGGGTACCCATTAGCCTCCTACACAGCCGTTGTTTGGATTGTCACGAAAAGCTCCTTTCCACTAAGGGGAGAGGAGGGCACGTTGCGTGACGACACAAATAAGGGCTGTGTAGGAGACTAGATACCGTGTAGCATGGAATTTTTGCGGGACTTTTATTTTGCAGATTGGCGATTTTTTGTGTTTGCAGGAATAATTTTTGTGGTTCGAGATGAATGAAATTTCTGCTAGGAACTAATTTTCGCGATTTTCTGTTCAAGCAGCAGAACATTACATCAACTTTTAGTATTTACTTGTTGAGTAAGTACAGCACACTCTACTTAGAAACATTTCACTGAATTCTTTTAAATATTCGAAGGTGATACAGTATTATTCTATTACTAGAATGTAAAACTTAATTGCAAAAGGTAACAATGACTGAATAATTTATGCTTTATTTGACTTCACAAAGGCAGTAAATTTTTGCAGAGTTTTATTTCGCGAGAGTCTTTTCCTGCAGGAACTTTTTTTTGCGTGTTGAGGGCAATCCGCAAAATCCGCAAAAATTAAACCCGCAAAAATTTTGTGCTACATGTACAGACAAAGGTTTAAATGTGACACAATACATAGCATTGCTTATACCTGATTCACTGTCAGTCATGTCTTTACTGATGGCAGCAGAATCTCCATCCACGAGCATCCCTCCTGTCTGATTGAGTTTGTGTTTATAAGGATCTAGTGCTCCAAGAAGACCGAGAACTCTGATGGCCTAAACAATAGAAAACGCAAAGAATACATCACACTCTCTTTGAATATGTGGCTGAAACAACTATTCACTGTTAGCAGGATGCACATTAAGAGGTTTCCACATCCTATACAATGTTATACCTCTCTTCTGATTCCTGGTGCTTGTTCTGTCTTCAAGAAATTTAACAAGACTTCCAAAAGGTTTGGATATTTTCTGTATGGTTCTACAACGTATCTAAGGAATACAAAATCACAGAGAAATGAACAATACATGTATATTCAGAGTGTTCATAAGACAACAGTTATGTAATTTTAATGTAAGACATGAATAAGCATGTTGTATGCTTTAAGCTTGATGTTCAACTGTAAAGAAATAAATCAAAGCTAGGAAGATATGCTGAACATAGTAGTTTTATTTGACATAATTATCCATACAACATGCTGTTCTATTAAATTGCACAGCTGATTCTCAGCAATTTGAAATTTTAAGACCAAATTGTTACATACAATAGTTCCAGTCGACACTTTAAACACGTCAATTGTTTCTGTACAAAACTGCCATATATAGCACTGAAGTCTCATTAAAGTCTGACTTCTGAGTTACTAGACTAACGCACATGCACGTACACTACAATCAGTGTAATGGTACAAATTAAAATAAAATGAAATGCTCAAGATCTTACCCTGTGCTCTCAACCAGCTGACCAAGGGTCCACAGAGCAATCTGTTGGTTAAACATGCATTTCACCAAATTAACATCTTTGTTTTGATTTGCATGCAAATTTGCATGTGTATTGATTTGTATCGTCATGCACATGCACATGTTTTGATTTGCATGTACATTCATGTGTTTTGATTGGCACGCACATGAATGTTTTGATTTGTATATACACATGCATGTGTTTTGACTTGGATGCACATCCAGTGTTTTGACTTGGATGCACACGCATGTATTTTGACTTGCATGATTAAGGCATGTGTTTTGACTTGGATGCACATGCATGTGTTTTGACTTGCATGATTAAGGCATGTGTTTTGACTTGGATGCACATGCATGTATTTTGACTTGCATGATTAAGGCATGTGTTTTGACTTGGATGCACATGCATGTGTTTTGACTTGGATGCACATGCATGTGTTTTGACTTGGATGCACACGCATGTATTTTGACTTGCATGATTAAGGCATGTGTAAAGACTTGGATGCACATGCATGTGTTTTGACTTGCATGATTAAGGCATGTGTTTTGACTTGGATGCACATGCATGTATTTTGACTTGCATGATTAAGGCATGTGTTTTGACTTGGATGCACATGCATGTGTTTTGACTTGCATGCACATGCATGTATTTTGACTTGCATGATTAAGGCATGTGTTTTGACTTGGATGCACATGCATGTGTTTTGACTTGCATGCACATGCATGTATTTTGTCTTGCATGATTAAGGCATGTGTTTTGACTTGGATGCACATGCATGTATTTTGTCTTGCATGATTAAGGCATGTGTTTTGACTTGGATGCACATGCATGTGTTTTGTATGGAGTCAAATGGTGGACAAAATGTCTGACTCAACCTTTCCTGGTATTGCTTCTTCTTTTCGTCATTTCATTGTGTCATTTTGCCAATTCTTTTTATTACTGCCATCCCGTTCCATCGTTTCACAATGTCATTTGCATTCGTAGTTTCGTTGTCTCGTTTCCTCCTTACAAGTGTTGTGTCATCACTTTATTGTTGTTAAGGGGTTGGGGGCATTCTTCAAATAATTACCCATAACAGCTATACACTTCTCTTCAATTAATGGAAAAGGAAATGCCTTGTATTCAAGTACAATTATGTACATGTACATGTAAATGAACATGTGATCAATAGTGTTTTCTCCTAAGTACTAAACATAGTTTAATAAAACATTTTTCCCATTCTGAAACACTTTTCATTCCACACCAATTGACAAATGAAGGAAAATTTTCATGAGAGCTTTAAAATAATTTCATTGTTTGCTGGTACATTTAAAGCCATTAGTTGTAATTTGACTGTACGACTTTGCACATTACATAGACATTTGCCCCTACCTCTCTTTTGGCAATAAGAGAAGCATCCTGCAGCATATCCAGAATAATTGGACACAGCTCATTTAGCCATTTACTCATCTCTGTTCCACTGACCTGGTTGACAAAAAAAACAGTTACTGAGACAAAAACAAACATGTGTTTGTATTCCTAACTAATTATATAAGACAATTAGTTTTGGTTTATTCAAGACAATAATTTATTAAACACTTATAAAAATAATGGAACCCCAATAACAGCCAAATCTCCATGCAATGGCCACCGGTCAACAACATCCATGTTTTCCTGTCCTGAATTCTGGACATAATAATAATTATAATCCAAAGGACCGAATTTAATACTGACAAGGCTCCATCACTGCAGGCAGTACTAACAGTAGCATGACTTCACATAACAAAACATTCTATGCTAATTTGAACAAGAACATAGAAATTGTTGAAATTGACTGTGCATCCATGGACTTTATCCTCAAGCCACTTGGAATGTTTAGCTGTGTTTCGTATTGAGACCATTAATTTTAGCCATATTATATAACACACAGTCACAGGGACGAGTGCAAATATCTGAAATTTTGTTGTTTTATGGGCTAAATGCACCTTTCACAGAACGTTTTCAATGTGGCACAAAGTTATGGCTTGATATATACTAGTGTATCCAAAAGATAGTAATTGCTGCGGTAAATTTGTTGTAATAATGCTGTTTTATCGCCTCGCTGGTATTACAGAATTTTCTCTTTCGTTTTTTGAGGGGAAGCAAAGCAAATGTAACCGGGATGAATCAACGAAAACTCCAGCTGATAAGACTAATTTTGTTTTGTAATTCACGCATCAAGTTCTTGCAATGTCTGTAGAATATTGCTGAGCAAAGGACGCGTTCACCACGAGGAAGGTGTGAAAATTTAGGTTTAACTTAATTATTGATAATGAATATGTTGCGTTACTTGCTAGCCATATCGTATTCGCGTCTCCACGCGCTCAGCTCAGGTTTCGCGTCCCCACGCGCTCAGCTCAGTCTCATCGACCGCTGTCGGAGTGATTTCAAAATAAATTTGTCTTTTATTCCGTACAATCTTCGAAAATCTTTGCTATCCAACGGTCCTATCACCATGCCTCACAGTCCTCGCTCAACTCGCGGTAGTCTTCGACACTTCAGTTCCGATTACGACTGGCACATGTTGGACCAAAATATTACAAATCTCGCAGCCAACAGCTTGAAGCAGCAAGCGAGGGTATTGTTCGTGGCGCAGTGAATTCTGGCCCAAAATGTGTGCGTGGCGCAGTGAATTCTGGCCCAAAATGTGTGCGTGGCGCAATGAATTCTGGCCCAAAATGTGTGCGTGGCGCAGTGAATTCTGGTAAAAAGCGATCAAATCGAGATTTTTCGTAGCTTATATTTTTTTCTCATAGATTTCTCTTAAATCCTGATTATGTTGCTGCTCACTCGCTACGCTCATTCCGCAGCAATGACAGATTCACAAGATGTTGACGTTTTAAAAATTCCTGTACTAAAGAGAGAGTTTTGGAAGTTTGCACTTCACTCTCTTTGTCCATGCCGGATACAAAAGCATACTGTTTTTAAAGGAATGGTGCTGCAATAGTGTCCTACTAAGTTTTTTGTCACTTGTTGGGAAGAGAAATTAACAAGGTGGACAAATAAATGAAAAAAAACAATGGCTATGATTATAAAGTCATGGGCAATTGATTTTTGAACGGCGTATATGACAGTTGGATCATTATCACATTGTTTGATTCATTAGCAAAAAATGTTACGTCATGAAAAATTATACTGTCTAGTGACCAAAATCTGTTTATAATGCGATCCATAGTTTGCAAACCATTTAGTGGTAAGTGTGAGGTTAGGTAAGTAGTTTTCCACTGATTTATCAGTGTGACAGTGCCCTGTGGGGCTGCATCTGAAGTGGTTCCTGTCCACAGAGTTGCCATGGATACCACCCTGCTTGCCTTGAATCACATAAGGCCCCCCACTAATTCTCTAGGTACCAGCTCCTGGTGCATGCCAATCGCAAGTGAAAAACATTAAATTGTTATTTAGAGCCCACATAATGAGTAAGAGGTCAGAATGTCTACTTGCCTGAGCATGTTCTCCAATTGCTGCCAATACACTGATAACTACATTGGGATCCTGGTCTCTCAACTTTGGGATCAGTGCCTTAAAAAAAAACATTTTGTAATAATTGTACAATGGGTATGTCTTTACTTGCAGCCCTGATAGGGAAGGTATTGAGGAATTGAGAAATCCCCTAAAGCCAATGTAAAAAATAAAAAGCATAATAACTTTGCAAAAAATTAAGTAGCCCGAAAACACCACAATTAGGCAGTGTATGTTGCAAATGCAGTTCAACAATCTACCTTCAATTGGTTGACTTCTGCTTTTTCATTTAACTACAGAGTATTACATGTACATACATGAATGATAATTATACTCTCAAAAAGGTTGCAACTTTGAGGACTTCATGTTGAATTGTGGTTATGGTACCTGTAGCTGCATAATTACAGTACCTGTCAAAGGTAAGTCGACAGTCACTCGAAATTCGAACGACTCGACTCGCAACTCGAAAGTCAAAAAACTTTGAGAAGAAATATATCTTTGAGTCAAGCATTTCGAGTTTCGAGTTGCAAAACTTTGAGTTTCAAGTCGCGAACTTGTATTGTTTGTTACTGTGAGGCTGTCATACATTCCAACTGCATTCTTTATGGTTTCCCTAACCTCCACATCATCATCATCATCATCATCATCATAACTACACTATTACTATCATCTCCAAAATGCCATCATCATCATCATTACAATAGTCATTACTTTCCACAATCAGGTAATCACTGCCATAATCATCATCATCATCATCATCATCATCATCATCCTCATCAACATCATCATCATTATCATTAGCAGCAGCAGCAGCAACATCATCACCATCTTCATCGTCATCATCATCATCATCATTTGTATAAGATTATTCCTTAAATCAAATGAAAAATATCACTTTCAATTATTGGTTCATTCTACTGACCTTGAGGATTGGTTCCATGTAGGGTCTTATCAGCCTAGGTGCATTGGATACCAAATGTCCCAGCATACGGGCACTCTGCTCCTTATTACGGCCCACTCCACTGTACTCCAACTCAGTCAGAATCTTTAAAAATGCATTAAAACATCAGATATATAGATACCCTTTATTTCAACAGGATAACCCATTCAGCTATTAGACTGGTATCCAGAAGGGCCCTGCATACATTATAATAAGGGTATACATGTATCATAACTAAAAATATACATGTATGAGATAACATGGTAAAAGCTTAAAAGTTATTGATTTAAGTTAAAAGTAACTTACAATACTATTTCTGATAATCGATTAAGCTAAAAATTTAATGTTAATATTTAAGGTACTAGTAGGTAATTATAGAAATAAAAATACTAGATTAAAACTTACCATAACCCAAAATTAATTTATGAATTTAACAATACTAAATACTAAAATATATGCCTTCTCATTAGGCTCTTAAAATATGTTAATTTAATTTAAAAAGTAATAATCGAGTATACCTAAACATCCTTTTCCCGAAACTTATCAAAGTTCAATTTAGGGGATTTGAGCGGTGGAGGCTTTCCCCTCAAAGAAGCTCAGCTTCCCCGCCAACCAAAAAAAGTCATTATTGTTACAAAAATCATCCAGGTCAGTGTGCATGATGCAAGCATTTCCTGTCAAAGGACAATATACCACTGTAACATTTCTCAAAATTGTGTCTCAAAATGCACTTTTCAGCGCATATTTCGGACTACTCTAGGCAACTTGTGGTTTTCAGCCACTCAGAACTTCTCCCCTAAGCGAAAAAATTAGATAGAACCTTGAACATACATGTCATCAAAACAAAGATTTTGCACTTCAATAAAAATTTACTTTCAAAAACTGAGCACTGAGCTTGGGTACTTTTGAAAGTAATTTGTGTGTGTGTGGGGGGGGGGGGGGGGGGGGGTTATAAGATTTGGAGTAAAAGCATTGTATTTCAATGAATTCGAATGGCAACCATATTGGACCATGATTTGACCATTATAATTATTTTGTCAAATACTGTTAGCCTGAATGCCTGCTCTGCATTTGTAAAAATAATGTGGAATAGTGAAGTTTGTAAATTTATAGTACACAACATATTTACCTGAATTAGAGTTTTTCTTAGTGATGGCATGATGTAAGCTGGATTCAAACTGCTAAGCCTGCCGATTGTACAGATGGCTAGCTCACGAATCTCAAACTCCTAATAAAAGACCAGTCAATATAAATTATATTCATATGGAAGTGCTTGGTAAAGAGACATTGCATTATGATGGAGAGTAGCTCAGTGTGACTTTCTAGCTATTTTACCCATGCTGTTTAAACTTTGGAGTGCAAGCAACAGTATATCTAACTTCTGTCTACATTGTGCAATCTACACCTAGGGGTGGGGGGGGGGGGGTCACTTTCTAGTAATACATGTAGGCTAATGGGGATAAACGGGCGACCTCATAGCTGTCCAAACGATGTCTGTGATTGGCGAATGATACAATTGATATATCACTTGAACAATTCCCCTATCCCTAATCCCTATTCCAGCGGGACAAATCTATTGTTTTCTTAGCGAATCACAGACATCGTTTGGACAAGTGCTGGACTACCTGGATAAACTGTGTCGGCGATGGGGTCCCATTCTCGCAACTGGGTTGACTATAATGGGGTCACATCAACATGAATACCCAAAAGGAAATTGAAAGAGTTTGAAATATATCTCAACATTTTAACGAAGAACAATTTAAGGATGTTCATGCATCTTTGCTATGCACGCACTTTACATGTATGTTGCAACACCATGCTACATGTACATCATGCATGAGCATGCATGCAAAAGAAGAAATCTAAACACATAAAGGTCTGGTGGTCCCTCCTTTTTGGTGGGTAAATATTAAATGTTCTTTTCTAATTCTCAACAGATTGTGAAAAAATAGACAAACAAAAAACAATATACATGTACATGTTGGAAGTTTAACAATTTCCCATTTTCTACTCATGTAACAAATCCCATCAACTTGCAGCTGTCAGGGTTTGCAAATGCTGTGGTTTAAAAATTAGGTTAACTCTAAGGGACATTTGATTTAATTAATCTGCTTACATGTATTTAATAGACCCACCTATTATAATTATAAACTTATACAAAACTTGGCATAGAAAGTTCCATTTCAGAGATTCACTTGCAATTACATTGTATGTTTTTTTTACTAACAGACATTGGGGCAATATAGAGAAAGGAAGACTGAATTTTCAAAATTAGGGTCAACTTTCATTTTTATTTTGCATTTGTGACATGAGTTACTCTTTACCTAGCTGCTGTAGCAAAAGGTTTATATAAATAATCACTGTTAAAAGATTTTTGCACAAACATCCTTAAACGGGAGTTAAAAGTGTTGACAAAGATAATAACTGCATCCTACCTCATCATTAAGGGCCACAAACAAAGCTGACAAGTTCTCTGCCTGGGCCAGGTGAGCATCAAACCTCTCATCAAGTGACGACAACACACAAAAACGAATGTCCGAGTCTGCAAGAATAAGGAAGAGAAGATCACTCAATATATTTTCTTTTAAGGTCCAATGACTTTTCATAATGGCCATGAATTATCATACGCAATGAATTTTCATGGGCCATGAATTTTCATAGGCCACAAATTTTCATTGGGCACAGGCAAGATCACCCATAATATCAAGGCCCCATCAAAAATTAATGCACTTACCCGTAACAGATGCTACGGGTGATGACCCTTAATGACAGCCCTGCATGGATTTTCATCGGTCATGAATTTCCCTAGCCATGCATATTCATAGGCCATGAATTTTCATTGCCAAGTGAATTTTCATAGTTCATGAATTTTCATGGCCATGAATTTTCATTGCCAAGTGAATTTTCATAGTTCATGAATTTTCATGGCCATGAATTTTCATAGGCCATGAATCTTCTTTCATGTAGGCCATGAATTTTCTTGGCTGTGAATTTTCATAGACGATGAACTTTCCTGGCCATGAATTTTCATTGGCAATGGATTTTTATGACTACGAATTTTCATAGGCCATGAACTTTAATTTATGAAAATGCCTTTTTATGGGCCATCAATTTCCATATCTTATTGGATGAAAACCTGTGAAGAAACCTGAATACTTACTTATTTACTTTGCAAGAATCGTATTAAAAATTAAGTGAAAAACACTTAGTCTAACAACAGCATATAGCATCGTAAAACACTGTTCTGTTCAAATTCAAGAGGGTACAGCCACTGTCATGACAAACAAGTTTGATTTCAAGACTATTGGGCTTTGTTAGTGTATCTTATTGTGTTAGTGTATCGTATCGTGACAGCTGTGTCGAGATATGTATAGTATCGTCAGAAATAATATTGTTAATTCTATCATTGCAGCACTAGTTGATAGCAGTACCTGGATCAGTGATTCCCACCATGAGCATCTTGGACAGCACTTCTGATACAACCTGCGTTGAACAGGCACTGATAGAGGCATGATGAAGAGCAGCACTGGGTACAACCATTGGCTGGATATTATTAAGCAAACACAATATCAGCCATTGATTGGCCACCTCTTATTAACTTGTGAATACGCAAAGCATTGGTCAAGTTATAGCAGAGGGAGACAAAATATGCAAATTGTTGCTCCTTCCTTCCTTCCTTCCTCCCTCCCTTCCTTCCATCTATCAGCTGTAAACTTTTCTTGGTAATCCCACTGACCAGTACATAAGGCTTGCACATTATATTACACAAATATACATGTACGGGGAAGCCCATTCCAAATGCATGCAATAGGTAATGGTCACCTTCTTTACCCATGGGAACAACGATGGAGGGAGGGGGGAGGAGGAGTTGGAAGTAGAGGGCAGAGGGGGGGGGGGGGGGGGGGGAGCAAAATACATTAACATAGGAGAGGGGAGGATCCAAAGGTTGTTTCATATTCACGAGTAGCCACAAGGAGCCTTTGATTAGTCTCATCTTTCACTGAGTAAGTTTACAATTTAATTTTGCGATAAGCCTCCTCCCCAACCACCCAAACACCCTGTGGGGTGAATAACTGAAAGGGCTCCAAAAGCCATCTTGTGAATACAAAACAACGTACAGTGTACAGTTAATTTTAGTTGTTCTTGATGTTTTGTAATTAAGTTTCAAGCTTTTGATAATCCTTAACTTGACTTGAAGTGGCATCCCTGCAGTTAATAACTTTAAATGGCTATATGCCCGGCAACGAAAAGGCAGTTACTTAAGAGAGGTTTACAGTTATTTGACTGCAGAAATTTTGGAACTTTGGAAAAGTCGTCTCTTAGATGTAGGAGAGGTGGTTTCTTAGCAGAGGTAGTCGCACATTGACTTACATGAAGTGATGGAGACAGGAGTCTGGAGCAAGTTCTGACGGCTTCCATACGAATGTCCTTGTGTTCACTTGCCAAGAAAGTGTCAGCACAGTGCCGAACAAGGTTTCCATGAGCCAACTGGTGACCTGAATTGTCAAAAAAATACAATAATTATTAATAGACAGTAGCACATAAACAATGTCCCATGCCCATGACACAATGAACATTACTGTACATCTTTCTCATTATTTTGGTTTCCAAGCTTAACATTTACATGTACCATCTTTCCTTATATCTCAGGGTACTCAATAACTTCTTAATCAACAGTTCCATTTCAATTAACAGCTGTAACAATGTGGCACATGGCCAAAAGCGCTTACTAAACTTTGTATTGAAACACGAAATTCACAGCCATAACACTTGCTAGTGACACCCCTCACAGGTTTTCTGGGTTTTGTGTTCAACTGAGAATGCTGTTTATCACCTCACATGACGCTTTCGACATTGCCGATTCTACAAATTCAGCAGTATACAGGACGCATGTCACATATGAACCTGGCATATGGCCTAACACCTCGTGAGTCCCTCAAAGCTCAGTGGGTTGCGCATCTGACCGGTGTGCAGAGGTTCACAAGTTCCAATCCTGTCAGGGACTCAGATTTTTGTCTTTGTCCCATGCTTGTGATATGATGAACATTGCATCTTTCTCAAAAATATTAAAGTGCACCTAACCCCAAAATTTTCTTTTCGCTTAATCAACTCTATGTACATTGAAAAGTTGAATAGTTAAATATTTCTTGTTTTTAACGTTGTGTTAGTGAATTATAGAGGTTTGAATTTACAAAAATAATGTTAATAAGATGATGTCAAATCAAGACTCAATTATTATTTAGTCAGTCAACTACAATGTACTTGTTTTCACCACCAAGTAGTATTTTTTTTTACAAATCAATTGACTTTTAACAGTTTCTTACAATGTACATTGATTATCCTTAAGCTTGCGTATTGTAAATTGTAGTAGAAATGATGGTAAAGTTTTGATTTGACGTCATCTAAATAGCATTTTGTAAATTCAAATCTCTATAACTCACTAACGCGAAGTTGAAAACAAGAAATATTTCACTATTCGACTTTTCAACGTACATTGAGTTGATTAAAAGAAAAAATTGGGGGTTTAGGTGCACTTTAATTGTAGTCAAAACTAATTAATAATAATAAAAATGTATTTATTTAGTAATACCAGTACATGTATTTACCTTCAAAGTCAAATGTGCCCAGAGTCCTCAGAGCTAACACAGTACTTGTCACATCCAAAGTGTCAAAGAGTGCATGAGAAGATGCTAGAGTTATAAAATTTCAAAAAATGATTAACTTACAGGGTGTAATACATTGAACAGTACTGTATGTACACATACATGTAACAATCAAGCCCTGTCTATAACCCTGTCTATAACAGACACCGAAGGAACCATGGCAACTGTCAGTCCATATATTAAGCAGATTCATGTCGATGATGTTATTGTTTTTAATTACCGCACCTTAACCCATTAAGGCAATAAAAATTTACAATTTCACAAACGTTGAATTAATTTTCTATCAACCAAACTGATACAGCTGTAGTATTGTGTAACTGACTGACTTGATGTATTTGAGAACATTTTTACTGCTTAGTATTAGCCAAATTCACCAGCATTGAAAGTGGTTGGGGTCGCTTACAGTGGTGGTCACTTACGAGAGATTTGGACTATGAACAGTAATTTGACTGGGAGAAATAAGGTATTTTGGAAAAGTAGTCGCTTAAAAGAGGTGGTCGCTTACAAGAGGTTTGGACTATGAACAGTGATTTGACTGGGAGAAATTAGGTATTTTGGAAAAGTAGTCGCTTAAAAGAGGTGGTCGCTTACGAGAGATTTGGACCATGAACAGTAATTTGACTGGGAGAAATAAGGTATTTTGGAAAAGTAGTCGCTTAAAAGAGGTGGTCGCTTACAAGAGGTTTGGACCATTAACAGTGATTTGACTGTGAGAAATTAGGTATTTTAAAAAAGTAGTCGCTTAAAAGAGGTGGTCGCTTACGAGAGGTTTGGACTATTAACAGTGATTCTACTGTAATGTATTGATGACATAATATAAAGGAGAGTGTAGATACATGTATGTAGTCACCTGAAGGAGCGAGTGTGGGCGTGGTACTTCTTGGTGCACCAGTATGACGTAATGTTTTTTGCATTAAGATCATGGACAGCATCTTCAGGAGGCCATCTACAAATCGAGAAAACAATGTACAGGACATGTATGTGAGAGTTAAATGTTGATCTTTAGCAACTTCCATTAAATCCTAAAAATAATTTAAGCCTTGTAAATTTCTGGGAGCAGGTGTCCCCATTACCTGAATTGACTTTTTAATAAGTGTAATTATTAATAAAAAAGCAGTTTTCACTTCAGTGTCGAAAAAACAAATTAAAAACAATTGAAAGTACATAGTAATTACTAATAACTCTGGCCAATCACAACAGATGCAGATACAGTATTAAAAATGCAACGCATGTAGTCTGCTGTAGTTTATACAGTACCATAATTTCTGTTGTCGTGTTTCTTGACCGAACTTTGGCATCCACGATTCAGGAATTTCGATTCTACAGAGAGAACTTATAGCTTCTCGCTGGAATAATGTGGATTGAGTTTCAGTCCACCAGTGCCAGCAAAAGAACATCTGGTTTGACTGTAAAGGTTGATAGAGGAACACTCGCCGGGCCGAAGGCCCGGCTGCACAGCCCCATACTCATAGAACCCATGCTCAACATTTTTCATGGTCATGGCCAGCAGAATGTTTCGCGGGCGGCGTCTTTACATGTGTGTCCGTCCGAGCGTTGGGCAGGGCTAATTCACGGGCGCGTATGACATTGCAAAACATGCGCCTATGACGCCACACGCGCGGCTACACAGCCGTCAGCTCGGTAAACACTTTTTAAAGTTTTAAAAAAGTTGGATCTTTCGCAGTGTTTAGCTGAGCAGTAAAGTCGTTACTTCCCTACATTTTTCCGCAGTTTGCTATTCAAGACAGGGATACTAATTAAGGGATACTAATTAAGGGATACTAATTAAGGGATACTCAGAAGCCGCTTTAGTGGAAAAAGAAGAGCTTTCGGGGATAAAATCTTGCTTCGAGGAACCCTCATACGTTTTTATCAATGCAGGAGCAATGCGGGGAGATGCCTTGTTTTTATTACGGATTTCAGAACCGAAGAAGCGGAGTTTTAATGAATTTCCAAGCAGTCCAGTGACTTAAAGGTAAAATAAATCACATTTTTCGATGGGAATTTATGTTGATATCAATTTTTGATTGACTTTTTCTTTGTGTTTTCTTAAGTTTTGGAAACCTGTTTATGAAACGTGCTCAAATTAAGTCGTGTTGTTATCTTGAATTTCATCGAGGACAGCTCTGCCTTGATGCGCTATAAATGGAACATGTTTTACTTTTAAACATAAACTAATGAAGATTTGAATAAAATTTTTCGAAAGAAGATTGTGTTGTCCATTTTTATGTGCTTGTTCATTCATTACATACATGTAGATTGAAAAGCGATTTTTAATATGTAAACAAAACATGACTTAGATTTTCTGTCTTCACTCGCGTCGCCTTATGCAAATATGTTTGTGTATTTTTTCAATTTTGATTTCCAAACTGTTTCTCGGGGAAAATTTGACAAACAAAAACTGTATTTTATTCGGAAAGTAGTCATACCTGTTATTCTAGACAGAGACAAGTTGTTTTTGTGAACTTTTCTACGGTCTAAATGTACTGTGCAGACGGTCGGGTAATAAGTCTTGCTGTTTTTTGCGAATTGCTAAAATTGAAAAATAGCCCGGTCGTCAATCTTAATTCTTGTGCTTCCGACCTTTCACCTTGGTTAAGTTTCACCTTAGTTAAGCTTGTTCGTAGTGCTACGCTGTTAGGCTCTGCCTATCTATATATATTATATTAATATACACTTGTACCTCCAATGTTCTTTTTAAGTTGTGGCACTTGTCGAGCCAAATCATGTAAACAAGCTGTGAGGGCTGGACTGCAAGAGGTAAATAAAGGTTGAGATTTAGGGCCATTTTGCTGGCCATGTTCAACAATGTGATATTATTCAAAATTAATACAATTTTGTTGTTGTTGCATTCCCCATCCTGCATCCTGCATTCCATATTCCAGATTCTGGATCATTCCATACTTTTAGGTAGCCTAGCTTTGAAGTGCATCATTATTTCATGAATATGCAAAACGTGGAGTGAGATATATTTAATAGAATACGGGAACAGATTCACTCATCCCATCATTTGTAAACTTTTTTTAATTTCCAGTATTTAGTGTTAAAAGATGATTGCTGCATTTTACATGTATGTCATTCAGTTGTCGAGACAGTCTTGCTTAACGCAATGCATATATTAAGTCACACTAATTGTTTTAGTTATTTTAAATCTGTTTTACACTTACCGGTAAATTCTTTGACTTCAAACTTAGTGTGGAAAATTAAAACCGATCTGTGGACTGTATTCATGAGATGACTCTAACGAGCCCTTTCATTTTTTTGTACAAACTGTGTAAGTACAACTGTCTTGTAGCAATGCACTGTACATGTACCTTAAACCAACTGACAGCATTGGTTCCAACAAATCCTTAACTTCTTTAGAGATCTGAGGCCCAATTGCCCGGGACATCATGGCAACACATGCAAACACCATTGGATCAACTGTAACTGCCTTTTGACGTCTGAAAGAAAAGGCATGAGAATAAGAAAGCCGGTCAACATCAACCACTCCTATTCTGATGACCTGTGCAGTGTTATGTACCAAAGGGCTAAATACTACCAGCAGTGTGTATTTCACCTGACCTTTGCCAAGAGCACAAGAAGCACACAAAGTAAAAAATATGTTTCTGGTGCATAATTGCATGTACAGGGGTGTATACCGTATACATGTATGTACATGCAGATCAAAGCAATGGGTAGATTACCCAAAATGGAATGTTTACCCCCTTTCTTCCGACATCTCACATCCACTTCCCATCTCACGCCTTTCCCCCTTCACTACAACTTCCCCCCTTGCCCCCCCTTTACTTCATAATAAACAAATATCTTCCAACCCCCCTTTTTTTTCTCCCACCAACATGTATTTAAAAAATGTTCATGTTTACGATCCTTCACGTTCCTTCCCCCTTTCTTCACACGTCACAACCCACAATTCTCCCAGTTCCTGACCTATATTTCCCTCATGTAACTAGACCTAGCGATAACAACTAATCCCCCCCAGTTTCATGTACATCTGTAACTGCAGTTTATTCACATTTCTTCTACAACTCATTTATTATTCATGACAAAAACACAAAGGAAATCACTACCATGAAGGAAGTTTGGATACCCGGTCTTAATTAGCATTATTTTTTTATTAGTGATTTTTTTCCTTTGTTTTCTCCGCATTTTAATGATCAGTTTAAGAAGCTTTATTAAGCACTAAAAAGAGTGTTTCATAAAGGAATCCAGACATCTCGAAGTGGGTTAAAAAAAACTTGGCTGCGCCTTGTTTTTCAAGCCACTTTTCTGTGTTTGGATATCCCGATGAAACACTCTTCCTAGTGTCGAGAATTTGGCCTTACTTGTGCCCAGGATCCTTCATAGGAAACAGAGCTTTCACTTGTTCAAACACTGGTCCTCTGTGTCGTTCTATGTCATGTCGCACTGCAAGGGCAATCAAACCAGTGGCCTTGAATGCAGAAGATCGCTCCCTTTCCTGAAAATATATTTACACACAGACTGTACAGCAAACCCTGTTAATAAATACACCATAGGG
Source organism: Dendrophyllia cribrosa (assembly GCA_024195265.1). Taxonomy (NCBI): domain Eukaryota; kingdom Metazoa; phylum Cnidaria; class Anthozoa; order Scleractinia; family Dendrophylliidae; genus Dendrophyllia; species Dendrophyllia cribrosa. Next base: position 4,673,601 of record JAJLRJ010000004.1, read on the forward strand.
ACCACGGAAACTGTCCGTATTAACAGGGTGTCCATATTAAGCAGGTTCTTATGAATGATGTAATTTAAAGGGGCAGTATCACGAGGTTCCATGCGCGGCACTGTTCATTGTTCTTGCACCAGAATTTTGGACATATCACTGTTAAAAGTGATTTTTTTTTCTTCCGGCTATCAAAACGGAATTTTTGATTCAACAAATACCTCCACTTCTCGACGGCCTTTTTGAATTTGCCGAATCAAACTTGAAAACATGGACCGAACGTTTTCAAGTTTCACCCTCATGATACTGCCCCTTTAAGCATTCTATATATTTACTGTTCTTATGGAAAACTGCAGTAAATTATCACATCTAACCCCAACAAGACACTTAATAACTATAACTAGAGGGATAATGTTTAGCTTTATGTCAGAATATAATTTTATACTTACCCATTTGAGACAATTTTAACCCTTAGTTAAAGGGTGTTTACCGTTTGTCAGAACTAGCCGGCCGGACCGATCAATTTGTAAATAGTATGCCATCATTTGCCAGAACTGGCTTTGGATGGGTGGCCATACAGGTTAATTTGTAATGAGTATGCACCATTTTGATGGACTTGAAGGAACAGGTCTTTAAAAAGCCGCATCACAGTTACAAACTGACAAGTCTGGCCGTCCAGTTCTGGCAAAATTAATGGTAAACTCTTAGAATTTGCCAAATTGTCTCTATTAACAAACTACATGTAAGTTAACTTTGCATGAGATTACTTTACAAGTCTAAACAGGAGAAACTGTCTATAACAACTGTCCATATTAATGGGGGTCTGTATATTACACTGTACATGTAAGGGGGCAAATTTTAGGTTTACATTCTGAGTATTTATGATTGTCTCTGAATCATGCCTAATTTTGCACCCACACCAAAGATTATAAAAACACAGGAGAAAGTACTCCAGACTTGAATTCTGTGTGTAGCTGATGCAGGAAAGAAAAATAAGGACTCACTCACCCTTTTAAGAGCAGAGGACAGATATTCCATGGTATCCTTTAGGTATCTAAAATTAAAACATTGAAAACAAAATTGTCTCCCTCAAATTTGCAAGAAACAAACTTGGCTCAACTTAGACTTACAATGTTTCTAACATTCAGCTAACAGCAAGAATGGTCCATCACTTTTTAGACCTTTGCGCTTTCGCTTTGATACATGTATCTTCACTTTATTTACAGTGAAGATAAAATTAATATTCTTACTTGTGTTGAGATATGATTTTGCCACGGTCGGAGAAATCCTACATGTAATTGTTTTCAATGAAGATTACATACGTGTATATTATAATAAATGTAATAATTATGTAGCTGTAGTTAACCCTTTCACTCCCAGAGTCAATACTGCCAGAGACGTGCATTTAGTGCAGTTCTAACTTTTAAGTCTGTGGACAAAATCCTACAGAGTGACCATTCAAATGAAACCTCTTCGACAGTACTTTTGTACGGTACTGTACCACCAGTTTTTCAATATTTTGCAAAATTAATTTTGGAATTTTTTCATGAATTTTGATGTTAGGCACTCTTGACACCACTCTTGGGAGTTTTAAAAAAAGGCTAAATATAATATGCGTACTAAGTTGTACATTATATTATTGGACTCACTTCTTCACAAATCTCAAAGGTTGGAAAGCAGCAAGTCTTGGTAGAATAGTGAGCAACATCTGCTGAATGGAGCTGTTCCTTGTTGTTCTGTATTTTAAAACCAATTTGCACACCTACATTGAAAACAAAAGGGAATGTTCAAAAATTAATAACAAATACCGTAAAATGCCGCTTATAAGCCCAGGGCTGATACAACTTAAATTATTGTAAGGATTTTTTGGCTGGCAAGCAAAAAATAATGGGACAAAGAAGCATTGTTTTAGTCAATTAATTTTGGTGTAACTTTTTGCAAAACCAAAATTGCTGTTAAGAAACTGTCCTGTGTTTATATATAGGAGGGGGTATAATCGAAATAATGTTTTGTTACCAAGATGATGGGCCTATAACCAGGTTGACTTACATGTACACATATAACAGGGGGGTTGGGGTTATAAGTGGTATTTTATGGCATGCAATTACATGTATTATATTTAAATAATTAATATTTTTAAAGGAAAGATAATCTGTAATATCCATACTGCGCAGTTTCAGACCTGGAGCCCTCTTCTTTAAAGTCCCGATAATTTTTCAGGCCCAGTAAGCTATATTATGTTGCCAACATTACATAAACATACATGTAAATATTAAAAATGCTAAGTTGATAAGGCAAGTTGGGCTGGTTTGCGGGCTAAAAACTGTATCACCATTCTAGATACAGTGTAGATTGGGATTTTTAATTGAAGTTAAATGTATTTACAGTAGCTTAGTTAATGACAAGAAGCAAGCATGGCCATGGCACTGGCTTGTTGCAGCATTCCCCTCAGTTATATGTTTGGTGTGTCCTCAGAGCAAGGTACATGTAACTTGTAGCCTTCCCAGCGTTTTCCGTAAGCGCTTTGGCTATTATTCTGTGCTAGTGGCCCACGAGTTTCCTCCATATGGTCCTCATAAGCATTGCATGTCCTTGGGTAGCTTTCACTCCAGATGCTGATGTGACTTGTTTGTTTATCTATCTACATGTAGCAGGGGGTAAGGTTCTTGGGCACCCAACCTCCACTTGCAACTTACGTTGTTAAATATAGCTTAGAGCCCAAAAAGGTATCAAGACTTTAGAGAAACAGGCCTCTGATCAATTTCATCAGAAGCTGACTTCATAGAGTTTTGTACGGCAAGTACAAATTACATTGTATTACATGTACAGTATTGTACTGTAGGACTTTCATCTCACCTCTTCAAAGTGATCATCCATAAATTCCTTGCAATCTTTGCTGTGACACATTGTTTCCCCCATCCCTCCCCCTCCAAGTAATGCCAGTGACCTCTGATGCTGGTAGCCAGTTTGCAGAGCAAACTTGCTTTTGGGGGAGGTGATGCCAAGGTCATCTAGACTGACCTGGCTCTGTGTTTGATCACAGTAGATCTCTTCTAGTTCCTGCTTAGCTCGCTGCAAACCAATCAAAAAATGTTTTAAAAATTAATAGAATTAAATTTTTATTATGCCCTTAATTACATTTATCATTAAAATGTAAATACTGGCTGTACTTTTCCAACCCTAAAAATTTATTAATAAATAAATATTGAAAGAAAAACAGTACAATAATATATTATGTACTACCTCCTTTTGCCCTGTCTAAGTTAAGGTGGGTCGTGTGATATATGATGACATTATATGAAGCGGCAATTGTACATGTACAGCTGTATCATCATTCCAAATGGCTGCCATTTTGGATTTCCATCATGTCAGAAAAGTGCCATGATAATTAATTTTAGTACATGTAACATTTATAAAAATCAAATAACAAATGTTAAAATGATCTTTTATTGCAAAATTTACAGTGCTGCTACTGTTACCGGGCCCACCTAGACAGTTAACCAATCACAAAACAGAAAGGGAACAATAGATTCCAAAATTTGCGATTTGAATAATGAAATGTCGAGTACAGAACAATGAAATTTTAAGTTTAAAATGCTGGAATCTATTGTTCCCATTCTGCTTTATGATTGGTTAACTTTGTCGATGTGGCCCCGGTAACAGTAGCAGCACTATAAGTACAGTGTATGTAAAAGAAAGTTAAAAATTTGCCATTAAAACATTAATTTAAGCAGAAAATCCAAAATTTGGGTAAACATGCTTGTCAAAACATGGTATCTATGGAAAAATCACATGTCATTAACAAAAATCTGTCACATAAAAATGTTCTCAGTTAAATGTAAGAAAAAGTCACAAAGTTTTGTGGTATTGGCTAAATGCTTCTAAAGTTATGTTAACAATAATGTTTAACGTCAGCACAGACACCCCAACCTCCCCAGTCAGAATAGGAGTACATGTAAATACTACTACACAGTAAATATATTCTGTTTGTAGTTGCAACATGTGTGGAACAAAGCAACACTAACCTCTCCTTCAATGCTGGCACTTCTGATCAGTTCATTCATGATCAGCAGGGAGCCATGTGCCTTGTCATCCTTTGTCAGAACAACTCCTTTCTCCTTGGTGTTCAGTGCATCCTCAAAACCCCTCTTTGCCTCTTCATAAATTTGCTACAAAAAATAGTTTTAAGTACACAGTGGTCTAGTTTGGCAAAAGTAAAGGGGAAAAGGTGAGTCAAATATTCTTGGGCATGTCAATTTTTGTTCTGAAAGTCAAAATTAAGTTTCTAACCCTGAAGGCATAATCATTATAGAGATGTCCTTTTTAATATATATAGAAAACCATGTTTGTTTCTTTATCACCTCACGTGGCACTTTTCACTTGATCCTAGAAGTCCTAGCATCCTAGCTGGCATTACTGATCCTAGACGAACGCAGGATACATGTACACGTCAAACTTAGTTGTGTGTATGTCTATAAACTTACATTATACCAATTTGGTTTTTTTTGCATTTCCTTTGTTTCTCGTTGGGCCAGAATAACAAGACAAGCTTGCAATGCCTCCACAGCACCTTCACGGATAGCTTGCTGCAAGAATAAAACATCCACACAACTGAATCAGAATCTCTCTCTAATTAGTGAGATGCATGACGACAAACATGAATAACAAATAAAAATTTCCATTCTGGATTAAATACATGTATAGCTACAGGTAAAAATCTGGCCTCAGGTTGAACTTGCCTGTATTTAAAGCTACATGTAACCCTAGCACAAAGCTACATGTACATGTATGTACATTGTAACTCTAACACAAAGTTAACCATCACACCACTGACTACATGAATCTATGTAGCTGTATGTGCTATAGGAGTGACAGTGAGCTTTGTGCAAGGGTTAGAGTTAGCTTTATACCTAAATTGAATTCTGGGTATACATTTAACTTATATTGAATACTGATTCAACCTGAGAACAGATTTAACCTGCAACATATATACTGGTCACATGACTTTGTATACAATGGGTTTGAGTGGTCCCATGAGTGACTTGATTTTTCTAAGTATAGACAAGTGTATACCTGTATGTATACATGTAGTTAAGAAAGATTAAGTCACAAGTGGTACATATTTCATGGTATAGCACAAGAAAGCATTGTATAACTATACACACCCAATGGGTAAGGCATATCACTACATATCACACAGTGTCAATGGCCACTGACAGATACCACGCAGCTCTTAACGACCTCTAATTTCATTGGACCTGGGTAATCATGCAGCTCTATTGTTTTCAGGGCTAGGGTCCAATGTTGTTGAACATTTGTTCTATTGTTTTTTCAGGAAATCAGAGAAGACCTTGTAAGAGCTGCATACTGCCGCTCCACTGCCCCCCGCTCCCCTCTCCTAGACATTTTGCTCCACCGACCCCCATCCCTTATGTCTAACTCCCAACCCTGCCATCCCTCTAACACCATCCTGATTGGTAAGACAAGTGCGCAATAGATAATTTCATCACGGGCTCAATGTTAACAGCCAAAGGATCGAGCGACTGAACGATCGAGCGATTGTGCAACACTTTGTGTATTCACAAGTTAAAAACTTGTGCGGAGTGCATATAGGAGTGCACGTGTCACATAAGACTTCCATGCTATTACAAACCTTAGGATCTCGCACAGCATTGGAAATGTTCTCAAAGAAAGGTTGAATTTGTTGAAAGAAGAAAGTTGGAGCATTCAAGGCCAACTCTTTCAACACCAAGACCTATATTAAGTATAAAAAGAAAGTTATAATTTAATTAATATCAAGTCATATACAGTAAAGTTCAGAAAATGATAACCCCCTGAATGTACATGTAGCAACCCACAGAAAGAAGCAATAAAATTTAACAGTTACATGTATGAGTACTGTAATTCCCAAAAGTAACTTTCCCCCCATAGTTATGACCCCAAAGCTAAATTTAAGCTCTGTAAGAAAAAAACGACTTACAATACATGTACAATTTAAGAGCGCTCATCAAAGAACCCATTACAGATCATGAGATGTCTTTTATAATGTAAATGAAAATAATAGACAGAGTAGTAAGGACTGCAAATGACAGACTTATCTGTTTGAAGATCCCTAATAATATTATCTTTTTAAATAAATGTTTTTGTTTTTGTTTTTTGCAAAGGTGAATCGATCCATATATGGTACACTTTTTTGCCACCTGAAAGTAACGACCCTCTGAAAGTAACGACTCCCAAAAAGTAGCGATAGTGAAGGACTGTTAAGTCCGAAAGTACGTAAAAATGGTCGTTAATTTCAGAACTTAATGGTAATTAAATGCCCACAAGCTTCTAAACATCAAATTGATCTTGTGGAGTTAAACAAGTACTGTACATGTACTGTTTGGTCCCAGAACTCCTTTGAAATGGCTGGAAAATCAATCCATTTCACACAACATTGGTTATTCACTCTGTGTTTTAAAAAAATCAACATCACAATAATACTGGAGTGTACATTTTTTTTTCCAGAAGTACAGTTATGTATAGGCCCAATAACATGAACAATAATATTTTCAGGGATCACTTACATGTACATAGCACTTGAACCAACTCCCAAGTGTGCCCACAATCAAAATTCAAGAAAAATCTCACAATTTGTTATGCAAAATATTGAAAAACAAATGGTGCTATGCAAAAGTACTACTGAAGAGGATTCATTTGAATGGTCACACCATAGGATTTTGTTGAGAGACTCAAAAGTAAGAACTACATTACATGTCTCCATAATTGATTCTGGGGTTAAACGGTTCATGAGAACTCTGTTTAACAGCACATTTGTACCACTAACTACTGTATATACAATAGAGTACAGAAGTGATGACGTCACAAAAACTAAATTTGTGAAATTATGGGATTTGATTAGATATTCGCAAAGGGCATGACGAAAAATGCCCGCTTGCCAAAAATCAGCATCTTATTGCAATTTGGGGGTGAGATATTGGCACCGTTATGCTCTGATGACTCCATACAAACCTTTCTAATTTTTGCCTTGGCTCATTACGTAATGAACCAAGGCAAAAATTAGAAAGGTTTGTAGGGAGTCATCAGAGCATAACGGTGCCAATATCTCACCCCCAAATTGCAATAAGATGCTGATTTTTGGCAAGCGGGCATTTTTTGTCATGCCCTTTGCGAATATCTAATCAAATCCCATAATTTCACAAGTGTGACGTCACACTTCGGTACTCTATGTACATGTACTTACAGCAGCATGTCGACGTCCCTCATTTCGATCACCACCAAGCCACTCCAAAGCTCTGTTCACTTCAAATTCCACATAGTCAGCAGTAAAAGTTCCACCTGTAAGAGCCAGCCTTCCCATTGCTTTAGAGGCCATCTGCATCACAACTTGGTCATTGGATGGAAGTAAATTCCTCAAGTAATTAGCAAACCTGCTCATTTTTGTTGTATTCCCACCATCAATGCCAATAAGAGCAACTACATTTGTAAAAAAGAAAAACATAACTTTGTACCTCCACATTTGGGTGGAAACAAAAGAAAGGCCAGTTATACAGGATAACCAATTTTGTATGGGGTTAGTTTCTAGAGAAACTGTGGTGCTGCGTCGGTGGGGGTGAAGCACAAGAATTTGGTTTTATCGACTGAGTCGATAAGGTAAATTAGCGACCGTAAAAAGAACCAATTTTGTAGTTTGGTTGCTACGTTTTTCAAGATGGCGGTGTATTCACCAAGCCATTCTCTGAAGTTCCTTGCTTTTTATTTGGTCAACTAAGGCTCTGTTTACATGGAGTGAGGGTGACCCTCCTAGAAGGGGCACCCTTCTAAAAGGGTCAAAAGATAGCCGCCCTTTTAAATGCAAAAGGTTATCTTCAGGGCTATCTCACCAATTCAAGCCAAGAGAAACCAGACTCATCGGGAATGTGTCTGTAATCTGAGCCCACAAAACTTGGCCATCCCAGGAGGGTGACCCTAGCTCAAGCTTTTACATGGCAGAAGTTGGTCCTCCTACAGTGTATGAGGGCGACCCTAGCAAGCAGATAGGGTGATCCTCCCCCTTGTAAACAAAACCAGGAAATACAGGTACAATAGAAAAGGGTGCCCCTTTAGGAGGGATACCCTCCCTCCATGTCAACAGGGCCTAAAGCTCCTTTGTACTGTAGCTCTCCACAAAAGAAAGGATAGTTTATCATAAGGATATTATATTTGATTTTTTATACTCCGCTCTTCAAAATGTATGATAAATTGCTTGTGTATACAAGATTACTATGAAATGCTCGCATATGCATGATAATAAAAATACTCAAAACATACTAAAAAAATACTTTAAAAGATCAGCTTTGCGAGAAAATTCTACAGATCTGAAGTTTCAGTTCTTACCCAGAAATGAAGAAAATCTAATTTTATGCTAGAAAAATGAGGGGTCGACTTATACAAATGTAAATTATTATTACTATTATTATTATTATTATTATTATTATTATTATTATTATTATTATACATGTACACCCTGTACATGGGATCGACTTATACTTGGGTAAATACGGCACATGTACATGTACATGTATTTTATTTTAATATTTACTTTTTTACTTTACTTATATCAATTTGATTCTGCTTAGAAAGCATTTCTTGTTTGTATTTCTCTTACTTTGTTTTCACTGATATCAATGCAATGAGTTACTCGCAAAATTCTAATTTTGTGATGGGGAGGGTGGGGGGGAGGGCATGACTACAAAAATGTTTTTCAAAATGGGGAAAAAGAAATCGGAACGCAAGCGAAGCCCCTCTTCTAGATCCACCCATATCTAATTTCCCATGAGTAATTTCTCTTTCTCTTGTTTCGCCATAACAAAAAACAGTTGTGGTTTGAACTTGCACTTGGCCATAAGTAAGGGCAATTCAAGGTTAAAAAAAAATAAAAATAGCCGTCCAACAAGGAACAATTACAGAAAGCATTACCACGCTTGCAAAACACTAACTTCTTTCAAAAATGGAAATACCGATACTCACCAATCGCCATGATGCCTCCTTTCTTCTCGTTAGCGTCCGAACTTGAAACCATTTCGAAAATATGATGGTTCAACTCGTCCATAAAACCAGTGTACTGTTCTGCTGAAGCTTCCCGAAGCTCGGTGGACACATAATGCTGAAGATCTTTGGCAGCTTGCAGTCTTGACTCGTCACTGCGGCTTTTTAAGCCGTTTAAACGTTGCTGCATCGTGTTGTAAGGGTTAGTTGGCGAGATTATCTTGGTGAAATATTGTTCTGTTTATCAGTTTCACCGCACGGCCGAACGCACCGCCATGTTGAGGACAGGCCAACCTACGAGCCTGCACTTCTTATGCGGCAATCCCCGAACCATAAGCTTCTCCATGTAATTAAATCGCGAGGTGTCGCTATTGTCCACGCCAGATCGCCGATCGAACAAGTTTATTTTAGCTCAAACCTAAAATAAAAAGGTTAGCGATCTTAGGATGGATAATTTAGGGGCCGATTACATGGCGGTAATTCCAGCCCGGTTTAAGCTAAACGGGCTGGAATTTTTAATCAAAGGCTCCAGTGAGCCAACCCTAACCCGTGAATGCTACACACATCGCTGGCTCATATTTGAGCGACCCTTTCGTATAATCAAAGGCTCCTCAGTAAGCCAACTCGTGCATATGAAACGCTCTCAATGAAACGCTCTTAATGTTTGGTTAAAAGGAATTAGGGTGGGAAATGAGAGGGGCCTTCCTAATCCCCTTGCAAGCTAGTCTGATAACCGACTGATAGGACAGATCTTCCATGAGGCTCACATAGTAACAAAATAAATATCAGTTAATCGTATATGCATTTCTGTGGCAATTGAAACTCGAGTAACAGACTCTTCGTTTTGTGTTCATGGACGACCATTCAAATGAAATAATTTGTGGTTTCACACGAGGACTTCTAACTATGTCCTTAGTGCAATTGAAACCATTTTTGAATGCGACAGAGTAAAGTGCACACATTTGAACCCTACTTTGTTGCCTTGGAAACGTGTCTATTTCAAAGAAACCGAAGTGCGAAGACAAATATGATCCACACCACACTTGAGAACGCACTTGATCAATAAAAAACAGAAACCAACTGAACACGTGCAGCGGCCAAAACATTGATAGTGATTGACAACCAATGTTTCAAGTTATAAACTTTCTTATACCTGCCAAGTCTCACGCCCGCGAGTCCAAAACTCCGACCTTACGCCAACACACGCCTATGGCTGGAGCAATTTCTCACGCCTGACTTACAGATTTGAGCTATGGACCTCGGATCGCGTGATCCAATTAAAAATATAGTTACGTTCATGAAAATTTGGCACTTTTTTGTAGGTTCGTTCTGAACACAGTTACGATTACAGCTGGATGTTATTAAATGGAGGTCTGAGGTCCATGGAAACTTCCGAATTCTTCGGAACATCTTCGGACACCTTCGTACATCTTTGGAATAGATCGGGTTGTCTTCGGATTTAGTCGGGTCGCCTCCGGAAATCATGGCACTCCCACAAAAATATTCTCACGCCTATCACTCGGAAAAAGTTGGCAGGGATACTTTCTCATCGGTTTTCTAAAATGTTACTTGTAAATCTCAAGTACGCTTGAGTTAAGTTCTTTCTTGAGACATAATTAGCATGTAGTTTGAAATCAACTATTCAAACAAACAGAGTCTTTCAGATCAGTAAATGTACATAAGAGTTTATACTCTTTTGTCAATCCACAGGGGTGACATCACCACTGCAAGTATATCCAAGGAAACAATTTACTGTGTAATTCATTTTAAATTTAACGCCTGCCTACAAAGTAAGAAAATAATTCATAAGTTATTCAGATATTAATTTGCACGAAAGTGAATACTTTGTTATTTTCTTTCAGGGAAGACATAAACATTGAGTATAACTATAGAAACCATGTATTAATTACTTCCAGATATGACGCCTGCGGAGAAGATAAAAAAAAATCCTCTCTTTGAACAAATTCAAGAAATGATAGGCTTTTCGGCTCTTCGGCTTCTTGTTACGTGCACAGTATTTCAAACGGGCAAATGGTTTTGCTTTTGTCTAAATTCTTCTTTCGTTATTAGCACTTAAACGAGCGTCTCACTTAATTGAAGTGCACTTTACTGTTATCATTATCAGTAGAAAGGCGGGCTAGAAGATGTCAACAATGATGTTGCTTTTTGATCACCAAGGCACAAATTTGGTTTTCATATGCTTTGAATTAGCTGTACAATGAAACCATTCGTTAACAAAATCCCTTAAACACGTCAGGGGGTTATTTGCTTTTATTAAACCAGAGTAATGTCATTTTCACAAGCGACTTTCCAGGTGCCACATTTATTTCACCACAACCGTATCCCGCTATCTTTTCTCTTTAGTTTCATCACATATAATGTGTAAATAGCATTTTTCAGTTGGATAGTTCAGTGCCCCAACGCAGTTCAGATCTTATGCGAATTGAATTTGTCAATGCACGCTAAATACAAACGCAAACCTTAATATAACTCAAAGAAGTTCGGACGGCCTTTTAATTTGTTAACTGCGATGATCAATAATTTAACTCCAACAGACTATTAACTATAGTTGTTTTAGTTAGATTGTGATCAGCCGGTAGAACACTTTATTGTGATCACACTAAACAAAGTTGATATACCAGTTTGAATTATTGATTGCGAATATGTTTTAAAGCAGGATTTTTCCCTTTTCAACGCAGTGCGCTTATTCGGTTATTCAGTATACATAGAAATGTAAACGGAGTCTTTTGATCCTATGTTCTCCCGAAGCTTCTGGAAGGTGCTATTTTGTTTTCTTGTTTTAACCTTTTGGTTTTCAGACAGAAAATGCCTGAGCTTAGTCGGTAAGTTTTCCTATTTTTACTTTTCTGCAGAGTATAGCGAATAATGGATGATTCTGTAGACATTATGCATCATGAAAAAAAAAGTTATATTTATTTTTATAACACGATTTCGGCATCTAGGACATGTCTTTCATCATTTTGGAAACTTTGTAAGTCGTGAGACGATGTAATGGCCATTTTCACAGTAGAAAAAGGTAAGGTAGTTAACCGTTCAACTTTTTTGCAACAGAAAAAAATTATAATGAAATTCACCTGACCCTCTTCCAGTGATAAACAACGATCCATCCAAAGATGATTGTCGAGTGATGCAGTTCCTGCAGCTTCCAGTGGTAAATCGCATTCTCGTGGGTCATGTGATAAAGAGTTTGTGGGTGAAATCAGAAATTGGATGCGAAGCAAACTGTTTCGACACCAATGACTGTATGTCCGTCAATCTCGGGCCAAAGGAAGACGGGACATATTTATGCGAACTGAGTAGTTCAGATCACAATCTGCATCCTGACGATCTACTGCAACGGAATAAGTTCCTCTACAAACCTGTGTGGGTCAGTGATATTTAGTGCAATCCCACACATAAAAGCACACCGTCAAAAGTGCTGCATGTACTAGTTTTCTGTGGCATTTTTTGATTACCGATTGCATTGCATTGCATTGCATTGCTTTGCATTGCATTAAAGCTTTGATAGACATTATCTAGTGCCTGTTTTCAACATTTCAAACCAAAGCACAAGGTACATTAGAATTTGATAACTAGAAATATCGGAAAAGTTTGCAAACGAGAACTAAATTGTGAATTTACAGAGTAATATTTTCTTTTTAAATGCACGAGCCCAGACGTTCTGCTATTACTAAAAAGCACTCAAAACTCAAAAATACGTTTTCTACCTTTTGCCGCCGGGTTGTCAGGCCTTTTAGAAAAAGGTTACGAGCCTGGTTTCTTCCTAACTTCTAACCTCGTCAATACAACTAACGATTACAATTCACGTTTTTATTGTTGTCGGCTTTGTCGTTTTTTTCTTTACCTATAATAATACGTTTTCTATCAGTCACCCAAAGTTTGTGAAAATGGAAAATGAGAAGTTGTAAGTAAGGTGAAGTTATGATATAAGAAAGGAAAATGAATTATAACCTTCACTTGTTAACTGTAATGCAATTGTGTTCGTTCAACAGAATTATTGTTCAAACAGGCCGTGCCCTCCAAGCCACATATGCCAAACAGGTTTTACCGGCAAAGGATATCGCTGTATAATTTCCGATGGAGACCAAGGCAACAAATTTGGTAAAGCATGTTTTTTTACATAATGTCGAAAGTAAAATCAAAATAAGGGTTCATAGCCATCTTTCTTTGGTTGCTAACGACGCCAGTTATCGATAATACTCCGGCCAATGGCTGATATTATCGTGGGTTAAATGTTAATGGTACGGTCAAAAAATCTGTCGAATTATTTGATCTTATTACTGCAACCATAGTGATGGATGCACATGATGTTTCCTGTTTTGTTTTTGTTTTTTTACGGTTAAGATCGTAAGTTTCTTCTTCTTCTTTTTTTGTGTCATGTGCCTTATTAACTAGATGTCGATGAATGCACAACTGGCGGTCATGAATGTGATGTGAATGCCAATTGTACCAACACCGCTGGATCCTATAACTGCAGCTGCAAAGAAGGATACCGATTGGAGATGGACGATTGTGTTCAGGTAATATTCAGCTTTTCCCAGTTTATGAATGTCAAACTTCATTTTGTCTTCGCTTTATCTTTTTGTAGCCTGCGAGCAAGCTCTTCGGATCAGGGGTTGGGGTAGTGGGAGAGGGGAGGAGTAGAGCATACCTTCTTAGAATGTCCAAAATATTTTGATCTTCTCGATGCTTCTTTGCAATGGTTCAACATGCTCCATGGAACTAAATATACATTCACTCCGTACGAGGTACTCCTAAACCAATTACCTGCATCGATCCCTTCAATTATCAGTTAACTTAAGCAAAAAACTGCGTCTCCTCCTTCTTCAAATCAAACATTACTTTTATGAAAACGAGAATGCAAGGGACCGTGAACGAAAATGCTGCTAGTATACGCAGGATCTGTAAGAGATCTGATCAGCCAAAAATAAACAAAATACTATAAGAAGCAAGGGTTGACAACTGCGTAGAAAAAGTAACGCAACAATGGCATGATTGAGACCAAACCGAAAGTTTTAATGCAACATGTCATTGTTGCGTTACTTTTTCTACGCAGTTGTCAGCCCTTGCTTCTTATAGTATTACTTTTATACCTGCAAAGTCCTACATAGATCAATTAACTTTAACGAGTTCTTCCGTAAACAAACTTTACAGTGGAAAATTGAAAAGCTCATCCAGCTGTGATCTGACGACTAAGCCTCAAAACATTAACTTCCCTTTATCAGTTTGGTGTTTTTTTTTTCCTTAACTCACTCCTATTTTTTTATTTATTACATTTATTACTTTCTTTTTTTTCTTCTTCTTCTCTTTGTACTAGAGCGTGCACAAATACACTGTTGTATATTAAATTAAAACAAAGATATGTAATTGTAAACTATCATAAATTTAAAAACAAAATTGTAATATAGTAGAAAGTAAAATCTCAATAAACTGTTGCACAAAACAAAAAGAGCAAAAACAAAAAACGTGGCTTAAATGTTAATGGTCAAAAAATCTGTCGAATTATTTGATCTTACTGCAACCATAATGATGGATGCACATGATGTTCCCTGTTTTGTTTCTTTAACGGTTAAGGTCTTTATTCTTCTTTTTTTGTGTCATGTGCCTTATTAACTAGATGTCGATGAATGCACAACTGGCGGTCATGAATGTGATGTGAATGCCAATTGTACCAACACCGCTGGATCCTATAACTGCAGCTGCAAAGAAGGATACATTGGAGATGGACGATCGTGTTCAGGTAATATTCAGCTTTTCCCCGGTTTATGAATGTCAAACTTCATTTAATCTTAGCTTTATCTTTTTCGTAGCCTGCGAGCAAACTCTCGGGCTCAGGGGGGGGGGGGGGGGGGGTAGTGGGAGGGGGAGGCGGAGGAGCTTCTAAACCCGCCCCCACCCCTTCCCCCTCCCCCAAACCTCGAGACCGAGAGCTTGCTCGCAGGCTATCTTTTTCGTTACCCAGAAATCGATGAATGCACAAATGGCAGCAATGTTTGTGACTGCTAATGCAAATTATACAAACACCGATGGGTCCTAAAACTGCAGTTCAAGTTACATGGCCATGGAGGGACATAACGGGGATAGACGATTGTGGTCGCTCGGTTTACCAATTTATCCCTCGGGTGTTTTATGCAACATTTCAGTCAGTTTTTTTCTTTCTAGTTTGTCTGTTTATCTGAAAATCATTCACTGTGATTACATGATTTTGGCTTTCCAATACCCATTCAAAGAGGGTCATAAGTTCCACCCTGAACGCATTCGAGAGAATTTGGTGAAAAAGTTTCATTGAAGCATCCATGGAAAAAATCTAGTGTTTGTGACGGGCATAAAAAAAAAAGCACTTGCACTATTAAATGCCTATAGTTAACAACTATTCACCGAAGTCGGGAGGTGGTAAATATCCACCACTACCCACCTACACTGAGGTGAATAGTTGTTTTAGTATATACTGAAACAGTGAGATAATATAACGAAAATGATGCTTTTTAACTCATTTATTCCTGTCAACGATTACAATTTTCGCGCGCAAATTGCTGGGCGGTGAATAGCACTTGCTATTCCGAGTTTCAGTAGCCAATCAGAGCGCGCCAACAATGCTATCCACTGTTTCAGTATATACTAATGAAAATTATCTCATAATATAGAGAATATAACTGATTATTTTTTAGGAATGAAGGAACGGGAGGTGATTTTGTGTGGTGGTTGGAACAAAAACTCCCATAAACATCCGTAGGTTAACGTTGTATAACATATGACATGCGCAGCGGTCACACTAAATCAGTCAATGCGAGAAAAAGAATAGATTTCTGACATATTGTGCAGTGGATACTACAACCTTGGATTTTAGTATTCTTTGGTGAAATACGTAATCATGACGTTTGTCGATTTCCGCCACGAGAACTTGCCCAGGAAGACAACACTGAAATATAAGCACGGAACGATTTGCTTGAAAAATTATATACGATTCCTGATATAACGCCTACTATTTATCCAATTTATAACGGAATAACGAATTGATTTTCAGAGAACTGGATAAAGATCAATGAAGACCCAGTTTGCTTTGGAGCTGATGGTGACAGATACGGCAAATTCAGCATCAATGAAAAAGGGCTCGTTTACACATTCAAACTCATTCATCGAAGTGGTTCTTTGAGATGTACTCCTGACTACCCCGCAACCTATTGGGGATGCCTCCACCCCTTGTTTAAAGAAGGCCAATTGCTTACTGTTATAACGGATGCGAACAGGTCTCCCCTTTTACTTGCTGATTATTCAAGAAATGATCACCATTGTGGGTACAAATATTATTCATATCATCTGGAGGGAATTGGTGTTAACTCTCCAGAACTGCAATTTAATCGGCTTTCGCCTCCACTCTCCGTTTCTTCTGCCCAAGAGTTTCAAATCTGGTTTGGAGAAGATCTGATGGATTGCGAGGGTGGTAATAATAGTGGAGAGACATGCGCGGATGTCTATGCGTGGTATGTTTAACCCTTTCACTCCCAGAGTCAATTATGACATGTATAACTTTTGAGTTTGTGGACGAAATCCTATGGTGTGACCATTCAAATAAACCTCTTCAGCAGTACTTTTGCATTGTACCATTTGTTCTAACTTTTGAGTCTGTTGATGAAATCCTATGGTATGACCATTCAAATGAAACCTCTTCAGCAGTACTTTTGCATGGTACCATTTGTTCTAACTTTTGAGTCTGTTGATGAAATCCTATGGTGTGACCATTCAAATAAACCTCTTCAGCAGTACTTTTGCATTGTACCATTTGTTTTTTTCATATTTTACAAAATGAAATTTGGGATTTTTCTTGAATTCTAATGTTTGGCACTCTTTGTAGTTGAAGTGCATTCGCAAGTGAAGCAGGAAAGCTCACATTGTATTACTTTCGTCCATCTGTTGATTATGTGGATGAATTCCAAACGTGTTATCATTCAAATAAAAGCAATCGAGCAGTGCTTTTCAGTGGTACTGTTTATTTTGTTCTTTACCGAGAAGTTTCTTAGGTCTGTGTTTGTGCATAAAATAGTGTGACCATTCAAATAATTTATTAGCGTTTTCTTCCTGCCCAATCGCACAAGAAGTAGTAGTAGTAGTAGTAGTAGTAGTAGCAGTAGTAGTAGAGTGATTTTCCTTACACCGTGAAACAGTATCTAGCAATTAATCAAAATTAGCCAAAGAAAACAATGGAATTAGTGTCCAATAGTGCCTACTAGCTTAGCAACTATTTCACGGTTTAAAGAAAATCACTCTAGTGGTGGTGGTGGTGGTGGTGGTGGTGGTGGTGGTGGTGGTGGTGGTGGTGGTGGTGGTAGTAGTAGTGGATCCTTTATTTAAACACGATCAGCAATTAAAGCAATTAACATATGCATGTTTTAGGGGTCGTGTACTAGATTATAATAAAACAATAAAAAATATAATACCTTCCTCAGTAATTTTAACTAAGATTAAAATATAGATGATCTGAACAGGTAATAAACACTAAAACTTACAAGAATTTCAAAAATTTCAATATAAAATGTAAAATCGAACATCTTCTTAGGCACCGACTGAACAGATTAACTGTTAAAATTAAGTTCCCGAAATGAGAGATTTAATTTCACTTTTCTGGAAAATTGTTTAAAATTACAAGAGTCATTAAAATAATCCGAAACATGCAAAGTTCCACAGTACAGCGCCTCTACATCGTATATAGTTTCTCGTATAATATGTAGAAAATCGCGGAACGACGGTCTTATTATGTCCTCTTAGGTTATACGGACTCTTTCTCCATTAATAACAGCTAAATCTGAGATCAACGAGGGCATATTGTCGCTAACTATGTTGAAGTAATGAACATTAGGTTCACTCACGCGGTCACTTTGTTACGCGTTTACCCTGGTAAATGAACTTTTTACAACGTAAAATTGCGTTTGTATACGAGCAAATGGACAGCTGTATGTGTCGTTATGCATATTCGACGCTGAAACAACGTAACAGATGGCCTATGGGATGATTATTTTTACTTAAAGCAAAGCACTTTATATTGTATTAACGCAAACTTTTAAAAGCCAGACATCGGTTTGTCTGCTCACTTCGAAAACGAGAATTTAGAAAAAATAAAGGGACAACTTTGGGAAATCATAGAGGACTAATTGTGTCTTTTGTGCTAAAAAGTTAGCTGAATTTTTTATTCAACTTTTAGAATATTGTAATGTCAGCTTGAATTCAGACTACTTAAATACCCCGTTCACACCAACGATTAAACATGTTTAAATGTTGTTTAGTTTAAAACAGGTTTAGAAAAATACCTCCTAACCTCCCGTAATATTTTGAGTGAAATCTTTACTAAAAGAAACTTTATTGACTTTTATTGCCATTCCAGGTAGTTTGAGTCATATTCATTTAACAACGTTGAAGATAGAGGCTAAAGACTTAGTTAAACTAAACAACATTTAAACATGTTTAAGCGTTGGTGTGAACGGGGTATAAAGCTGATTTTTTTTGTGACCCAGTTTTGCCTAAAATGCATTGCGCGCTGCGAGCATCGCCGGCCATTTTCTTGATTTTGAAATATCCGGTAGGTCTTGTAACCATTTTTAAATCGTTTGCATCGGCCATGTCAGTCGTTAAACGTTTATTCAAGTACCTTATCTATCAGGCAACACTTAAGAATGTATTTTAATAATATAACAAGTTTTAAAAGAACAGAAGCACGAGACGATATCATTCCTTTACACGCGATTTGCCGCAAGAGAAGCAAAACTCCAGTAAACAATAGAAGCCTCGCAATAACTGAGGCGCGTGAAGCATAATGAAGCATAATGAGCAACACTGGGCAAAAACAGTCTTTACCTGAAGCGAAAAGTATTGTTTTAGCAGGTTTACACCTGTGTTAAAACATGTCAGTGTTGCGAGTTTTATGAACGACTTTAAAAACATTCAACAAGAAGAAGCTGTACACAGCTTGAACTCGTGGCTTCTTTAATCCACTGCAGTATTAATTCCTGAGTACTTTGAGTGGTTTTACGGAGAAACATAAATTATGTCTAAAACGGCGACAGTCACTACATTCAGTAGCCAACACTTGGGCCCCGTCCACACGTATACGTTTACGTTCGTAAACGCATATGTTTTTTATGCGTTTAGGCCTCCCGTCCACACGTAAACGATGAAAACGGTCACCCTAAACGGATATTTTCGAAAACACTCTCCAAAGTGGATATTTTCGAAAACGCCGTTTATCCGTTTACGTTTGGACAACGTAAACGGATATTTTTGTAAACGCTGATGTCACAGATTCGGACACAGTCCACAAATAAAGAAAATAGAGCAGATATCCAATATGGCGGACGGTCTGACTCATGCTCAATGCAGATTTGAAGCGTTTATGTATCGTTTTAGCGTTTACGTGTGGACAGGTGAAAACGAATCGTAAACGATGGTTGGCTTCGTGTGGACGGGAGCGTTTTAGATAAGAAAAAAATGTACGTTTACGAACGTAAACGTATACGTGTGGACGGGGCCTTAAAGGCCCATCGTTATTTACCGTGATGCACCACGCATTGTACATGTTTATTTTGATTTGGACCCAGATAAATGCTATCTCTCGCGAAGTGAAATTTTTGCCTCTCATCTCCAGGAAGAAATGCACACCGAGTTTGAAATTTCGTTCGACATTAATTTTAAAATTTATTAGTCCCAAGAAGCGGTCCTGTTAGATATCAAAAGCCCGCATGACATGTCTCGCATTTTGTCTGGGGCCGCTCAACCCTCCTTAGCGTAGCTCCAAGCAACCCCAGTCGCCGAGGCAGTTTCCTCCGCTTCGAAAGTTCGCATCGAAAACATTTTCCCGTCGTGGAACGCGGTAAACCTCCTGCTATTTTTACCGAAAGTTTAAGGTCGATGCCGCTTAAAACGAAACCTTCAGCGAGCCGAGAAATGTTTGTATTTTGCGGGCTGTTCTGTCGGCGTATCTGATTTGCATCGGGCATAATAATTATTAATGAGCTCCGCTGGCGGAGGACGTTTTATCGGCTTCAGAAGTTTGCATCGAAAATAATTCGACGGCTAGGGACGGGGAAAACCTCCTTCAACGTCCATGGAATATTTCACATAGTTGCTGGCAAAAACGACTCCGCCGGCGAGCCGAGACGTTTGAGTTTTTTCTGTTGTTTACATCTCCAGGGAGCATTATTCATTCCGGTCGAACGGTCACAGTTACCGATGGTAAGATTCAAATGTCAACTCACAGTATCTGGAAAACGAATGTACTAAAAAAATTACAATGAAAAGATTCGAAGATAAATCCTAACTGGTAAGCAATCTAATATACCTATTTCCTTTCCACGGACGACCGAATTTCTGAGCCAAACCTTCTGAAGGTTCTCGTTTCTTGACAGCAGGGCTCGAGCCTTTGGCGGCGTTGCTTAGAAAACGTATCAGTAACGATGGAAAATAAAAGAAAACAGACAAAAACAAGATGCAATGCCTTGAATATGAACTAAATATTTAAAAGAAATGATCTTGAAGTTAATAGACGATATAGATTCCCCAATGTAAGCAGACTTTTTTTAGGAATCAAACTTCCCCGACACAAAACTGAATTTCGTGGCCTCGGAAATTCTAGAACGCTCGTAATGAATCACGGTAAGTGACGATGGGCCTTTATCAACACTTAAAACCTCGATCGCTAAGCAGATGGTGAGTTATATTAAACACAAAAATTGCCAGAACAAAAATCCTTCAGCAATATTAAAGCGGCGAACAAAATATCAAACGGTCCTACCCATCCATGAACTCCTTACATTGTTTTGAAAACTGGCGACGATATAATTTTTAACCGGGTCGTTGCTTTGCTTTTTTTCTTCGTCGTCACCTACCTTCATCGATCTGAACACAGGAAGTAGTTGACTTCCTTCCGCTTTTCAGGAATGACATATTAAAACAGTTATTTAACCAAAACAACGTTACAATAACGTCACGCCGTCTCGCCACCAACCCCAACCCACACTACACTGAGGTTATCCTTCGCGCTACTTATTTATAACTCACCGACGAATCGCTGATTTCGGGTTCCTCCTCATATACCGGGAACTGAAATAGTTAATCATTAAAAATAGTAAAGGAGTATGGGCACAGAGGAACAGTACGTGGGTACAGAGAAACGGTGGGCACAGAGGAAAAGTGGGTACAGAAGAACAGTGGGCACAGAGGAACGGTGGGCACAGAGGAACAGTGGGCACAGAGGAACACTGGGCACAGAGGAACAGTGGGCATAGAGGAACGGTGGGCACAGAGGAACAGTGGGCACAGAGGAACAGTGAGCACAGATGAACAGTGGGCACAGAGGAACAGTGAGCAAAGAGGAACGGTGGGCACAGAAGAACGGTGGGCATAGAGGAACAGTGGGAACAGAGGAACAGTGGGCACAGATGGGAGCAGAGGAACAGTGGGCACAGAGGAACAGTGGGTACAGATGGGAGCAGAATTACAGTGGGCACAGAGGAACAGTGGGAACAGAGGAACTTTGAGCACAGAGGAACTTTGGGCACAGAGGAACTTTGGGCACAGAGGAACTTTGGGCACAGAGGAACAGTGGGAATAGAGGAAGAGTGGGCACTGAGAAACAGTGGGCACAGAGGAACACTGGGCACAGAGGAACACTGGACACAGAGGAACAGTGGGCACAGAGGAACGGTGGGCATAGAGGAACAGTGGGAACAGAGGAACAGTGGGAGCAGAGGAACAGTGGGCACAGACGGACAGTGGGTACAGAGGAACAGTGGGAACAGAGGAGCAGTGGGCACAGAGGAACAGTGGGCACAGAGGAACGGTGGGCACAGAGGAACTGTGGGCACGGAGAAATGGTGGGCATAGAGGAACAGTGGGAACAGAGGAACAGTGGGAGCAGAGGAACAGTGGGCACAGACGGACAGTGGGCACAGAGGAACAGTGGGTACAGAGGAACAGTGGGAACAGAGGAGCAGTGGGCACAGAGGAACAGTGGGCACAGAGGAACGGTGGGCACAGAGGAACGGTAGGCACAGAGGAATGGTGGACACAGAGGAACAGTGGACACAGAGGATGACGAATACATTGACGACGATTACAATGATGACGACAACATGGAAGACGAAGTCATCTATGACGACAACATGAAAGACGAATACATCGATGGCGTCAACATGAAAGACGAATACATTGTTGAAGCCAACATGGCGGACGACCAATTTGATTGTGGCAACGTTGATGAGGTAAAAAGGTCGGTTATAACCTCTGCTGATTTATGTCATCTTTTATTTCTTCAATTACCGGCTCAACCCTTTTCTGCGTGGGTACTCCCTTATGTATTGAGGCATAAATGTGCCAGACGTCACTGAGATGGTAAATTTAACAAATAGATTCCATTTTGTCGTGCGTCTGTTCTGTTATAGATCACAGATGACGTCAAAATGTGGTAAGAACAAAAAGGTGGCCAACGAGGCGAGTTGGCCACTGATGTTCTCACCACATGTTGATGTCTTTTGTGATCTATATTTAACTGAACAGACGCACGGCAAAATGAAATCTATTTGTTTTATACAATAACAAGGAAGAAAAATTAGCCTCGTAGCACTCGACTGTGGTCATGATCATGTTATCTACTGCATAACATGTACTTTTTGCAAAAAGATATAAATTGGCGAAACAGGGAGGAGACTGGGCGACCGCTTCGTGAACATCTCCGAGACGTTGAAAAAAATGACAAAGACGCATCCAAACCAGTCGCGCGCCATTTTAATCTTACTAACCATTCTAAACAACACATGACAATCTGCGGCCTTTCCCTACACCAGGGTAACACAGAAAGCCGTAAAAACCTAGAACAAAAATGATCTTTCAAATCGGCACTCTCAAACCCCACGGAATCAACGAACGCTTTTCGTTCAACTAATTTACATTTGTTTTTCCCGTCACCAAATTTCCACCAATAGCGTAGCTCCACTGCTTACTATATAAAACCAAACACTACCCACAATTCCTTGATTCGCTCCGACGAAGGGCTAGCGCTCGAAACGTCAGCTATTTGAATATTTTTACGGTGGTCAATTTACCTTATCGACTCAGTCGATAAAACTAAATTCTCGTGTTTCATCCCCCCACCGACGCAGCACCACAGTTTCTCTAGAAACTAACCCCATTCATGACTGTCGATGATCTTTTTTCTAATTTCGGTATTTTCCACGTCAACAAAACTACTTTTCGCTTCCGTTTCGTGTTTTTAATTGTCAAAAGCTTCTGCTAAACAGTTTTTCGATACCCTCACTTTCCCTCGTCGGAATAATCTCGTCCCCATTTTCAAAACTATCCACCATGTTGGACGAAACAGAGAAAACAAATTCTGCATGAGGTCAACTGTGCGCCTGTACTCTAATAGATCATAGGGATCATAGGTAATGGACAATCAAACTGCGCGTAGAATTCAGTGTATTGTATAAAACCATGCAGACTGACTGCAAGTCTGGCACTTCAGCAAACAGTCAGATTACTACCAAGGCCATGCAAAAGACTCGTTTTTCTCGTTGAAATATTGGCCAATAAATCCGACTTTGTCTTACAAGGTTGTCTTTCTCTATTTTTGAGCGAGTCGGACCGTGATTTTGAAACTATCGCTTTCGCGAGTCACAAATTGCCAAAATTAAAACACAAAAACAAAATGGCAGTGACTTTGAGAGTTTTTACTTCGTTTTCATCAGTTTCAAGAGCCTTAAATTTCGCCGTTAGTGAGCATGCCAAAATATTGACCTCTCAGTCGAGACATTTGCTCCGGGCGTACGCGTCACCAAAATGAACTCCGTTGTATGTCATTAATTATACAGTCTGCGCTATTGTTCTGCTTTTAGATTTCTATTGTTTTGGCTTTTGTTTTAGTTTTAAGTACGGTATGTATAACTAATGTATGGGGTTATATGGAAATTTTCCGTTTCACTTCTACAGTCGAACCTCTTTACAACGGCCACCTTCCGACAGACTTTTCTGGCCGTTGTAGAGAGGTGGCAGTTATGGCAGAGGTCATCAGTTAGAGGATTTGAGTGAGTTAAGCCCCTTTCCCACATACACGAATTTTCGTACGGTCGATCACGATTTTTTTAATTTTTAAAAATCGCAGTGGCGTCGGGAAGAAATTCGTGGTCGACCGTAGCAATTCGTGGTGCGCCTTAATGGACCGTGACGACACCTGAAAGGACCACGATTTTTTTTGACATGTCAAAAAAGATCGTGGTGCATCGTAGCACAAACCAATTTTTAGACAAACGTAACACCTTCTTAGTAGCATCGTAGTACCACCGTAGCGTTGCCGTGGTCGACCGCAACAGCATCTTGGTGATTCGCGCGCAAATTGCCACGGTAGACCGCGATTTTTAAAAATTCCAAACTGGTGATCGACCGTACGAAAATTCGTGTATGTGGGAAAGGGGCTTTAATGGGAAGTTGGGACAAGAAAAACTGGCCGTTGTAGAAAGGTGGCCGTTATGGGAGAGGTCATCAGTTAGAGGATTTGAGTGAGTTAATAAGAAGTTGTGACAAGAAAAACTGGCCGTTGTAAAGAGGTGGCCGTTATGGGAGAGGACATCAGTTAGAGGATTTGAGTGAGTTAATGAGAAGTTGGGACAAGAAAAACTGGCCGCTGTAGGGAGGTGGCCGTTATGGGAAGGTTAAATATCACTTAGAGGATTTGAGTGAGTAAATGAGAAGTTGGGACAAGAAAAACTGGCCGTTGTAGAGAGGTGGCCGTTATGGGAGAGGTCATCAGTTAGAGGATTTGAGTGAGTTAATGAGAAGTTGGGACAAGAAAAACGGGCCGTTGTAGAGAGGTGGCCGTTATGGGAGAGGTCATCAGTTAGAGGATTTGAGTGAGTTAATGAGAAGTTGGGACAAGAAAAACTGGCCGTTGTAGAGAGGTGGCCGTTATGGGAGAGGTCATCAGTTAGAGGATTTGAGTGAGTTAATGAGAAGTTGGGACAAGAAAAACTGGCCGCTGTAGAGAGGTGGCTGTTATGGGAGAGGTCATCAGTTAGAGGATTTGAGTGAGTTAATGAGAAGGCGGGACAAGAAAAACTGACCGCTGTAGAGAGGTGGCCGTTAGTAGAGGTTCTGCCATATCCAATTTCTGCAATTTTGTTTATGTATCCTTAAAGCGCGGGGTTTCCTTGACAGCCGTGATCTCCGCTTTCCTTCTGATTTCCCTCGTTCTCACCGCTAGGCCATGCACTGACAGCTAGGCCATGCACTGACAGACGAATCGAATAAGCAAACGTAAACATGATGCCGACCAAAGAAAGCCAAAATGCAGTCAGTCGAAGCATCGTGCAAAAATAACGGACTTTTTTTCGCTAGAACCAAAGCAAAATTCCCACTAAAATGTTTACTTGATTGCAGTCTTTCCAAAACCGAGTGTGGATGTTGACATTGCGCCTGTTAAAATCAAAGTGCCCTCTTGGCTATCTCCTGTAAGTTTTTCCCCATCAAACAAAACCTGCTATTCTATTCTTTATTACAGAGATAAAAAACGCGCCGAGTGCGTTGTTGAGTTATATAAGCACGGGAATTTTTAAGAACACGAGAGAATTGCAGAAAAGCACGAGCCGAAGGCGAATGCTTCTCGCACTTCTCGAGTGCTTATATTATTCAACAATGCACGAGGAACAAATTTTCTTGTTATTTTATAAAATAAAAACGGTTATAATGAACCTTACGTCACGCGCGTGCTTTACCGAGAATTTCCTTGAGCATTTTATAAAATCTCATAAAACATGATTTTTCAGCTGATCGGAGTGTGCGCAACTTCCAATTTTTCCAATGTTTAGTTAACCACTCAAACAAGGGACACTAAGCCTTTTTTTTTTTTACAATAGTTGTAGGGAGTTTGAACAACTCAGCAATGCACTGGTTTCTTTTTAGTATTGTCTCTTAATCAAGAAAAAATAGTGAGAGATAGGCTGCTTATTTGCTGATGATAGAATGACCTGCTAAAGTGAGGAGGGAGTCGAGTTTTAAAACAAAGGCACGAATTATGACACGAGTGCAAACAGAAAAGAAATAAAAAGCCTCGTTCCTGTAAATCAGTTGTTCCTTTTCATGACATATGGCCAGTGGAATTATGCGGCTTTGTATCCATAAGCTAAATAAAAAAGCGCGTTTTAACCCATTCACTTTAGGATTCAACTACGGTGACATGCAATGTACTTCTTACTTTTGAGTCTGCCAAAGAAATCCGATGGTGTGTGAGCATTCAAACAAAAGGAAGCTTAAGCAACCAAAACGGCGACGGCAGCGAGAACGGCACAAAAACATAGGTTTGATGAGCAAACAATGCCTCTGCACTCACGTGCGTTTTACATTTGGTACATTTCTTAGCAATTCCCTGCAAAACAACAACGTCAAATGATCAAATCATAGGTTTTGTGGCGAACGCGAACACACGACGGTTAAGTTTTCTTTTTCCATTTGAACTGCAAAGCCATCACTTCAAATTCAGCTCCTGGACAATCCAGACACATTAGACAAACTAAACAAATTGGAACAACTGCAAAGTAGTTTAAAAAAGCGCGAATCTTTTTTCAAGTGACGTTTTCCTTGGCGTTTCCGTCGTCGTTGATAAAGCTCCTTAAAACCTCTTCAGCAGAACGTTTGCATGGTACCATTTGTATTTTTAATATTTTACAAAATGAAATTTGGGATTTTTGTTTAATTTGATTTTTGGCACTCTTAGGAGTTACAGGGGTAATGCTAATCGTTTAAGGTTACAGTGTACCTTCGGGGGTGTTTCCAGTATAACAGCTCTAGCGTCTTGAGATTACACTTAATATACCTAAACCCAGATATCAAATTAAAGCTTATAGAGCTGGCTATCTAAATATAGAAATCATTTGGCAAAAAAATGAATTGTCGAATTTTTTACGACGTCTAAATTCGAACGTCCGAATCAGCTTTAAAACGCTATAACTCAAAGCGATTATTGTATTTTGCTAATTTGATTTGTTCTCGGGTTTCCGAACACGAAGCGCTAAAAAAACGTGTCGGCGATTTCCCATATTCAATTGCAGTTAAAAGTTACAGAATATTTTCGAAAAAGAGAGAAAAAAATTTGGAGTGATCGCACGGAAATGGCTCTTGACGAAAAAGTTTTCGGAAATAAGAAATTCGCCGACAGTTTTTGTTGATTATATGTTAGCCTAGCTTCTGTCCAAATTTGAGGAAAATCGCACAAATTCTCTTTGAGTTGTAGCTTTTTTAAGTGTCCCCTACAAGCGAAAAATTAACTTTGAGAAAACGGCGCTTAGAAAAACATATCGCTTAATAAACAAACTCCGCCCACAAAAGTTATACAGTCATTTCTCCGTCAATTTTCACTATTTTTCGATAATTTTTTTTTGGATGAAAGTTCATTCTGTAAACTTTATTTTGCCCCCCAAAAAAACAAATTCAATAAATTTTCGATCTGAAGGTACACTGTAACCTTAATTAACTGTTGATGTCCTGTTGCAATCGGTGTGCGACATCTGCAACTCTCAGCGTTGATCACAACTTATTCCTATAACTGCAACTTTGGCGAACTTTGCCACAACTAAATTCATAACCGCGTAAACTTTCGTAATACTGTCACGGGTACCCCAACCCCAGGTAACCCTTGCGCTTTGGTTTTGCATTGCTACGCTTTATGATTGGCTAAAACTGAAAAAACCTCGCGCCAATTTCTTAACCAATCAGAAATAAAACCAAACCATGAACCATCATGAATTACTCGCACGCGTTTTCCCGCGTTTGGCGTCGGCTGCATGTATTTCGTTCTTTCTTTTACAAGGGTTTAAGGGTGGAGGGACCGGCTTTTCGAGCTCGGTGTATTTCACATCCTTGTGTTTCCGACCTCAAAGAATCCTGGTATCATTTCTGACGAGACATTGGTTGCGAACTTGCTCTAACCGATTAGCAAAAGCGAACTGAAGGAAAACCCTTCTCTGTTGACTTTAATTGCCTTCAAATAATTTTTGAATAAATCTAGATTCAAATAATTTTCCGCTTCTTTTTTATTTTACCCCCGGGACATTTGTATTTTTATCCCAGTCATGAGGCATTTGCCAATTTTTTTTCTTTTTTCCCAAAATGCTAAAGCCCGGGGTTTGTCCCGTGGAGGACACTGCTGGAATTGACTGATGCATAGTTAGGGACGGACCATTAGAAAAGTGATTTGGAGGGGGGGGGATTTTCAGCTTGCACGAATTTTTTTTTTCGCCCATTGCTTGTGCATTGGGCTTGTGCATTTTTGACCATTACGTATATTTGAAAAATATATATTAGGAATAGTCCGCTACGTTGCACAAGACTATATCCTATTATAATGTTTCGAAGTAAGTCTGGTTTTCACGCGTTAGTGTACAAAAGTCTCAACTAGTTTTGTCCAAGATTGTAGTCACAATTCTATATTGGTGATCTAAAGGGAACAAATATCTCGTAGATTTTTTGGGAAAGCATTTCTAAAGGCTTCTTTATACATTTTGCGACTAGCGGGAGTCGTGTTTGGCCTGTCACCTTTATAATACTATTTATAAATAATAGTATAGGAAGGCCCCAAGAATGTTTTGAATTTTTGAAACGCCAAGAGCGCTATTTTCAATAGGCACTTTGGCAGCTTTTTTAAATAACAACAATATAACAATAATAACAACAATAATAACAACAATAATAACAATAATAACAACAATAATAACAATATATTAATTAACAACTACAATAGGACTTCTCCTTCTGTATTTTTTTTTTCTTTGCCTTGAACTTTGCACGAATTTTTTTTTGTTTGCCTCCCCCCCCCCCCCCCCCCCCCATCACTTTTCTAATGGTCCGTCCCTTATGATAACTGACGACCGCATGAAAATAATGTATTGGCGTTGACGACTGTTTATGAGGGTTACCAAGAGCGATAAACTGAGACGGATGAAGGCGCACGTGATTGAATAAGAGCGCATGAAAGTTGATTGACGTTCATCGGAGGTTATGGAGCACAAGAATATAGCTGCATGTTGTATGAGCGTTAACGACATCACACTAGAGTTGACGAGTAAGCCATCGATATTGATTAAAACACTTGAAAGGTAATGAAAGTACAGTGATTAATTGACGTGAAGAATTGACGTGAAGTTAGCAAAGTTGATATGAGGACATGAAAATTAACTAGAACGAAAAGTTGATTAACGCGTGTGAAGGTTTGTGCCGATACCACACGAATGTTGCTATGCTTGGGAGCGCTTAACGTTGTTGGTATACTGGAACAGAGTTGATAATCAATAGCGCACGAGAGTTAACGAGATCGGATGATCCTGCATTGGTGTTGACGACGCCATAAAAAGGTGGTTTTATCAGTAATGTAAGATCGATATGAGCGCACGAAGGTCGACAAAAGGAAGTGGTAATTGTTTCGAGTATACACTCAGGAGTTCACACGGACGCACGGTAGTTAATGCGAGCGTGCGATATTCATGGGCAGTCGGCAATAGGCTGACCAATGAAGTTTGACGAGAAGGCTAGAAAGTCTACGACAGCGTTCCAAGGTAGACAGGAGGGCATGGCAGTTTACAAGAGCCTACGGGGGCCGACGAGAGCGCGGAAGAGTTGATGAGAACGTACGAAGGTTGACGAGTGGGCATATTTGAATGATGGGAGCGCATGATTACTGATGAAATCGTATGAACTGACTGACAAAAGCCGCCAAGAGTCGAGTTGGCGTACGAAGTTGCAAGAGCACATTGGAGTTTCTAATAGTGTGTGCGTATCAACGAGAGCGCAGATGAGTACACGAGAAAAACATGTGTATGTAAATTGAATACAACGCACGAGGATTGGTGAGGATTGGGTACGAGAGTTGATGAAGACATACTACGGTTGAAGAGAGCACATACGATTGATGAGAGCGTTTGAAAGGCATGAGAAATTACGAGAACTTGAAGAGACAAACGTGAAGTGAGAATTAAAAAGAGCGCATGCGAATTTAAAGGACAGCGTATGAGGGTTGGCGAGAGTACATAATACTTGATGAAAGCGCACTGGGGTTGACGAGAGTGGAAAATAGTCAACGAGAGTGTACAAGAGATGACTAGATCTAGAGTGCACGAGGGTTGACGAAAAAGTAATGGATTGACGAGAGCCGGCATACATGTAGGATCGTACCAAAGTTAACGAGAGCGAATTAAAAATTACGAGAGCCCATGATAGTTGATGACAGTGTCCGAAGGTTGATGAGAGCGAATCAGTGAGAGATGGTGAAAGCGCATTACAATTGACGACAGTGTAAAAGGATTGACGAGAGCGAACAAGAGATGACGAAACGCACGATAGTTAACGACAGCTAGTGTAAGAAGGTTGATGAGAACGAATGAGAACGAGAGCGCGTGATAGTTGACGACAATATCCGAATGTTGATAACAGCAAATGAGAGACGAGAGAGCATGATAGTTGACGACAGTGTCCGAAGGTGGATGAAAGCAATGAGAAACGAGAGCGCATGATAGTTAACGACAGTGTACGAAGGTGCATGAGAGTTGACGAGAGCGAATAAAAAATGACGAGTGTGAATTATAGTTGACTCCAGCGAACGAAGGTTGACTGACAAGTCTTAAAGTGAAGGACGGCGTACGAATGTTTACGAAATCGCGTAAGAGATGACAAAAGCAAAAGAAAATTGCCTTGAACCCGCAAGAGTTGACAAAATCATAAGAAATTCACGAGAAGGGATGAGAGTTGACGATAGAATATGACAATTGCCGAGAGGGAATATTAATAGATGACAGTGCATGATAGCTAACGATTGCGTAAAACTCAAGTGCAGAAATGAGAGACAGCGGAAGGAAAGCTTGATAGTCCACATCATCGTGCGAGGTTTAACAAAAAGCGAATGATAAATAATGAGAGCGAACGAATGTCGATGAGAACCCCTGAGATTCAAAAACAGTTAAAAAGGGTTTAAGAAAGCGCATGACGAGGAAGGAAGCGAACGAATCTTCGCTAAATGTAGAAGGTTAACAGTAACGATAAAGACGGATGGATGAAAGCACACGAGATTTCATAATATCGCATAGGAGCACTTGTGAAGTAATAAGAGTACAGCGCTTGACGAGAGAGAATGCTACGTCAAGAGAGTTGTCAAGAGCTTGCTGTGGTTTACGATAGCGCAATTAAGTGCTGATTAGAGGGCACTCGGATAAGGTTTACAGGTGAGGAAAGTTGATTAACAAGCACAAAAGTTTGTGGAGTAACGCACGAATGTTGCTATAGATAAGGGTGCTTAACGTTGTTGATATAAGGAAGAGTTGATAATCAAGAGCACACGAGAATGAATGATCCTGTATTAGATACTTTGACCAATGGACGAGAGCGCAATTGAGAGTTAATGACAGGGCAGTAAGTTGATATGGGTGTAAATGATGCATGGTTCAACATCTTTCAGCATTTTTTGATCAACAAATGTTGAACGATGTTGCAAATTGTTGAATGAGTAGAAAACACATTCAACATTTTAAAACCATTGACTGACGATGTTCAACAAGTTGCAACTTGTCAGTTTAACAGAATAGAGCCTGTCATTATTTTTCACAACGTTTAACATATTGGATGGCCTATTTCAACATTCAACTCGGCATGATAATTTAACTATTCAACATTTGTTACACAGCAGTCGCAACACCTGCGCGCTGATCAACAAATGTTGAACCCGCGTGTATCGTAGCTTAATAGTTGTTTTAAGGCTCAGCCTAAAACAATAATAAATACCTCAGTCTTTCTACTCGCTCGCAGCGAGTCTAAAACAAAATAAGAGAAGACTAATGAGGCTTGGTAGCAGTCATTTTAAAGAGCAAGAAAGGCAGGTGAGAGGAACAAGATGCTGTATATGTGACCAGTTTAATTTAAGCATATAATTAATTTTTCCAAAATATTGAAATTGTTTATCAGTCCCCCTACGACGCATTCCAGGCCTTATTGCCTCGAAAAATGACTGCTACCCAAGCCAAAGTCGATGAAAATATTTTATTGAATTGTATTAAAATGTTACAGAATGATATGGGAAAATGTCAAGAAACTGTTCAATTCAATTATCTTGTTTTTATCCAGCTTTTTTCTGAACAATAATGTTCTTGGCTCGGTATTTCGGAAACTGATCATAGCGCGTGTCCATCCAAAGTTTGCGTCTGTCTCTCTTTTTCAAAGTACTAATCATAGGATGTTATGAAAGTAAGGCAAGAAAACGACAGAAATCCACATTGACATGTTTAAAAACTGAGTTTAAAGTCGATGTTTCGAGATGTTTACTAACGCATTGATATAATAACTATATTGTATGTAAAGTAGTCATTTATTTCTTTAATTTTAGATTAAGTAATTATTTTTATTTAGTGTTCAGTTAGTTTTTTTTGTTTAATTCAATGTTATATTTTCAATGAGGTTTTCTGTCAGGATTTTATTCATATTTCGTTGTGGCTAATTTCACTCGCAAGTAGAAAGTATAGAATTCAGTAGAAACAAAACCTTGGCTTAATTTTAAAGCCCTGGATTAGTATCAATCAGCTTTCAAAAAACCGAGCCATGTGAAATACACCTTGTAAGAAAATAGGTAGAAGAAAATATGGTCACTTGAAACAAAGACCTGTAGAAAATATCACGCTGTAAATAGTAAACTCTAGTTCTCACTCGTGAGCTGAAATTTGAAAACCGAGAAGAGAGCAGCAGCTGAATCGAAATTTTTCTTTTTCTACAATATAAATTAACAAAAATTGTGTCCCCTTCGAAGCAAAAAACTCTTCATCGATATACATTACTTGCAATCACTCTTATGCCACCAAAAGTGAATATTCTTCCAACTCTTTTCCACACATTTTATAATTATATCATAGTTGTCAGAAAAATGAAATTCTTCGTGTTCTGATTTCATAAACAGCAGCTTTGTCTGTCTTTGATTCTTCCCAATGGATTGAAACCGGTTGAATGGCTAGCGTATGTCGATCACTTTTCACTCATTTAAAATCCAGCTAACTGACAACTTCACGGTGACTTCATGACCAAGGAAACGCCCTAAAAATAGAAAAGATGCAAAATCAGTAGACGGATGGCGGATTTCACTAGACTCGGCCTCCTGTTCTTCGAGCTCTTTAACTATCATTATCCGCGCCTCCTGATCATAACTTATAAGCATTTTCGTTTCCAAAGACCTTGTTGCTGAACAAAAGGAATGCTGTATAGCACAGTATTGGTGATGCTAGAATGTCCGCCCAAAATAGAGATAATTCGAGAAACAAAGTCCCCATATCGTGTACCACTTTTCGAGGCATGCTTACATAAATTTGTGCTGTTTTCTTTAGCAAACAATCCATTTTCCCTCAGAATAAAGGTTATTTTCGTATTTTTGTAACGAATCTGGTTCAGTTTGAAGACGAACCTGAAAAAGAAAAAAAAAATTGAAACCACCAGAGTAAGCAATAAATGATCAAACTCTAATGGCGGGAAAGTGGATATCGAAGTTCGCCTTACAAACCGCGTTATTGGCATGTATTGCCAGTGAGAACATTCGTATAGCCCATTCCCTCCCTCCCATCTCCAATCCAACACAGCCCCTTCCCAACCCCAGCCAGACACACAGACACACACACCATTTGTTCCCTTAGGTTTCCAATCCGGACTTCTTTGAATAGGCGTGTACTGAAGTTTGTGTGTTTAATTATTATTATCAGTGGTTCTCATCTAGCTCCCAGGAGTTTTCCTATCTCCACAAAGAAGATTTAGGTTAACAGTTTTGTCTTGAAAATCACTTGCTGGTGATGATTGGCCCAGCTGTCACAAATACGTCATATTAAACATACCGATTGAACTTGTCGTTACGACTGTAACCTGCCAAACGTGATGAGAGAAGTTCCAAGTCATGTTCAGTTTTATTGTCATTCCGGTGAATGTTCCTCTTTCCAGCTGATGATAAATATTGTTAATCTACAAACTTAAAACGCAATCAGTAAGTACAATTTATGAAAAAGTGGCAGTCCAGTTCTTGTCCGTGATGTCCACAAGAGACAAAACTAATTGCAATTCCTGCAATTGG
Source organism: Dendrophyllia cribrosa (assembly GCA_024195265.1). Lineage (NCBI taxonomy): Eukaryota > Metazoa > Cnidaria > Anthozoa > Scleractinia > Dendrophylliidae > Dendrophyllia > Dendrophyllia cribrosa. The sequence continues at coordinate 4,707,736 of JAJLRJ010000004.1, forward strand.
CCTAGTTCTGCAGGCAATAGATTAGTGGTAGAGCTCTTTCAATTACGGCAGCACTTATATCATGTTATATGGCAAACTGAACTGCATATCAGGCTCGAATTCCTTACAACTGAGCGCCTTATAACTGTTTGTATTGGCCAAGGTTTCTATGATCATTTTAACTAACTCATTTATTCTTTCATCCGTAGTTCACTTTTTAATGTAAAATTATTATATTATTGTTACAGATCAATAAGTAGTTTCAATCTAATATTTGCATTTTTGATTCAAAAAAATCAAAACGAAATTGTATGACCCTCACTTCAGTACACACTGTCCCCTGGCGGTAGTGGCAGCCATGATAGAGCTCGCCAGTGACCCGATAAAAAGCCTGCCTTCATAACAGCACGGTATACTATCAACTGGCTCTGAGTTGAGTTATTCTCCATTCAACTGTGCCGATGAACGTGCGACCTGCTAGAAGATGTCCCCGTTCTCATCCTGGGCTCGGACGGATGATCGTTTGGTGCAGACTGAGATAAATGTTGCTCTAAAAACTTAAAACACAGCAAGTCACTACTGGATTATAATGATCGGATATCAGTTTTTCTAAAGTAAATATTGAAAAGCCATCATTTCCTCAGTGTTATTGTTTGTGATGTTCTACAAAAGACAATTTAATAATACCAGATAAATTGCTTGAACTCAGTTTAGTTTCGGCAACATATGACAAACTTTACGGGTTCGAATCCCGTGCAAGGCAGAATTTAATATTCTGTGTTTTATTTTACAACTTCCTGGGCCGTCGATATTTCCAGGATCGCCGTTTGATTCATTCATCCACTTGTTCATGGCTAATTTTATAAATATGACTTTTTCAAGCTACACCATTATTATTAAACTCAACAACAAGTCTTTCTCTGAAATTGAAATCTGATTTCCAACTGTTATATTTTGGGATTTTCGGCGACATAGAAAATTGAAACAAAATTGTGACCCCCGCTTGAATACAGACCGTCCGTTCGGCGGTAGTACTTGATTGCTAAGTGCACCCACTCCGGTATGACCCGGATGAAACTACCTGTCATCCTAGGCGATCACAGTACAGTATAACAAATACATATGACTTACGTACTTTTAGTCACGCTATACATGCATTAGCTGTTGTTAATTCGTAATCTTTGTTACACTTACACATGTATCTTTAATTTCTCGACCAGTAAATTTTAAAATTCGGTTCTTTCACTAAAAAAGAAATAGGTTTTGAGTAATGTGTCTTTTAGTGGCCAGAAACTGGTACACTAGGTCGAAATCTTCGCTGAGAGTTTGACTGCTAAAATTTCAGGAACAGCCTTATTCTAGCTGATGATGATAGATTCCCTAATCACTTTCATCTTTAATCTAACATTTGTCCAAAAATTATGAAGCTCCTTGAGATATTTCCTGTGAAACGAACTATTTGATAATCTACGGTAGTTTTGATGTGCAGTGAAACGAACCAAAATTAATCGCTAAACGTTTAATCACCTGGACAAAACCTGTCCTTCCTCGGCCGTTTCTTGTTCAAAACGAGCGCCAAAACCACCAATGTATAGCGGAAATGTTCGTCTTAAGTATCGGTTAGCTCTGGATTGAGCCGTCCAGTCAACTGCGTTGATCTGCGATAACTGTACCCGTGTGCAATGCCGCTAGAATGTCGCCGGTTTCACCTCGCGGGGCAGTATGACTTTGTAGTGACCACCGCTGTACTCCATACCTACGGGACGAGAAAGTGAGACAAGCACCAAGTGGAACGCACGAAACCCTCCACCTAGCTTTGGGTCACCACATTTGCAGCTACTGGCCATGTTTCCGTTATTGATTTTGTTTTATCGATAATTGTGTGCTCGATTTCTTTAGTTACTTTAGCAGTTGAATCCAACGGCAGAACAAACTAGGTAGCTGAGATCGCCACCTGTCAATGTGAACCGAGTTTGAATCCCGGTGGTAACGGATTTAATGAATGACTTTTGGTTAATTTGCATTAAGTTTATCTTGCCTTGCAAATCGCGTTGGACGTACAATATCTTAAATCCTGACCTTTAACTCGACATCCTGTAAAGAATAGAAATTCAGTTATTTCTGCCACTTAAGGTTATTTTCTAACCTTTTGTTTTAATTTTCTAATTCGATTTTTATGCTTAATCGAAAGAAGAAAAAAATGCTTTCAGGTTTCTCTCGTAATGTCACTACATTTGATATGGGTTTCTCGAAGCTACCAAATAAATTTCGACCCCTAAAGCTATTATAAACTCTGCGTACAAAACTTGGCATTTCGGGTCAAAAAGGTTTTAGGACGTTTAAGAAAGGCACGCCTGTATATGAGATGTTCTATCCTGGACGCGCACGAAAGAGCCTTGCTAAGCTTAAACCAAAGTAGATATCCCCAGTCATAGGGTGGCCGAGCGATAAACGCGCGCGAAACAATTGCCTCGTGCGTGTTCATGATATTTCTGTTTTTGCTTGACTATGCCTGCCTACCGGGCTGATAGACAATAAAACAGATCCTGAGTGCAAGGTAACTGACAAGATTTATATCTAATTGTATGTGGAATGTTATTAAAATATCAGAGTTTTAAGTACCTCTTACCTTGTGTTTGGAACTGATTTACATAAAATTATTTGTTCTTTGCATCTTCCAGACTAGTACTGCTGAGAACTGGATTTGCGATAGTATGTTACCTTTATACCTCTAGTAAAAAAAGGGAAAGACATTTAATCAAATCGATTTAAAAGAGACTTTCAGTCTGAATTTCAAAATAAGCCTAGTGTGGCGTGGCAAGTTTAGTTATTTCTTTCACCGAGGTTTTTACTGAAGATTGTTTTCCGCAATAATCTCTGGGTTCGCGCTATTGACGAATTCCTCTAGTGCAGGCGAAAGAGAAGATTTGTCATAAGTACTTACATCGCAAATCTCCTGCTTTTTCTGTCAGACTTAGACTGCTACTGATTCTTCGCCGTTCCTTAGTAATTCTTGGTTTGTTATCTGCAAAACTGGGACAACGAAAGGGAAATTAACGCAATAATAACGAACCCGTTATTGCCAATTCATAAATAATATTTTTATACCAAGACACTACAATGGTGTTCTTACGGATTAAGGTAAATGATTCACTGAAGACAGTCAGTTCTAAATCTCATTAATAATAATAATTCAGGAAGTCACTACCGTGAAGGATATAATTTGCATAGAGTTTGTTCTCTTAACTATGGATTTTGGCGATTTTATTCCTTCCTTTTCTCCACATTTAATGATCAGTTTGAGAAGCTATATCACTAAACACTCAAAAGAGTATTTATTCATCAGATATCCAAACACCTCTAAGTGGGTTAAAAAACCCGGCTGCGCCTCGTTTTTCAACCCACTTTTGGTGTTTGGATATCCTGATTTAACATTCTCCTTGTGTTTGATATGAGGGAGCACGTTTTAACGCAGCTTAATTATCAAAAGCATTTCTACTGCTGTAAAAGTGCCCGGTCTAAATGACAGATAGATTCGATCAGCAATTAAAACTATACAAATGAAAAAGTAATCATCGGAACTATAACGTTTATACAACTTTAGCTTTGTCATCATCATTCTTCACAACTTTCCTACCACATGACTTTGTTTGTAGTTACATATTTCCAACTGAGGAGAGCAAATTTGAAATAAAAATAAAACACGTTTCAACGCAGCTTCGTTGTCAAAAGTCTTTTTACTTCTATAAAAGTGCTTGGCGTAATGAACGACAGATAAGTTTTACTTGTATGTCGGTGAAGAGAAATAAATTTGGTCTTGATTCATACTCAAAATGTCGTGAATTGTAACGGTTTATTTTAGCCCTAGCCTGCACAATAGGCGCTTCTGTGGTGCACTAGCGCGAAGCGCAAGAAACGAGCGTGAAGCGCAAGAAACGAGCGCGAAGCGCGAGAAACGGGCGCGGAGCGCGAGCCACGCAATGGAAAGAAGAAAAATGACTTTAGCGTGGGCTATCGATGGTTCTACTTATTAAATTAGATCAGTATTACTCACCTCATACACCGTATTTATCACAAGCAGTCTTAAAGGCAGAATAACCTTGAATCGTGGGCCTCAACGCAAGTAATTATGAACGGAACCATTTTCCTTGTTAGAGAGACGCTGACATGATGAGGCCCATTCGCAGTGTTGACCTATGCAGTATCGATTGTACAATTCTCGCACTTCATCCTCATCGTACGCCTGACATATTTCTTTCTTCCTACTTGCCACAAAATCCTGGCGAACTTTGCTTTGATAGTCTAAATGTAAGCGATCACTCAATGACGAGTTTCGACAGAGCAGCAAACTTAAAGATCGTTAAGAAAATTCAAATATCGTCCTGGTATGATTTGCGCATGGGTGAATGAAAAGTTTTATCATTTCATTAATTCACTACGGCGAAACTCATGAATAACAATCATATTCAGTAAAAAATATTCACATTGAAGTGTGTTTTAAATATTTTCACTAATTCAGAAATAATGTAAGACAATGCGAAGGCCGGAACGTGCGAGAAAAAAAATAAAAACAAAATAGGTTATGCTCCATAACGTGCGGGAAAATTGGAACATTTAAAACGTTTTTAAAAAATTGCTTTATTTGTTTATTTTTATTTTCGCATTTGGTTTGACGGCTTTTTTTCTGTGAATACAGTTAACCCTCTCAAGTCAGACACCTCTCTAATGATGATCTATTTGTTCGAGACAAAAGTTTTCCTTTCTCAGTAAATGAAGGAGAATTTCAGTAGTGTCGCATTCAAACTAGCCTTATTTTGCGACAACACAGTTGCGTGATATGAAATTAGAGGTTCCGAAGAGGTGCATGCCTTCTGTATTTTGCCAGGTTTTTTGGTAGCCGATTAACACTAATCCAGGATTAGAGTCAGTTTTGAATTCAGTTGAAAAACTAATCGACGGAAATTTTTCCGTAGTTTGTCTGATCTTCAGTTTCAACTTTGACTTGTCTTCACGTCTAGCTAAAAATAAGCTTTTAACCCGCGATGCCTAGTCTGTACCTACATTGATGATCTTAGATGGCGGGCCATATGGATAAAAGGGTTTTCGCATAGCATGGATGATTAACCACAATACCTTTCAGGATTGTAGCGTGAACTTTTACGCTTTTTTCCGACAACCTTTCTCGAAACAGCTGTACACACGAGCCTTTTTTGGCGAGTGTGTATGCTAAGAAATATCAAGTCAAGAATACTTTACTTTAGATTGTTTAGCGTAAGAAAGCATTGCATAAATATTTTTGCCCATGCCTTTATAACATTTTACCATTGAAGGTCTTCTGTTTTCCCGTCCCGTCAGAGGTTCCCGCCCAAACTAAATACAGAACATGGAATCGAAGTAAAACGTGTTAGTGAAGTCGAAGTAAATGTCTCCGTTAAGTCGAAGTGAATGTGTTCGTAAACACGCTAAGCATGTCTGAATATGCAGTGGCCATAGCGTAATGGTGTTTGCGCCCAAAGCATGTCGGGTCTTTAAATGGCAAAAGGAAACGGAGGTTACCGCCCAAGCTACATACAGAACATGGTATCGAAGTGAAAACGTGATCGTGATATCGAAGTAAATGTGTGCGTTACGTCAAAGTGAATGAGTTCGGGACAATTAATGGCCATAGCCTAAAAGAGTTTCTGCCCAAAGCATGTCGGGAAATTCAATGACAAAACGAAACGGAGGCTTCCACCCTAACTACATACACAACATGGTATCGAAGTGAAAACGTGTTCGTGAGTTCGAAGAAAATGTGTGCATTATGTCGAAGTGAATGTGTTTGTGAAGTCGCCAAGCATGTCGGGACATTCAATCGAAGTGATATGTTCGTGAAGTCGCAAAGCATGTCGGGTCATGATATGACCAATGCGGGACAGACTTCTCGCACAAAGCATGTCGGGAAATTGGATGGCAAAATCGAAACGCTCTTCTGTTCTAAACTTACTACAGAGAATAGTATCGAAGAAAACAATATATAAAATAATAAAATTATTATCATATTCTATATAATAAGTGGTAATAATAAGTTAATATTAATAATTAATAATAAGTGGTAAGCCACATCCATTCGAAGTATTTTAAGGCAATAAATTTTAACTTGAGTGAAAAATCGTAAAATAAGTCAGTTATCAGTGTTTTCATTTGTGGAAAAGCAGTATAAGCTTAGCTGAAATATAAATGTCATTAATTAAGTTTTTCTGTCGTTAATTAAGTTTTTCTTTTCCGATAAGCTACACGTTCTGTTAAAAAAAATAATTATGATTCATCTAAAACCAGTGTCTATTCTGTTGAGTCCTTTTCAGTAGATAAAGGCACTTTTTTGTTTTGTAAACTTCTAGCGTCGATGCAAAAGCTTCATTTGCAATCAACAGGTTCTCATTGCACCAAGGGTGGCGAAATTTCTGCTAAAAATAGTACTTTTGTCCATTGGGGTATTTCAAGGGTTGTTTTGTCACCACTGTTATTTCCTTCATAAGACTTCTTAGGTCTCACTGTTCCTCTGTGCCCACTGTTCCTCTGTACCCACTGTTCCTCTATGCCCACTGTTTCTCTATGCCCACTGTTTCTCTGTGCCCACTGTTCCTCTGTGCCCACTGTTCCTCTGTACTCACTGTTCCTCTGTACCCACTGTTCCTCTATGCCCACTGTTCCTCTGTGCCCACTGTTCCTCTATGCCCACTGTTCCTCTGTGCCCACTTTTCCTCTATGTCAACTGTTCCCCTGTTCCCACTGTTCCTCTGTGCCCACCGTTCCTCTGCGCCCAAAGTTCCTCTGTGCCCACTGTTCCTCTGTGCCCACCGTTCCTCTCTGCCCAAAGTTCCTCTGTGCCCACTGTTCCTATGTGTGTTTGAATTATACTGCCTTATTTCAGATCTCGCTAAGTAATGATTAACTATTTCAGTTCCTGGTATACAAGGGATCTCCCCTGATTTCTTTGTGGTAGCCTTCTTTTTTTAAACAATTTAAAATAGTAACATGGTTTATGTAGATGCACAATAAGTGTAAGGGATAATTTTGACAACATTTGGGTTCTTATCGTCCAACAGGCTACTTGTTAATGTTATCATGAATCAGAAGTTTGACAGAACTACATCAGACGGCACGTCACGACTAAAATATTATTTTAGGTGTGAAAGGGACATACTTCAAATCACCTTATCCTTCGGTAAAAAAATAGTGCACAAAGAAACAGTACAATTGTCAAGAAAAAGGTACCTGTTCATTAGAAAAATAAACTGTTACACAAATTAAAGGGAAAAAGGAAAGAAAAAAGGTGGCAACTTAGTTTTGAGCATGGGACATTTGTGGTAAATGGACGTTTTTATCCTGTTCTCTTGTACAGTGGCAAATCCAGACCCCCCCCCCCCCCCCCCCTCCTCCCCTCAGCCCTTTATCAAACACTAGCCAGATGACTAACCAGGGTATTTAAATGACTGGTAAGATTATGCTGGCTATGCTCAACAAATTGTCTCAAATCAATAAAGGAATTAGTTTCTAAAGAAACTTTGGTACTGCTTCTATTGGAAAGTGAAACACAAAAATCTGGCTTTGTCAACTGAGTTGATGGAACCAAATTTTCTTATCTCAGATCAGATGATTGCACTATTAGGTAGCCTGCGAGCAGGCTCACTTGTTTGGGGTATGGCGCGAGTATCTTGGTGGCGAAGCCAAAGCGAGCCGGCGAGAAGAATGGGGCGAGGAAAAGTGAGCCTGCATGCGGGCTATTGATATTTGAATTCCGTCCCTTGCGAGGTGTCAAGTCGGCATTTGACCTGTACCAGATAACAATCCAATAGGAGCAAAGCAAAATGTAAACAAACATGACAGAAAGTTGCACGTGAAGATTGTCGCGGCAGATAGCAAAATATTATCATGAAGAATGTCATTTTTAACCAATCGGATCGCCCCGTTCGTCGGCGAACGCGGTGAATTTAAAAATAAATAGCCCGCGTGCAGGCTCACTTTTCCTCGCCCCATTCTTCTCGTCGACTTCGCCGGCTCGCTTTGGCGGCTTTGCCGCCAAGATACTTGCGCGATACCCCAAACAAGTGAGCCTGCTCGCAGGCTAACTATTAGGCAGTGACATGAATTGCTTATATTATTTCACCAGAGTTGCAAAGGACACCACAACACAATTTTTCATGCCAAATGACTGTGGGCCTTTATGCATTCCCCTCCCCCCTCCCAACCCCCACCCCCCAAGGATAGGTTATGCCACTTCACCGTGCACTTAGTCTCCAGGAGCTCATGTTATGGGCTTCTGACATTTCATACTATTTTTTCAACAGTGAGTGGCTGTTGGCCTTGTCTGATATAAAGCGATTTTTGAGTGAGAAAAACCAGTTGACACTTTCACAAAAATAAAATTACATAATCGCGTTCGAAGAACACAATCCTAATTTCGTGTTGCAGACAAATTTGAGATTTTTTGGTAGACGGTCTTCCAAATGGCCGCCCCTATTGGTTTTTTCAGGGGCTCATTTCCGCCGGAAATTCCTTCGAACGCGTCTCCATAAGCTGTGATTACTGCTAGTTTATTTAATAATCAAGCCCACATCAGTACTGGATCCAGACTTCCTCATAACAAGGAAGGGCGGCAAGATAAGGGGGAGGGGGCGGATGTAGGGCGTAGGGCAGCAGGATTAGGAGGAGGGGGGCAGTCCACTCCCTAAGATCTGCCACTCTCTACTAATATAAACTACTTAGCTGACAGCATCAAAAAGTAACAATGCACCTGTAGATTTAACTGATCTCAAAAAATTTACAAAAATGAGAGATGCTAAAGACTTGTCTTCTGTTTTACAACCATTTCTCTAAATGTCAAATTAATTCGTGGGCATACTGCTTTCTTCCGAACAGGAAGGGAATGAAACCAATAAACATTAGTAGGATGAATCATCAAAAGCAGACTTCCATGCGACAGCTCAATCTTAACAGGATCAATTTTTCTTATGGCACCTTTTCCTCTGGCGTCTCTGTGACGAAATATAAAGTCTCTGGGCTGACCCAATGAAACAGATGCTATGGCACTTTTGGGGACCAAATCAGCCTCATCATCTCTGTGTTCTCCCATGTGGTCATCGCCATCATTGTATCTATTTACAAGAACAAAGTTGAACTTATGGTCTGTCAATGCTGTAATCAAATTGCTGACATTTTTTAAGATAGGAGCATCGGTCCATGGTTGAGCAGCTACTGTCACACCAGAGAATGTATATGTTAGACCTTCATCTCCATAAGCAGCCTGCTTTCTTGGAATCTTGTGCCATTTACCATGGACAAATACTTTGCTATCAGCATTGTACTTTATCACTCTCTCTGCTTCTTGGAAGATAGCATCAGCTTCGGTTTTAGTGAAAAGCTGCACATAATCGAGATTCAAATTTTCTGTTGTTATCTTTTTCCATTGAAGATCGCGTTTTCTACTCATTTCAAGAAAAGACAACTTGGGGTTTGAGGTAGATTGATTGCAGTTACTGTTCACATTGCATGGCCCTGCCAAAGCAACTTCATGATCCGGTTCACTCTTGCTTTCTTCCTCACCTCGCTTGCGTTTTACACTTTTTGATCCTGTTTTAACAAAATAGGAATCGATCATTTTTGCGTCGCAATCTCAAGACCATAAGTTATAATAAGGGATACATCAACTCCTGGGATACATGTACATGTAGTACCTCCTCAGTTTTTTAAGACCTCTGACCAGTTGGGCTTGCGGAAAATCCTAAACTTCCCAGAATTCCATGCAACTGTGAACCGGAAAAGATTGGGTGCGAGTTGAACCAATATGGCGGACAGTAGTGGTAAAGGTTTTTTTAAAGACGTTCTTTCATCTCCTCAATCCTATTTAGAATCTTCTTGTGCATTTTGTTCTCAGAAAGCTTCCAAGTACACGTGTCCTCGATGTAATGCCCGTTATTGCTCCAGTGCGTGTTATAAGAGCGAAAAACACTTACGGTGTTCCGAGCTTTTTTATAAAGAATGCGTCATGGAAACGTTGAGTGAACAGGAGGCAGGTAACGAAAACAAGCGAAAAATGCTTGAAATGTTGAAGAAACTAGAGGAACAGGATAGAGAGGCTGAAGACGATTTGGAAACTGACGATCTGGAGGAACGATTAGGCGAGATCGACATTAACACTGCGGATCCTGAAGAAGTTTGGTCGGCCATGACAGAAGACGAGCGGAATAAATTTGAATCGGCTGTGAAAAGTGGAGAGATTTCCGAGATCATTGACGTTTGGGTTCCATGGTGGAGTCCAAAAGATGATAGAAAATACAGGTAAATTGTGAAATTTCAACAGGTTGCGACATGATGTACACTGTAGTGCAATCTTGTCTTTCATTTGGTGCAAATTTTGTCTTTGTTCAAAACTTATCAGACATTATCATACATTTCCATACCCAAAAACAAAGGAAAATAAAATTTGCACCAGGGACAAAATTGCACCACAACATATATTTCTGTTCAAATTTTTTTTTGGTTTAAAAATTTTCAAACCAGTTTAGTTTTTATTTTCCTTTGTCTCAGATTCATTATCATATTCTGAGACAAAGGAAAACAAAAATCAAACTGGTTTAAAAAAAATTGAACCAAAGAAACATTTGAACCACAACATATATTCTAAAGGATAATATACATGTATACTGTATACTATAGTTTGGAGAGTCTATAAACCGCTATTTGATAAGTTAGAGAGCTGCTTTTTCTCAAGTATTTGTCCAACGGATATAAACTTTTCCATTACTACCCGTTGCTTTTCAGTATTTGATAGCAAAAACAGCATAAAAATAAACATATCCTTTCTGTGAAGCAATGGGCAGATTATACAGGTAGTCTTGTTTCACCGTCATTGAAACCTGCCTTTTTTTGCCATGGAGCACTTTACCGCTTGGTTCTATATATGCTACGTTTCTAACAGCTCAGCTGTATATGCTGCAAATTGAACCTGTTAACCCATTCGCTCCTACAGTACCGCTCACGGGAAACTTACCACCTCTCGTCTCGCGAGAAACGAGACGCGTCTCGAGAGAAACGAGACGCGTCTCGAGAGAAACGAGAATCACTGAACCGTGGGGTGTGGAATATATTACTCGCGAGAAGCCAGAGTGTACATTGGCAAATTGATGAGACCGCTGGTATCGAAAAGTGCGATCGACTCAAGATATTTATAGACTCGTGATAAGCCGGGGAAAATTTTTTGAATCCATATTTCTTTGCTAAATCGATTAGAACGAAAGTATAGCAACGAAAAGTGCGATCGACTCAAGATATTTATCGACTCGCGATAAGCCGGGGTATATTTTTGTTTGATTCCAGATTTCTTTGCCAAATCGATGAGAACGAAGGTAGCAACGAAAAGTGCGATCGACTCAACTGAGATATTTATCGACTCGCGATAAGCTGGGGTATATTTGTTTGAATCCATATTTCTTTGCTAATGAGAACGAAGGCAGCAACGAAAAGTGCGATCGACTCAAGATATTTATCGACTCGCGAGAAGCCGGGGTACATTTGTTTGATCAAGATTTTGTTGCCAAATTGATGAGACCGCCGGTTTCAAATGAAAGCGATCGACTCAAGATATTTATCGATCGCTTGCAAGGATTAATTTTATTGTAATTCGCCTCAGAATTTGTGTCGCGGAACGTTATTTACCCACAAGTTACGAAGGAACCCACACACACGTATGAATTCATGGAAGCGCATAGTCTGTATTCAGGTTTCAAATTACCCTTTTGACATATGCAAATTCGGTGCAGTGGTACACTTTTTCTTGACAACAACAACAAACTTAAAAGGGCTAGATTTGTTTTCTGTCTTTTCTGCTACATACCTTTCCCCGCTGTCTGACATCGATTATTATATTTTAGTTTCATTCAAGATTTATCTTCACAATTGGTAAACATGAAGTTCAGAAAGAATTTTACACATGAATTTTGCGTGACTAATGAACTGGCACTTGGGGCCGTTTTGTTTACATAAAAGTGACCTATTTTGGTTTTGTTCGCTTTGTGACTAAAAGCTCACTCCATTCGAAATTTTGCCATAGCCGTTCACAGCCAGCCGTTCGAAATTTTTGTTCTGTTTCAGCCGTTCACTGCACAAGCCGTTCAAAATAATTCTTTGGCGTTCAAATGAAATTCGATCTGTTAGCAGATCTCGTTGCCTAGCACGTGATCAAAATCTACCGTGAATGCACATTTCTCGATGTCGTTCGAAAGTTGTTTTATTGTTTATTCTAGAAGAACTATTCGTTTGAAACTGTATTTTTGTAATGGACGATTTTATATAAGTGACGATTTGTCTGTCCGTTTTAGAGCACGGATGAGAAATTGTCACAAATCCGACCGTTCTTGGTTGAAAGAACCATTTAGGCGCTAGAACGACCAGACACTATATTATAATAAAGTTTATGTATGTATGTATGAAAGTCGTGCGTCATACGCTCTTCGATCGATACGATACGCAAAACAAGCCTTCATCATCTTCATCGATCGAATCCTAAGTTTCATGAATGCTAAGTTTTCATTTACAATACCCCTGAAAACGAAAAAGTTTTGTTTAAAACGGTGAATCATTGAGCCGGTTGCAAACAAGCGAGTTCATAAAACCATAGAACAATATGTCAACATGAGCGCGCTGTAGCTGATTCAAAATCAAACCTGAAATACCGAATACGACTGTCTTGCGATAATCGCACAAAACGTTACAAACATTTGGCCAAAGCATTAAAAAGCGCTTCAGAAATACTAGACTTTCACAGTCATCTATTTCCTCATGAAATAGAGTTCGATCGTTCGGTTTGTTTAGTCGTGCGTCATACGCTCCCGGGAATACGCTCTCATCTCGCCAAACGTGTAAATCAACGTTCGATAGTTTAGAATACATTTTATATCAGCAGAATGTGAAGCGTTTGTACGGTACTTGCAGTGCACTCGCGAGAAACGAGACGCGTCTCGCGAGAAACGAGACGAGTCTCGCGAGAAACGAGACGCGTCTCGCGAGACGGTGGTAAGTTTCCCGTGAGCGGTACTGTACACCGGCCAAAACCGGCCGTACAAGACTCCACTGCTTTCAAAAATTGCAACTTTCTCAATCGCGCGAACATTGCCCTAACTAGCAGTTGTGAGCATTGACTAGAAAGTCCCTCAAATTGAGATACCCAATAAACACAAAAAAGTCAGTGATTTTTGCAGAATATCAGCGTTTGAATTTGGACAATAACAAAAATTACCGTTTTTAACGTCATAGAAAAACAACAAAAATCACGTTTTTGCCTTTAGTTTTTTTTATTCAAATCATCGTGGCAAACCCAAAAGTCAACATTTACAGCAAAATTCAGTCCTAGTCCTAGTTTAGCAGTGAATTTTTTTGCTCTTATTCGTTGCTCGGCCGAACTACAGCTTCTTATTCTAGGGCATACTCACCTTGCCTCGATTTTCAACATCACCACCGCACTGCATGCTGGGAAAAAAAGAGATTTTTCGACAGCGTCCATTCCGTCCTCCAAACTTTTCATATATATACTAAGTCCACAGCCACTCTGACCCACCGCCGAAATTTCGCGCTTGTTGTGTTCTCCTGTGGTCGCAACTTCCAAAATATGCCGCGGTAGGTCGAGAAATTCATCCAGAGTCGAGTCCCAAAGCTACTTCGTTTCCAGGCGGCCATTTTTCCAGTTCAACGAGCAACGAGCCTAATTCGTAAACGAAGTATGACACCTAACTCGCTTCATTGAGAAGGGGAGAGGCTGTACCTTTCCAAACAAGCTCAGTGATTGGTCAATGAAACAATAGGTTAAACAACACAAACAATAGCCCTAGACCTAAACACAATAGAAGCTACAGTACTACGGGCCAATAAAATTAGAGGTCTGGAAGAGCTAGAGTACTACTCTTGAGAAGTGGACTCTGAACTACCTCCAAGCTTAATGATGCTCATCAGGCAGCTACTAAAGACGAAAAATGGCTGTGAACTTACCAAAAATCGTAGATAATTCATATTGGACCCTTTATTGCAAATCAACCAAGCAAAATGAAATCGTCACAATGACGTTTCCAGTAAACTCGAGCCTTCAGTGTTTTAGAACAGCAGCACTTTCATTGGTAACTTTAAATATGGAGTCACGAAATCCTATGGGGCGTGTGAATGCAGAAAATCGCTCAAAAACGTAAAAATTCTCAGGAGTGAATGGGTTAAGAGTGAAATCTTCCACACAATGATATTAAATAACAAAAAATAATAATAATAATGAACTTTATTCAAACAGAGTTACACATGCCAGTGAATATAATTACTCAGTCTGATAAACTTGTGGCCCTAATAAAAACTAACTAAAATCTATAATTTTATCAAATTGAATTCTTTGCATTTTCACCAAAGTTTGAGATGTTCCAAGAATAATTTTTAGGTTGTCTCTTCAACATGGGCATTTTCAAAGCTTTGTCCTTGCTCCAAAAATTCCGGCAATGCATCCATCCTAGCTTATATCATTCCAGAGCCAAAGAAACATTGGTGCCTTCAATTATCAGGTCATTTTGTGATTTCGCCTCTGCCGAACCAGCTCGGTTGATTGCCAATTGAGTATTTGGTCACCCGCTCGACTATATAGAGAGGGACTGCTGGCAATCTAAATTTTAGGGAGGGAGAGATGTTTTTTTCTAGTTTATGACCCCAAAATATTCTCGTTCCCAGTCCCCCATCACACTGGATGATGTCAATTGGAGCTTTGTTGCTAGGCAACTGTGGGAGACCAACCCAATATATATTTAAAGGCAACTGGATATTCCACTGCCCTAAAGTGATCCACGCGTTACAAATTTATATCCCTCGTTTCATGAGAAAAATAGTAAAATACAATAAAAATGTCTTGACTTGTTTCTCAGTCATATACATTGTAAAGCCAAATCAGAGCAATTCCAGAGTTTTCACTGATTTTTATCTATATACAGTAGTTGATGTCAAGAGTCCCAGGGGTGGGGAATTATTTCTTTCAGTGTGCCTGGCAGTTGGGAATAAAATGTTAAGTGTAAAAAAAATTGGCAAATCCCCTGGGGGGTGGTAACAGCTAGAATTACACCATGCATGATATATACATGTAGAGAAACTCACAGAGACACTCATTATACTGTTTCTCACACTAGGAGCCTGGGTTACCTGTGTAAAGCAACTACAGCATACTGGGCAACTTTTGAGGCAGTAAAACTTTAAGGCTGTGCTCTAACAGTTATCACAGGAAGGCCAAAGGGAGTCCAACTTTTACATTTAGGGTGCCCAGCAGCATGCAAAAAACTCAGATTTTATTGTCGCCTGAAGACAAAAGTTAGTCACCTGGGCACTGCTGCACGGCTGTCATTAATATTTTGAGACAGGCATTGCTCTCAGATCTTAACACCCATAATTCAAAACCTTGAACGCAGAAGTTTAAAAATTATAGCTAAAATTCCTTCAAAAAAGCCTAACCTTAACCGCAATATTGACCTCCGTATTCCATCAGTAGACAGTATTTTAAAGAGGAAAACTTGTTTGGTCGTTTTCGATTACCTTCATGGCAATCTGTGTACCCCCTTTTTAAATTATTTTATTAAGATCGATCATTCTTTCAACACTAGAAACAATAAATCCTCCGTCCAGCTGCCGAAAATGAAATTAGAGTTTGGCCGCAAAAGCTTTTCTTTCCTAGGTGCTTTAATTTTTAATAAATTACCTTTGAACATTAGAAATTTAGAATATAGAATTTTATTTAAGCAACATTTGAGCAAATTTTTTATATAACGTAATTATCTTATATATTTTTTTTTTATTAACTCTGTACAGTTTATATTTTTAGGCTAAATATTTTATTTTTTTATTTTTATTGTAACAGGACCCCATTGATAACAGTGCTTTTTTTTTGCACTGATGGGTTATCCTGACAAAATATTCGTATTATTATTATTATAACAAGCTTGTTTCTTTGTCAGTAAATTTACATATAAAATAACAGGCAAGATCACCCATAACATCAAAATCCTATAAAAGCTATCAAGCATACTCACCTGTAATTAATGCTACAGGTGATGGCCCACAATGACAGCCCTGCGGCTGGAGCACAGTCCTGTAGTGGTTATTGTTTAAATGAGCAGACAGTCAGCCAATACATGTAGTTTGTATGAAAGCTGTTCTACACATTGTTAAGTGCTATTGAACTAAAATTAATGGAAATAGTGTTATATAAATCATTCTCTATTTGTTTAGGAAGAAAATAGAGGATATCAGCGAAGAAAATAGTCCTGCAAAGGAGACCCATAATCAGCCTGAAGAAGTTAAAGAGAAAAGAGGTCAAGAGATGCCTCGTGTGAAAAGGAACATTCCATCATTGAGTTCAATCATGAAAAAGTCAACTCCAAATCCAAATGTTCAGTTCAGTTGCATTGATGTTCTCTTCTCTTATGCCTACACCATGCGGCTTTACAATGGATGCCCAGAAGATACTTTAGAGCAAGCTGCAGAGAGTTTATTGCAGCTTTCTCCAGTTCTATCACAAAATGCGGTGTTTGACAGTGTAGAATCTGCAGTTCATAACTCAATCAGAGTTGTACAGAATTCTAAGGATTTGTATTCAGAGGAATTATCTCATCTTGCACTTCTTGACGTTATAAACGTAATTCAAGGACATGTTGGTGATAAAGAGCAGAGTGCAAACTTCATAGAGCGTGCACTCTCTCATCTGTGTAGACTTCTCAGTGGAGCAAGAGAAAAATTAAAGGCCGATGCTAAAACGAATCAGCGAGACACAGACTTGAGCAAATCTATGTGGCTTGCTAAAAAGAAAGCTGATTTTTTGTTAGCCTGGGTCCACTCAAATACGAACATTTTGCAATCTCTTATTCTCAGCTTACAAGTTTTACATGCTGAGGTGACTATAAGCTGCAAACAACATAACGAACAAACTGAAAAACTTGAGCAGGCATGGGGGGGAACAAAACCACCAAAGAAAATGTCACTTATCACAGAAATCTAGATCTCATAGAGGAATAACAAGTGATGAATAAATTGTTGTTGGCTGTTTATTTTGAGAATCTAGAATCTTGGAACAAGTTATAATAAAAACATGTGTATGTGTTGCGTTTCCGTGCATATTATCTGTCAAACCGTCAAATAAGGGATTTTTTATTCGTGCTAAATTTTTCAAGTTTTGAGAACCTTCTTTCTTTTTTGTGTGTGTTTTCCTTAGCAATTTCTCAATTCAGCCAAAATTTCTTGTCCAGTGTTTAACTCTCATCCTGAGTGAGCGCACTTGCATGTTGCTAACTTGTGAAACTGGTATAGGACAGTGTTATATGCTAGCATATTTTGCATGTTCTCTTGCACTCTTATGGTAAAATCATGATGTTATAGTCAAATAATAAAATATTGTATTGGTTAATAGTCAAGAGTGGTCAGACTTCTTACCTAGGTTACACTTTTCAAATATCATTTCTGTTAGAAAAGAAGTAAAAATTTGATTGACCAAGTACTAGGTCATGATGTATAAAATATTAGCCATGACATCTTTATTAACATGTGGACAGAGACAAACATGACCATTATATCTACATCAGAAGCTTATCACGTAGAACTCTGTTATGAGCTTCTGATCTACATGCATATTTAGACCTTGTGCTTGGTCAACAAGTTTTAACTAAGATGTGGATTTTACTCCTTAATACAGCCATATCATGCCTCTTTGGTGTACATCTTGACAATTGAACCTGGAAATCTGAATGCCAAAATATATTTCTGGAATGTTGATGTTACACTGTACTAGTGACATGCAATAATTAATAAATAATGGTTTCAACCAGTTGTATAGTGAATATGTACCAATTAACAGTGCTAGTATCCAGTGTTGTAATTTTGTTCTTTATTTTTCCTCTTTTTCATTTTGTCTTCAGATGATATGTAAATTGTGGTCTTTAGGAGTATTTGTATTGTACTACATGTACATTGCTGTGGGAATAAAAAAAGAGAGAAGAAAAGACAAAAAAAGAAATTATGCAAGAAACCACAAAGTACTAAATAGAACCGTCCCTCTCCTAGGCATTTTGCCCACCCACCCCCACCACCTCTTGAACCCAACTTCCCATTCTCCAATGCCATCCCCATGGGTAAGGCAGATGACTATTACATATTGCAGGCTCAAGGTTCACAGCCAATGGAAGGAGTGAAAATTTGCATATTTTTCTCTGGATGCAGTAACTCATTCAGCGCTTCATGTTATATTCACAAGTTAAAAGGGGTTTCCATCAGTCATGGAATGGTTGGAACACAAAAAGAACTCAAGAAATACTTTCGGCATTCATGTTTCTTTTCTGGTCCCCCCTGTGAAAGGTTTGGTTGTTTCTACCATAAAGAAATTAATCATCTTTAGAAAGTACTTTTAAATTTGGTACTTTATTTTTTGTAGAATGTATAATTAAAATTTATTATTTGCATAAAGTGAAACATCACATTGGTTTTAACATTCATGAGCTTTAATATTAACTTGAACTGATTTTCCTGAAATGTCAACGCCTTCTTTGCTAATTCTGTCCCAATAGTTGAGTTCTTTCACTCTTACAAAACTCTTGTACAAGTTCTCTTAATCAGGGCCGTAGCCAGCATTGAACGGCAGACGAGGCAACTAAACTTAGCGCCGGAGGCGCTATTTTCTAGTGGGGTCTGAGGGCATGCCCCCCCAGGAAATTTTGAAATCTAGACGCCCGGAAATGCTATTTTCAGCAATTTCCTGGCAGTATTTTCCTCAAAAACACATTCAAAATCTAAGCTAAATTGGACACAGTTCATGTTCTCTATCAGTTCTTCGATTCAAGATTTCAACAGAAATAAAATTAAGAAACTCTGAAATGCTGTTTTTTTGTGTGTCAAGCTCATACAAGACAAAGCGGTTACTTTCACAATTCAAGCTGATATTGACATCTCTTTCAGAGCAGTAAGAAAATTCAAAGAATTTAGTTTGAATTAGTCGAATTTGGTCTATTCGCTGCTAAAGGCCAAGGCGATTCTTCTGTGACCAGAGAGATCCCATCGCTTGAAGACTTGACTGCTATCAATGTCTGGCGGTTTATATGGATATACGCCAAAGCGAGACCGTTAAGACTTGCATCAGATGCTTGTTCGGGACCAGGTTTTCAGCTTTCTTGATTTCTTAGCGCGCTGAAGGAACGTTCACATGAGCAGGAACCAACTGGCAGGGTCAAAAGAATCTGTAACATGGTGGAAATGTTTGGATAAAACTGTTCATTGCAATGCCCACTGCTTCCTGCAAGCTTCGGATTTGTTTAGCAGCCAAGTTATTGTTTTTCATCTTCCAACGAAATAGCTGTTGTTTTTGCTAAGACATCGTGACTCGCCTCGGCGTTGAATGCTAAACTCTTCTCGTGGCGCCAGCAAACACGTCATTTGTACGTGTATGAATAGAAAACCAATGGAAGCGTGCCGGCGGGAAAAATTGAATGAAAAACGGCAGCGTTTCACCGAGTACTCACAAGGCAATCTAACGAAATTTAAAACTTTCCGGCGCCTTCCACCGAATTGGCGCGAAAAGTAAATATGGCAAATCAATGCCCGGGCCTTGTTAACTTGCTTCAGATACATGACGATTATTTTTCTGATTTTTTTTTATCGATACTACAGCTTTTTCCTTTATTCGCTCAACTTACCTGCATAAGCCAATGGCAAATGTTTTCTTTTCTTTTTTGGGGGATAAAACTTAGACGAGGCAACTGCCTCGTCTTGCCTCATGCTAGCTACGGCCCTGTTAATGTTACAGCAATTCTCCTACAATATCCTTTCTTTTGATGGCATGTTTCCATGTGTAACGAGCTGCTCCACCAACTATGATTAGAGATCTTGCCGGCATCGGAACAGAATCATTTGCATCATTTGAGAAAGTGAAAATGTTTTCAGATGGAAGGTTTTAAGTGACTAGCCGCTCTCCCCACATCCAGAAGTCTTCAAAATGTGGGTCAATTGAGGAGCCTCTATCTGGAATGTACTCTAAATTACATAGCTCAACTGGCTGGAAGTCGAATAACGCTGGGACTTGTTTCCACATTTGTTCTATCAAAGTCTTACTGAATTCTGGCAGTCCAGTAAAGTTATCAAGTTTTAACTTCCTTCAGTGCTAGCTGAGGACTAAAATCCTGCAAGAAATAATATTAATACCAGGAATAAAAGGTTAAAATTATGGCCGCTGTTTTTTACAAAGTAAAAAATATACTTCTCAAATGAAGTTTGTACTAAAGTTAAAACACTTTTGAATGAATCTTATGTTTTATGCCACAAAACACAGACGTGAAACTAATCCTTTTTTTAAACACTCAGAGGTATTTATTGAATGGATTTTGGAAGAGAAAATCAACCATAATGTCAGTTTTAGCAAGTTTTTCAAGACACACGGCCAATAAACTTGAAATAATTGGCCCGTTTTTTTCAAGTTGTAATCCAATCTGCAGTCCGGGACACATGTTTTTACTCTTAGAGCACTTGCAGAGTAATTTTAAACAAAACTGATCCATTTGTGTTGTTATGGGTTTCCGTTTTTGGGCTTTATAAAGTAACACTTAAAGTGCATGCACCTTAATTGGATAATACAGTTCAGTTTTTCGCTATATAGCGCAGCACCCCTAAAAGTAACCAAAGCCCTTTTGTGCCTATATAAAACACAACAAACAAGTCATGATAACAAATAAAATCTTATCAGGTTTATTCTATCTACCTGCTTCCGTCTTCCGGATTGGGATGGCTTCCAAATCGTTCTGTCGATTTCAGTTACGACTGATTGCTCCTCGAGTTCACTTACAAAATCATTACCGTAAATGATCTAATAAACGCCCACTCTCAAATAAACGCCTCGTATCTAATAAACGCCCCCCCCCCCCCCCCCCCCCCCCCTTACGACCCCCGAAATTTAATAGACGCCCCGGGCGTTTATTAGATCATTTACGGTAATCACAATGAAAACTAGATCATCTCATCCGTTAACGGATGTCGAGAACTGATGATTTTTCGTGTGCTTAAATAAAGTTTCTTATCTTATTTTATCTTATCTTATCTGCTTCTCAAGTCAAAACACGGATACATTTTTCCGCCATCCTGAAATCAAAAGCGAGATCACGAGGTCGCGTGGCAACCAATCAAACCAGTGAAACTAAAACATGCGTGCATAAATTTGCATGCGCCAATGTAACACGAAAAAGAAAAGAAAACTTCGAGCCGAATCTACAACTCGTCGACTGCGCCACGAGTACAAACGTGTCCCTACGCAGATTAAACAACTGTGCAAAGAGAAAATTAGACACATATATCTGACACCTGTACGGACTGCTTCGACGAAGTGACCATGGCTTCCCGTTTCCTGTCGAAAGTTTTGGGATTTTAAATTTCTGCGGAAAAAATGATCTACTGTAAAAATTACTATACCAAAGTTGACAGGTACGGTGGATAAAACGTCTGAAAATTTTCTTTCAGTGCCAGAGAACGAGTAGAAATAAGCAGTTTGCATCTCTGAACCACTCGCTTACCTACTAATTTACACGTCGGCGCTGGTGTCATTTAAATAAAGGCGTACTTGCTAAATTGTTGCTTGTTTATTTTGTTGGAGAAGTTTCCAAATAGAATGGCTAAAGGCTAGATCGATATCGTAAAACAATACTGAACAAAAATATGAAAGTAACCATTTGTTATACTGAAAGAATCCTGAATAATTACTACCTATATTAGAATTCCTTATATAATATAAAGGTCACTGTGCTCTTTATATAAAAATCATTTTTACTAAAAATTCAGCGATAATAACATTGTTTTGACATTCAACCCGCCTTTCCCCGCGACTGATATCAAATCCCTGTCAGGACTTTTCGGGCAGGAAGCAGGACATTTCAAGTGTTAGCTCGTTAAGGATTCAATAAAAACGGAAAAAACGTAAAGAAGCTGTTAACTTTTTGTGTTTGTAACTTTAACTTCGAAACATGTTTCCTGGTGTGTATTAGACAGATTAAGAAAACGTGTTTCTCTGAACAATGACAAATACACCCAAGGGAACCATATTGTTTTTCCCTAGCGTTTAAAAAACAAACACAGTACAATGACTAAAGGCCCCGTCCATACTAATGCGTTTTCGTTTGAAAACGCATACTTTTTTATCCGTTTTTACCGATCGTCCACACTAAAACGATCAAAAACGGAGATGTTTATCTATGAAAACGGAGGTTTTCGAAAACGCTTTTCAGAGTGGAGACTCTTGAAAACGCAGGTCTATCGTTTTAGTGTGGACGGCAAAAACGGAGCTTTTCAAAAACGCTTACGTCACAACTCATCGCTGACGCTATTGGAGCATGCGTATTGAACAGAAAAACGTCCGAGCAGAGCCTGGCGATGAAAACGCATCTTTGGATCATCGTTCGTCAGCCCCTATTGTGGACGGTCAAAAACGATGTGAAAACGCTAGTGTGGACGCAAATCGTTTATCCGTTTTCGGAGAACCAAAACCGGAGGTTTTCAAAAACGCATTAGTGTGGATGGGGTCTAAAGTGACAAACTCACGTTGGCAAACTCCAAAAAGTTGGCAATTCCATGTTTTCATACGACAAACTTCATCACACCACGACCTTGTTCTGATGACTCTTTCTTTTCGAGGAAGGAAGAGAAAGGACTCTTTGAAACAAAGTTGCACATACTGAAGTTGTATTGAACGTTCACGTCAAATGCGAAATTACCAACAACAACAAGTTGCGTAAAACTGATGACAAGGATAGAAACAAATTGTATTTTGTCGCCAACAGTTTGCCAACATGTCTGCCCGCTGTTGATGTCATGTTCACACACGCAAACACGAGTTTGTCATGTGAAGTCGCCTTAAAGTGCCCCTGTGATCAAATTTTTGATTTTCATTTTTTTACATTTTCGTATACAATTAGACTTTCTTACTCATCTTGACAAATTTCAATTCATTACGAACATATGAAGTCATTATATTTTAACATTTATTTCCAAGAATTTACGGGCGCCATTAATCAACCTTGTTCCAAGGCTTGGTTGCAAATGGGAGAAAGTGACGTCAAAGACTCAAACATACCTCACGGGTTGAAATTATAATAACAATCAGCATAGAAAATTGCACGAAGAACAAGCCCAAAGTTTTTGTTGCTTTTCGCGTGATTTTCAATACTTATTGTTGTTATATTTCAACCCGTGAGGTTTGAGTCTTTGACGTCACTTTCTCCCATTCGCAACCAAGCCTTGGAACAAGGTTGATTAATGGCGGCCGTAAATTCTCGGAAATAAATGTTAAAATAAAATGACTTCTGATGTTCGTAATGAATTGCAATTTAGTAAGATGAGAAAGAAAGTCTAATTGTACACGAAAATGTAAAAAAATGAAAATCAAAAATTTGATCACAGGGGCACTTCAAGAGTACAATGCATTTCATGAATGTGAGATTGACAAGCGGAGAGAATTACAAATACCAACCACGCCAGACCCTACTTCAAGACAAGGCCAGTCTCAAAATTAGAAGAAGTAGTAAGTATGGGAAGAAGTTTAATTCTTGGAATGTTTAAGACTCTGCTTACTTAAAACAGAAAAAAAATTAAAAACTTTCCCTTAAAATTAAACTTCCACCTTTTGCTGCGTACACCTCTTTAGTAATTGAAGATTGAACAAGTTAACACCACTTTAGTACATGGAAAATGAGCGTTGATCTTCAGTTTATTTCAAGATCAGGGTTTACAATATCAGTGCCAGTTAGAGTAGTTCATAGGCGTCACGCTGTTTGTTTATGATTCAGTTAAAGATATTGGAAAAAATAAACCGATGTACAAAAAAATGCAAAAGTGATTGAACTGTGTGATACATACACTAAGTCGTCTTAGATATTTTTTTCCAAATTAAATCATTGCCATCCTTCTCGACTAAGCTAAGTTTTATCCAAGATTTTTTTTCTCTCATCATGTTTAATTTACGATTGTGTAGGGAATATTGTCCATTATAACAAAAAATATAAGGAATGTTGAGTTATTGCGAGAATAGTAAAAGCGTTAATGTTTCCAGGGAAAGTTGTTTGCATACTCTATAGAGACCATAAATAATTTTTCCAATGTCGGATATATAATAACAGCACGACGGGAGTACGAAAATGAGGATTTTAAGAACGCGAAGGTCAGGTAATAAACGATAAAGGAATGCTGGGTAAAAACGAAAAAAAATTGCACCAGTGCTTGGAGGGAAAGTTGGTTGCTTACTCCGTTAAATCCACGAAATAATCTGCCCAATGTCAAACAATAAATAACAGCCGGAACTGGAGTACAGAAAATGGAGATTATAAGTATGCAAACGTCAGGTAACAAACAAGAGAAGCTGCAAAGACCAATGCGGAGAACCGAGGGGAGCCTGGGACGCTTGAACCAAGGAGGGCTGTTGAAAAATGCCAACAAAACAACGATTACTAAACATGCACTTGTAGTTATGCCGTTATTTAATAAAACCGAAAGTATTGGTGGAGGAAGGAGGGGGACTACGGTCACCGTGACAAGACTGACAAAAGTATTTTTAATAAGGTTTATACTTTTCAGTGATTTAGAATATTAAAAGTATTGTAAATAAGCTTCATCGTATTGTTGTTGAAGATAAAAATTAATATTCACAGCAGAACTGCATGAATATTTTTTTTTATCACATAAATCTCCGAGATCCGCCATCTTGGATTTCATAAATTTTTTCATGTCGCTTTTATTCAAAATGTGTATAGAATCCTCTATTTCCATTCTTCTTATTTTCAAATTAAGCTTAAAGTTTTCGTTAAGTAAGAGTACTTTATTGTTCGTGAGGCTGTTTTTTAGGCAAGCAATTGACCAAAGTTTTCTCTTTTTATGGGCTCAATAAACCACGCCGCAGGATGTTAGGAAAAAAAAAAAAACTTACAAACGTTTTGATTATTATCCCAACATCCCAAGTGGTTTATTCCACCGACTGAAGAGAAATGTGTGGTCTATTGCTTTTATATAATAACTACTTTTATTCAATATTTTCTATGTGGTTTGCTGGTATAATAGTCAATGGCTATTGACCAATCAGATCGCGCGCATTAGATCGGTTTTAAACTGAGTGTCAAAAGTTATTTCGCAATTGCTTCGCGCCCCAAAACTCGCTTGAGCACAACCTCGTTCCCAGGATCTTCTCCTTCCCGTCCCCTCTCGCTCCAGGGGACGGGAAGGAGAAGACCCTGGGAACGAGGTTGGCTTGAGCACCCCCAAAGCGCCTGTTGTGCAGGCTAAATTTCGCGCCACTTTCTCATTCAAAACGAAATAAAATCAAAATCAAACTGAACCAATCGTGACTTGCCTGCACGCGTTTTCCCGCGCTTGGCACCAGCTACATGTATTTGCTTCGAGTTCTGATTGGTTCATTGGATTGTCTGCAACTGTTGTGATTGGACAGAGTGATTGCTTTGGTTTTGGTTTTTCGACACGCAACCGAAAACCGCTCTATCTTCAGTTGACGCATACTTCCTTATATAGAGAACGTGGGTTTTATGACGTATCTTACCTTCTAGGTCATAACAAAAATCAGTGATAGGATCGTGGTCGTATCCAGGCAAACAGTAGCATAGTCCGTGAGAACAGTAGGCATTCTCATCACATTCCACCGTGCACTCTTCTGCAAAAAGAAATGGAAGCAACAACTGCGTTAAATATTACTTATTTGGTTGAGTCGTCAGCTTGTATTCGGAAAACACAGGATGCATAGTTATTGCGCATACGTTCTGCGTAACGTACGTGCGAGTCACTGGTTTTTTGTAACTGGTTTGAGCCCAGGAGTATCAGTAGTCTGTCGTTTGTGATCGTCCGGGTGAGTGTAGTTCTGAAAAGAACGTTAACTGATGTTGTTGACATTAACTGACGTTTCGACAACCTGAGCGGAAGTCATCTTCAGAGTCATGATCATGTGAATTGTGAATCGTCACTTAATGTTATATACTGTTTTTTATTTACGACATAAATAAAGTTCTCGAAAATCTATGAAAAGGTGTTTATCGACCTTCTGCAACCCCCTCCCCCCCCTCCAGGGGGTACTCTGCAAATGTTTGGGCGGGGGTGTGCCGCTGGGACTCTGAGACCTTTAACCTATACTAGACCATTTTAGCTGCATTTTGCAACCCTATTCTAGACTAAACACCGAAAAACCCTACCCTATCCTAGACCTATTCCAGACTCGCTATTTTCCAGAAACTTGTTCACTATCACAGTCTAAGATGCCAGGGGTCAGTAAACAACAACAAGTAGTATTTGCATGACTATAAATTCTTACAGTATTGCAAAGCATTACAACATAACAAAATGAAATTACAATAATATAATAAACAAAGGGAAAGTACAATCAGTCTGGTTTGATAATTTGATTATTGCGGAGATCTAAGCATGAAATAATGAATTTCACCAAATGAATATTTACAAGAGAGTTCATTAATTCGTACTGATTTTTAAATGCCATTTGCCAGTAAACCTCGTCTAGATCAGTCTAAATTCTTCACGAAACTGATCAGTTTCGCGGAAAATGATACCCTATTCTAGACCAAAAATTTCTGATTACTATACCCTATCCCAGACTAAACTGCCTGAAAACCATACCGTTCACAGCGGCACATATCTATATAGCTCATATATCGGAGTGCATTTGAGCAACTAACAGTGCCATAATCCGCTTTTGCGTTCAGTTATCTAGAAAAGACCATATTACAGTCTAGATACCCAATATTTTTTATTATGAGGGAGTTAAAAGTATTTTTATTTTTGTTTACCAACCTTCGCATCTGCCGTCCTCTGTTTTCCAGTATCCCGCTTTACAAATACAAACATATCCA
The DNA here is from genome assembly GCA_024195265.1 of Dendrophyllia cribrosa. Taxonomy (NCBI): domain Eukaryota; kingdom Metazoa; phylum Cnidaria; class Anthozoa; order Scleractinia; family Dendrophylliidae; genus Dendrophyllia; species Dendrophyllia cribrosa. Next base: position 4,734,639 of record JAJLRJ010000004.1, read on the forward strand.
CCAATAGTATTGTTACAATACGCTGCATCGTCGCATCCATGGTTCTCTAAACATTCATCGACATCTAGCAAATAATAATAATAGTTATTACTGATCATATTATATATTAAAGAGATACTGTCCCACCCAAATAACAAAATTTCGCTCAGCTTATAGTTCTATGTTATATCCCCAAATAAATGCCACCAAATATACAACTTTATTACATCCATTTTGAAATCACTGGTGATCCTTGCAATCTGATTGGCTCTCAGCAGTGCGATTTTTTCCGGAATCGCACTATTTTTTGCTCCAAATCACATCTTTTTCTCAGCAGTGCGATTTATTACCGAATCGCACTGTTTTTTGCTCTAAATCGCATGTTTTTCTCAGCAGTGAGATTTATTCCCGAATCGCACTATTTTTTGCTCTAAATCTCATCTATAAGTCACATCAATATTGGTACTGACCAAAATCCTGTATTTGGGCAATTAAATTATGCGATTTCAAAATGGGTGTAATAAAGTGGTAATTGAACTTCGTGTCGTGCAATTTTGGTCTGAAATCATACTTGTGATTTTAAATCCACCGAACTCGCGCTGCGCGCTCCTTCAATTTTGAAATCACGCGTATGATTTCAGACCAAATTGCACTCCACTCAGTTCAATACCATTATAAATTGGATTAAATTAAAAGATTCTATAAAGCAAAACAAAAGCAGTAGTTTGGAGAAAAAGTGTAGGATTGCAAGGATGGAAGTGGATTACAGTTCATCAAATTTGATTTCGTGACAGGCGGTCAAGAAATCAAACTTGCCATTCTTGTGGAATTTTTTCTCTTTTAGGCGGTATTTTGTCTTTTTAGTTTTTATTTCTTTGCTTTCATCACTTTTGAAGATTTTTCCTTCCTCTTTCAAAATAATAAAGCAAGCTCAGTGCTGTATATAGAGCGTTTTCACTTGACGCCATAGCCGCCATATTGGTGTTCCCTTACAAAAGAATTTTAATTAACTTCTTTTGTTAGGAACACCAACATGGCTGCCATGGCATTTGTCATTTGAGTCCCACGGGACTGAAGGTCACGTGAGTGAAAACGCTCTATAACAGAGAGACTCCATGGATAGTCCAGAGTTAAACGAAGCCAGCCAAAGTTGATATGACTACAGAGCATACACAAAGATTCTGTGCATGATAGTTTGTAATAGCATAGTAACGATTCGAAAAAATATATAGCTGTTTGTCTTGTTGCAGGGTTTTAATGATGTCAACTTTAGAGGACGCACGTGAATGCAGTGGAATCTCGATTTTTCGAACCTCCTAAAGAAACGAAAATTGGTTCGAAAAATCGAAGGTGGCATCGACTGAAATCAAATCCATGCAAGGGGAAACGAGTTTTGGTTCGAACTATTGAGAGGTCCCAAACATATGCACGGAGAGTTAAAAAATCGGGATTCCACTCTAGTTTATTTGATTTGAAGACAATAAAGGCAAAAATGCGTTTAGTACATTCGAAATCAGAGAAGGAATTAGCTTTTTTTAGCGTGATTTTGATAAAAAAATTCAGAATTTGTTACAATTTCCAAATCCCCACGAGGTCTAATTGCAACTCATTCATTTGCTACTTAATTGTGATGATCTCTTTCTCTTTTTGTTTTAATTATTGACAAGAATGAACTTTATTTAAGGCTTATCTTATGTGCATTGGCTTTTCGAATCAGCGACTTAGCCCCATTAACCCTTTCACTCCCAGAGCTAGTGGCCCCCAGAGTCAATTATAGAGACATGTAGTGTAGTTGTAACTTTTGAGTGTGCGGACGAAATCCTATGGTGTGACTATTCAAATGATACCTCTTCGGCTGTACTTTTGCATGGTACCATTTGTTTTTCAGTATTTTACAAAATGAAATTTGAAGTTTTTCTTGAATTTTAATGTTTGACACTCTTGGAAGTTAATGGGTTAAGAATGCTATTACCTTTACAGACCCTCTCGTTACTGAGTCGGAATCCACTCTGACATGAACAGGCATATGATGCCACAGTATTGGTACACAGTTCATTAGGTCCACAAGGAGATTTAGGACCAGCGCACTCGTCGTAATCTTGCGTAGAAATGATACAGAATAACAGTTAAAGTTTGAAGTACTAATACCCACAAACAGCAGGAATGGCCACGAAGACCACCATTTTATACACAAGGACAGCTGTTTTCAAGTATGTTACGACGTAAAACGGGCAAATAGCAAGCTTAAATTTCCCGTTTGTTCGCAACTATAACTGACATACTGAATAAAACATGAAAACACATTTTGGTTACGTCGTACGTAATCGACGTAATTGTCTTCGCAGGAAATTATTGACAGTTTTTGTACTTGATACGCATTATTCAAGGCTGGGATAAACTTGGGCAAATATTCATGATGTACAGTATGTTGACCAGTTTTCGGTCAGTACCACTTTTCGGTCAGTAAAAACTAAACTCGGATTTTCAGATCGCGATCGCTGTTTTACGACGAACGAAGTGTGCCGAAGTGTAGCCAGACATTCCAGTTTCCGAACAGTTCTTTTGTCGGAAAGCTGTTATTTATTGTGGAGGCGAGGAAGGCGGTTTCGAACAGGTAGGTGTGATAAAATTTGCTAAATTTCGCGTGTTTCACTGCGCAGTAAACCAACCACTCGTTGTAATTCAGCTCCTAGGGCACCGTATTTTAAAAATTATGCCAGGATATTCGAGGAAATAGCAGATTAGATATCAAATTTCTCAAATATGTATAACAATGGTTTTGGATTTTCTTTGTTGATAAACCACAGCGACTAAAAAATATTGTAAGTTTTTCACCCTGTTGTCTAGTTTCCGGTCACCCATTATGACAATTCTTTAACATTGAAAACCTGCAATATTTGTCGTTGAGTTCAGGGAATTATCAGTTTGAAAAACAAATAAATGGTGTTAAAATGCTAATATTACTGATAATTATACTTCAATACCCTGAACACGTTGCGACAAAACAAAGCCTAGAACTGATTTCGTGAAATTTTATTACACGCCGAGCTGTTTACAATATCTTCGACTTGTTTCTTATTCAAATTGAACGGCCTAGACCTTATGTATACCTTTATCTAATATAGTAAGCTGTTATTAAAAGTCTTTGATATAAATACTGATTTTGTAAGACGTGTAAATACGGATCAAAATTATAAAAACAAAACCGTGCGATGCGGCTCTATGTTTTCACGTTAACGTTATGCGGAATTTATTGATGGGATGAAATTAGCATTTTTGGAGTAATAACCATTAAATTTTGGTTTGAGTTGCTCTTAATTATTTGGCCAAATCTAAGCCTCAGTATTCGTATAAAATTTACAAAATATAAAAAATAGTAAATCTACCAATTTCTTCATAAGTGAATAAAATCCCTCTTTTGTCAGCTCCAAGTAATAGTATGGCGAGTGAACGATATTTTCTTGCCATGAGGGATGTGAACGAGGGAGGGCTCAGTGCAAGAGCTGCTGCCATCAAACATGGACTGAAAAGAAGTGCTTTACTCGATCGATTGAATGGAATAGTGGAATATGACCAACGAGCGGGCCCCCGTCCAATCTTGTCGAAGTCGGAAGAATCCCAATTCGCCCAATGGTTAATTGAAATGTCAAACCGAGGCTTTGGATTAAATAAGGATGCCTTTAAGGAGTCAGTGAAGAAGTTCTTAGATAAAGATGGCCGAAGCACGCCCTTTCCCAACAATAAGCCAGGGGAGAAATGGTATAGAAGCTTTTGCAAGCGCAATCCTGAAGTCAAGAACCGAAAGGCAAGGCCGCTAGAGAAGAAGAGGGCTGCTATAACGAAACAGGAAGTAGACAACTGGTTTACAGAGTACGAGTCATTTGTTGAAGAAAAGGGGTTGAGCAATTCTCCATCACAAATTTGGAATTGTGATGAAACTGGATTTGAGCTACAAGGTCGTGCAGGAAATGTAATCGGGCCTTCTAAAGTGAAAATGGCACCTTATCGAGTCCTATCAGGTAGCAAAGAGCATATCACCGTGCTCCCCTGCTTCAACGCGTGCGGGCAATGGCTTCCACCCTATTTCTTGTTTCCCGGAAAAAGAGTGCCCGTTACGTATAACCCACTTGAAGGCGGAGTACAAGGGAGCGTGTTCTCTGTGACGGAATCAGGGTGGATGGATACTCAGAGTTTTTATAAGTGGCTCGCTAACCACTTTATCCCCAACCTAACGCCAGCAAGACCTGTGCTATTGTTGGTCGATTCTCACGACTCTCACATAGACTATGACACTTTCAAACTGGCAGAAGACAACGGAATCCTCCTCTACGCTCTACTGAAGAACGCAACCCACCTGGTACAGCCAGCTGATGTTGGTCTTTTTGGCCCCATGAAACAAAGTTGGTACAAATCTGTTAGAGAGTACACCCAGAAAAATCCAAACAGCGAGGTCAACAAAAAGAATTTCTGTTCAGTACTTAAGCCAACATGGGAGCAAGTTATGAGCCCAACTACTCTTGTGAATGCATTCCGTAAGTCTGGGATATATCCGATTGATAGATCTCAAGTCGCACACAGTTTAATTGCATCATCACCAAGTTCAGAGCCAGGAGACAAGCCAACCACCGAGCAGGGCCAGATCGTTTCCCCAGCAAAGGAAGCTTTAAATGCATTTGAGGCTGTTCTGGATTCTCCCGTAAGAACGAAATATCATCGAAGGATCGAAAATGGCTACAGCTTAGAGGGCAGTCCAACGTACAAGACATGGAAAGCCTTGTATAAGTCAAGCAACGAACTACAAGACCTGGATACCAAACAGTCACAGAGCACCACGCCCTTATCGGCTTCCAGCGCAGCGCGTCACACAACACCGCCATCAGTGCCAACACCAGAAGTAACACTTCAAGAGCAAGCATCGTCGTCTGTTCTCCGAGAAATTCTGGTACACCCCACAATCAAGCCAAAAGAGCCATCGAAATCGAAGAACTACAAGAGAAATATACCAAACTTTTTGAATGGGCCTGAATCGATGCAGCTTTTACTAAATGAGAAATTGAAGAAGGCAAGGGAGTTGAAAGATAAACAAGACAGGATGAAGAAGGCTGAACAGTTGAAATCAGAGCACGAGAAAAAGAAGTTGGAAGAGAAAGCAAAGAAGGAGCAAAAGCAACGAGAAAGGGAAGAGAAAAGACAGATATTGCTGGAAGAAAAGCAAGCGAAGAAGAGGAAAAGGGATCATGCTAGAACTGGTCGGAAACAAGACACCCCGAAGAAGTTGCGGCCGTCTTGCGAGCGTAACAAGGGAAATCAAATTTGTCAAGTGATGGACACAGACATTGAATTTGTTATGAATCATCACTAATATCATTTCAAAACAGTGCTTCCATGATACTGTAAAATCGTGAAAACAGCTGTATCACCCACTCCCCGGTTATAAGCCTCGCTTATCCTTAAAGACTTAGACTTTACGTTTTGCTTCGATTGCGTTTGTTTCAGTGAAAATGTGTTTTGTTCAAGTAAATTAAAGCTAATACAATAACTATATTGATTTTTTAGGCAGGATTTCAGGTCAGAAGCTTGATAATGCATGCACGAAATAAGTAAACCTTTACAGAAATCCCAAATAAATTTAAATTGATTATCTATAATGTATTGTTTGTGTTTATTAGGATGCATTTCATAATCGTCAACAACGCAGTAATAAAAGGGTACCATGAGTTTCAAATTAGGCCACCACAAGAAATGATGCTGCCTGTTACTAAAGAATATGGGAATAAACACGACAAGAACGCTTGTTTAGTGTGGGTTCCAGAGATTGACCACATCCCCAGAGATATGTGGAACAAAGTAACGGACGAGAAACGAGGAGAAAGAGTTCGAACGATAGCAGGGCTTCCAATCGGCCGAGTACCTCAAGGACTCTCATCTTGCTTTTGGGGACTTTTAGGCGCCCCAGACGTAAGCGAGATAACATGGTATGTAATGAGCCATTCAGGGCCGTGAGTGCTAATTACAATCGCAGCACTAATATTTTTAATGCATTTTATCTTAGTGAGCAGACGGGCGTACCATGTAAAAGTTTCCCGCCATGGCCAAACCAGCATTCTCCAGGTGGTGGAGCCGTCATTCCTTGTCGGTACAAAATTTGTGTGACAGGAAACCTAGAACCAGCGCTAGGAAGAGTAAACGAGGCAGTCACTGCCATGCCAGAGAAAACTGTTTTAAATGTAATCGTTAATTCATGAAATAAAACAGTGTTATGAACATATGATGCAAACACTTTATTATGCAAAGCGCCTGAAGGCGTGATAAATGAATAAAAGCATGTTAGCGAAAACATTGGCGCATTACTTCCAAATAAGGAGCTTTCAGTGAATCAGGTTTTACGTAAAGAGCACTTATTTGGATGGTTAAGCTTAAAATACAACAAAGAACCTGGATTGCGCATGAATTCCTATTCATTTTTTTACTTTCATCTAGTGACCGAAAACTGGACAAGCTGACCGAAAACTGGGCACCCTACCGTGGTCTACTAGATCGATATTTTTTCAAAGCGTATTCAACAGATTTGTAAGATATTTTTACTGCGTATAGTCAAGTCAACTAGCTGTCTCTACTGAAGAACACAAGACTCAAATGCTTAAGGGAAAAAAGTTTTGAATGTTATAATCTTAAGTGACCGAAAACTGGGCAACATACTGTACCCACTTTATTATATAAAATTTATCATTGGCTGGTTTTCTTACCCATGCACGCCTTTGTTTTCTCATCAAAAGCAAATCCCTGTGGACATTCACAGAAGTAGCCTCCTTCTTCGTTTTTGCATTTTGCTACCTCTCCGCACAGTTTCACGAAGTCCTTTTTGCTGTCGCCTGCAGCTTGCCTTTGGTCCTCCTTTTTGCATTCATCGATATCTGTGAGCAAGTATCATGATTAATAACCTTTTTTTGTAATTTATTAACTTTTATTAGTTTTTCACACTTAAATAATAAATACAACAATTACGAATTACTCAACCCCACTACAAATATAAAAACACAATACAACAATAATTTACATTCTACACTGCTAAATTAACAGCGAAAAAAATTACAGAAAGTCAATACTACCTTTTCACTATCCGCAAAACTGCGATACAGTTTAACAACAAATTACATTAGAAAATGATTATCATGATTAGAGCAGTTTTCAATTGAGTGTCGAAAGTAATTACACAATTGCTTTGGTTTTGCATTGCTACGCTTTGTGATTGGCTAAAAAATCTCGCGCCACTTTCTCGACCAATCAGAAGTAAAAGCAAAACCAATCGTGACTTGCTCGTACGCGTTTTCCCGCGCTTGGCGCCGCCGACATGTAATTGCTTCGAGCTCTGATTGGTTCATTGGATTGTTTACGACTGCTGTGATTGGTCAGAGTAATTACTTTGGTTTTGGTTTTACAACACTCAATTGAAAACTGCTCTAATAATGGTAAGTTAGGAGACCAATTAAGTCTGTAATCATACGAGAGATTAACAAAATCAAAACTGGACGACACGAAGTCCTATTATCAATTAATTATAACCATTACAATTTCCTAGAACAAATTAACATGACAAAAAGAAAGAAGAAAATCAAGAGAATAGCTTGAAGAAAGACTTTTTATCAATCGAAAGCGTTAATACAATTTCATGGGTAGTCCAGCACTTGTCCAAACGATAACTGTGATTCGCTAGAAAAAAACAATAGATTTGTCCCGCTGGGATAGGGTTTAGGGATAGGGGCATTGTTCAATTGCATCGTTCGCCAATCACAGACATCGTTTGGACAGCTACGAGCCGGGGTAAAACCAGTGTAAAACCGGCATTAAAATATCATCATGTGATTGGTTCATTCAGGAGCCCGTGCTCCTGGTTCTACTGATTTGCTCATGAAAATTACAACAAAGTGTCCGATGACATTGTCCGATTCTGACAACAAACTGTCCGATTACTTTGTTTGATTACAACTTTGCAAGTAAATTATACGAAAAATTCAGAGGTTTTTGTGTCACTAAGTGATTTTTGCGGGAGTTAAATTTTGCGGATTGGCGACTTTTGTGTTTTGCGGGAACTAAATTTTGCGATTGGGAAAGACTGTTTTTTTCTTGCTGGGAATTGATTTTTGCAATTTGCAGAAAGTCGCGTTCAATTGGAATTTCAATAATTTTGTTTTTTATTTGAGTACATGCAATCGAAATACAGGTGAAACAACATGGCCCCGGTTGTTCAAAAGGTGGATAGCGCTATCCACCAGATAAATCACTAATCCAGTGGATAGGCATTAGCAAAATCAATTGTGTTATCCACTGGATGGTGATTTATTCAGTGGATGGCGTTATACACCTTTTGAACAACCGGGGCCAGATGTAAAAGACGTTTAATCAATCTCTTTCTGTTACAATTACATCTTGCCCTAGTGTGTGGCTAATTGCTCTGGAAATGGATCAGTAATAACTACGGTAAAACTTGATGCACTCCCACCGAGTTATCACTAGCCTGTGTGGCAGGCGTTCGAAGGGGAAGGGTAAGGGGGAGAATTCAGGCGCGCGAGGACGCGAAGGGCGCGCGAGGAAGAGGTAGGAAGGAGACGCGCCTGAATTCTCCTCCTTTCCCTTCCCCTTGGAACGACTGCCACGCAGGCTAAGTTATCACTGGCATTTTCTTTTTTCACTCGTTTTGTTTCTAATTTCATCGTTTTGTTTCTGAACAAAAGAGACGGTTTTAAGTAAATGGGCACGATTTTACATTACGCGTAAAATATGATTGTTTGTAAATAATTTCGACAGCGGAGTACATTTTTGCGAAGAAAATTTTTTGCGGGAATGTTTTTTTTGCGGAACTTTTAAGGGAGCTTTAGCAACCAAGATGACAATGGCAGCGAGAACGGCACACACAAAAAAAGGTTTGATGAGCAAAAACAATGCCTCTGCACGTGCGTTTTACATTTGATACATCTTTTAGCAGTTCCCTGCAAAACAACAACGTCAAATGATCAAATTAATATTATAGATTTTGTGGAGAACATAAAAACACAGGCACGACGGTCAATTTTACATTCTCTCTTGGAACTTAAAAGCCGTCCCTATGAATTCAGCTCCTGGACAATTCAGTCACATCAGACAAATTCAACAAATTAGAACAATTGCAAAGTAATTTCAAAGAGCGAGAAATCATTTTTTCAATGACGTTTTCGTTGCCGTTGTCGTACGTAGTGGTTGCTAAAACCCCTTTTTTGCGGATCATAAAAAAGAAACGCAAAAATTAGAACCCGCAAAAATTTAGACCCTCGCGGTTAGTACCGGTTAGTACCGGTTAGTACCGGTTACCTTTGCAGTTTCGACCATCGTGAGATGCACTTTTGAAGCCAGGATTACAGGAACACGCGTATGAACCTTCTGTATTGGAGCAGAGAGAGTTTGGACCACAGTTATGTTCCTGTGTGGCACATTCATCTTTATCTACAAAGATAGAAAAATATATAGCTGTTATTGAACTAGCGCGAGGTCCGTATAGGGAGATATTTGTCGAGGTCGAAAACGAGACCAATATACTCCAATACGGACCGAACAAGCTAGCTATAGTTCAATAAAGTATTTTCTTATTATGGTTTGTGAAAACAATAGTTGTGAGACGAATTCAATGCATCCATTCTCAGCAAACGCACGCGCCAAATAATGCATATACTTGCATTATTTGGACCACTTTGCGAAAAGTTTAACCGAAATATGGAAAAATACTAATAGAAAACAGCTTAATTTTAGGGACTGTGCAATAATTATCAGGAGGGGGGGGGGGGGGGGTGGAAAACCAGAGGGGGTGGGGGGGGGCATAAAGTAAAATCAAAGCAAGGATGGGGGGGGGGGGGTCTCAAAGTAAAATAAGTCACTCAAGAGGAGGGGGGCTTAACATTTTATTTCAAATGTTTATAATTCTCACTGAAAGGCTCGATGATCTGTTCTGTGGCTGAACTGCAATTCCAATCTGTTGCAATACGATTATCTATTCTTCTCTATCTCTATAATATAGAGACGAATATTGTGATAAAGCGTTTCTGGCTTTTAAAAATTGAATTGTCAACAACATTTGAACAGTAGAATGTATACACCAGTGCAAATATTTTGCCCTGGTGAAAATATTTTGCACTGGTTCAAAATAAATTTGAACCAGTGCAGACAAAATTGCACCAAAATCATAATTTCACTACAACATAGACAATCATATGGCAACAGATTGAAGATGTACCTCAACCAGCATGGTCTTATTTTTTTAAGATCAGTAAATAAGAAGCGAAGGACCGCGAATGAAAATGCTGCCGGTGTACGTAGGATCTGTAACAGATCTAGTCAGCCAAAAATAGAGATACAATCAATGAAAGTATAGAGCAAGGCTGATACTACGTAGAACATTTAACGCGACAACGACATGATAGAGACCAAACTGAAAGCCAAAATGCGACCGTGGACAGCTGTTTTGACCTGGTTGGGTCTCATCAGCACGGTGTAGCCGAGCAAAAAGAAAGAAAAACTAGCGCGAACGCCAATTCTCTACCAAATCGCACGTGGAGGTAAAGTGGCACTGCTTGCACGAGTTCTCCAGTATGCTCGGGGTGATCATTCTGGCATCCCAAGAGAAACCCAAGGGTAAGTTAAAAAGGAAATGAGTTCCAGTGTAAGCAACTCGGATTCGCAATCAAGTGGTTCAGAAGTGGAATCGGATGGCTTTGTTGAACACTGCTTCGAGGTCATGTTTGTTCCAGATACGGATGTCCAACAAGTAAACATGTAGTATTGCTGTATATCGACCCGCGTCTGGAACAAACATCACCTCGTAGCAATAACTGGTGGGTGTATATTAAGAAAATGCTGGGTATTTGTATATAAAAGGTGTGTGAAGGGGGGGAGTCATACCAAATTTCTGACTGATCGAGGGGGGGGGGGGGGGGGGGGCAATAACTAAATTCCCTCCTTGAGAAGGGGGTATTACCTAATATTTTCCTACTTGAAGCCCATTTTCTAACCTCCCCCCCCCCCCCCCCCCCACCCCCCCTCCTGATAATTATTGCACAGTCCCTTACTGTTCAATGTTTCATAAAAGGAATTTTTTGTGAGCGCTCCATATTTTTAGCGGTCCGTATTACAAAATTCGGACCACTCAGAAACCCATTCAGAATTCTCTTTTTCATCATGGACTAGTTTGCCATATAATAAATATATGCACTAAATCTTTCGGTCTTGTGCCAGATTGTTCAAAGTCAGTGGAAATAAGCTAACCCACAATTCGCGTCAAATTTGGCGGTAGCCTTGCGTTGGAATAGCGACCGATCCACGTGGAAGTATTAATGCTTTTCCCACCGCACAAACCGAATTAGCCAGCTCCATTTCCAATCGATAGCTCATACAAAAAAAAAAACGACAAACCTGTACACTTTTTTCCCGCGTCTTCGTATCCTTCTTCACAAACACAAAAATTTATTCTCTTGATGGGCCGGCATATGAAGTTTGCAATACAAGGTTTGGAGTCACTGCAGCCGTCCATAGCTGACAAAAATAAAATTGTTAAATTAAGAAAATGTTGTTTCCCAATTAATACTGTTTTAGTTTAAGATATCACCTTGGTGCCTTTCAAGAGACGCACGATGCAGCCTGAACTGATAGATATCTAGTTTGATATAACTAGTTTGGAACGATATCCAAACAACAAAGGGCAAACGACAACTTAACTCAGAGATGTTCCCCAAGCACTTGAATATTTAAAGCCAAAGCCAAAATATTGCCTAAACTCCCAACCACTGTAGGTTATGAGATTTTATAACAAGTGACTTTTACAGTAGGGCAAATCTTTTTGGATTCCTATTATACAAACAATTAAATCGGGGTAAAACCCTAAAACCCCGAAAATAACTTTCCCGAGCCGGAGGCGGGGGGAAAAGGAAAATTTTATGATTATTGAGGGAAAGCACCCAGTTTATCCTACATTTACAGACTCGTCCATTGCCCCTTGTTCCATAGTTGCACGTGCATGTGTATGAACCAATCGTGTTTGCACACGTGGCATTCATGTGACACAAACTTGATCCGTCGCTACATTCGTCAGCATCTAATGGAATGAACAAAATGGCATTTATAAATGAAAATAAATTCACCACAATCAAAATATCCCGACATTCCGCAATTGCATAGTACGACGTGGCGAAAACCGCGGATGAAGGCTAGAAAAATGTTAGTGAAGAATCTTTCTCCACTTCTGCCTTTGAAACACGTCCTAAATATTGCACTGAAGAAAATGATGATTCAACCACAATTTACGGATAGACAACCCCCTTTTGGGTTTTTACGTTGTTACTAATTAGAAACGACGGGCGATATTGCGCAGGTTTGAGCACTATAAGTAATTTATATTTCACCACATTAATAACAAATCAAAGTTTCGAGAAAACTTCATTGAGAAATTAATTAAACGGACACATATTGAGAGTTTTATACGAAGAGTTTTTGTTTGCGTAAAGAATTCCAAAGGGACAGAGTAGTGACTACACGAATTAAAACACAGTAAAATGGTGTAGCATTTCTTAGTAATAAGTGCTTCCTGCCTTAAAAAGTTCAATTCAGAATCAAAAAAAAAATGAGCAAACACACGGCAACCTAAACAGCGAGGACAGTATGTCTTACAAAAATTTACAGCAAAAGGACACAATAAACGTTAATAAAACCATCGTTACCTGTAGTTGGTGTGCTGTGTTGATGTTTAATATGTTAAACTCACCAATGCACTTGATATCTTGATCTCTATATTCACTGCTCCACAGTTTCCTGTGTCCCCCGACACAGCCACATCGGTACGATCCTGGCTCATTTATGCATTTGGAATTATTTGTTGGACACGAGTACAGTGTTGAATTTGAGCATTCGTCAATATCTACAACAAGACAAACATCGAAGAAATAAGGCGGGATTATTATCCAACTCTAGCCTCCTCCGCAGGCGTCCCCGCTAAAAGCCAGTTTTTACCTAACGCGGGCTCCCTGTGGCGAGCAAACGAGAAAAATGATTTTTTTTTCCTTTTCCCTTTCCTTTCCCTTCCACCACAGGAAGCCCGGTTTTTTAAATTCTCTAGATTTTTCTTTAGAGATGCCTGCGGAGTAGGCTAACCCAACTCAACGTATCATTGCATGTCAATGACGTGAAGTAAAACACGCGCAAATATGACAAAATATTTTATAGTTCTAGTAGTTATTTGCGGCAAAAAACGGATTGATTCATTGATTCATTGCATTTCATAGTTAGTTATTTGTAAAAAAAAAATAACGGTTTAATTATTAGTGTTTATTTTATCCCTTTGTTTGAAAAAGTCAACGTTTAGGTTTGTTGTTCATTTGTTATTTTTGTTTGACAAGGTAGCATCGCTGTATATTTTAAACAGCCAATGTAATCCATTTTGGTATCACTTGGAAAAGCCAAGAAAACAATTTGTAGAAATGAAAACCAAAACATAATATTAAACTGAAGGTATTAATTACCGTAATTATTAATTGTCCGTCAGTTCCGCCTGTGGATGCCCAGGAAGGAAATGGTTGTAACTTTAGTTTTTTTTTGTGCCTTGAAAAAATGTTGATTAAAATATCATTATCGTTTTTCTCACTTTGATAAAGCATTCAATGTTTTCATCTCGGTGTTGAATGAGCATTTTGTGCATAAGCAACGATCTGTTCAGTACAGTTTTGACCAAAAAAAAAACAGCAAATCGTGTTGGCATCGTAAACAATCCAATGAACCAATCAGAGCTCGAAGCAAATACATGTAGCCGGCGCCAAGCGCGGGAAAACGAGTACAAGCAAGTCACGATTGGTTTTAAGTTTGCTTCTGATTGGTTGAAAAAGTGGCGCGAGATTTTTAAGCCAATCACAAAGCGCAGCAATACAAAACCAAAGCAATTGCGAAATTACTTTCGATACTCAATTGAAAAGCGCTCTGTAACATGGAAATAAGACAAGCGAAATTGTGTTATTTCCGTGCGACAGTGTGCCTTCATTTAGCCAGGGTCGCAGGTAAAATGGTTGTTTTACCCTGACACGAAGACAGTTTGGAATGATAATCATAAACCGGGGCATATCCAGGGCGACATAGACACTTATGCGATCCAACTGTGTTCAGACAGTAAGTGTTCTTCAGAGGACAGGCGCTCTTTGCGTCAAGAACACACTCATCAATGTCTGCAATTAAACAAACAAAACAGATATAAGAAAAAAGTGAGATGTAACGTTCATTGATCCTATCAGAACGCAGGACGCATGTCACACATGAACCTAGTATATGGCCTAGCTCGCCACGAGTCTCTCGTAGCTCAGCGGAGCATCCGACCGGTGTGCGGAAGGTGTCCCTCGCTCGTGACATGAAGAACATTTTGTTATTTCTTTACCGAGCTTAACATTTACCATCATTCTTTATTTATCAAAACAGGTATGGTTCAACTTCCTGTAAGTGAAACCTCTGCATTACGAATAACATTTCATTAACGACAGTTTGGGTGGAAATAAGGCAAAGTCGTATCCCGACAGGCACACCACAGGCACACCACACTTCCGCTGCAAGGGAACATGTTTGGCTAAAAAGATGGTACTTTTCAGTATAGCTACATAACCACATGCGCTTCACGACTCACCAAGACAGTCAGTTAAGTTTCCAGCCCTTGGCTTGAAACCGTCACGGCACTCACAAGTATAAGATATTGGAAGATTTACGCACTTCAGTCTCTTAGGACAAATACCAGGCACCTCGCACTCGTCCACATCTGCAAACGGTACCAACGTTATATTATAGTATATTTGAATGTGTTTTAACCATGTCATGATTTAGCCACAAACTTTGATTCTTAATCCTGCCTTATATTTCTCATAGTCACTTTTCTCTCTTAAGCACTAAAACACAATACCAGAGTGGAAAGGCGAGAAGCACCAACTCTTTTGCGTGACGTTTACAGAACGGCGTAGCTAGAGTACGTGAGACAGACCTATTTGTTTGTTTGCTTGTTTGTTTGTTTTGTCGGCAAACTAGCGCTAAAACCCGGACTTTTGTGGACTATTGCAGTCTACCTCCCCATTTTCTTTGAGATGAAAAAGCTAATGTCAAGCTACTCATTGCCTCGACAATTAAATGGAGAACAGTGATAGTGTGATAACACTCGCCTCCTAACAATGTGGCCTGGGTTCGAATCCCGACCTCGGCTTCACGTGTGGGTTTAATTAGTTGTTGGTTCTCGTTTTTTATCAGAGAACCAACTCCGTGTCCACCGGTTTTGCCTCCCTCCTCAAAAAAACGTGAACATTTCTAAATTCCAAATCGATCTGGAATCCAAAAGCCACAGGTTTCTGGGAGGTTTGTTAGTCTTGATTACACCTGATTGAGAAAAACATTTGTCGGTTAAAAAGTATAAACCATTTTGAAACGGGAAAAAACCTTTTGTGTTCTCAGATAAACTGCGCATTATTATAACAAAGTATACTTCAAATCATCCTCTGAAACACTTTTAGGAAGGAATAGATCTTAAAAATCAATAAATAGGATGCTAACTAGGCTTATCTGCTGTGTGCATGTGTTCCCAGAAATCCATTGTGTCGTGACATCTATGGTCTATGCTTTTTTTCCCGACAACATTTTCTTAATCAGGTTTATAAAGTGTCACCCTCATTTAATAACGCCGATTCGTTTTTTTATTTATTTATTTATATAGTATTTACTTTTATTTAAATACATCTCACCTAAGAGCGGCCCATTGTAAACTTCCACTTCGCGAAAGCTCAAAATACTTCTAATTTTGCGTTTAAGCTCAAGAGTGACAAATCTTCCTCGAGTGTTCCTTGGACACGTCATAACTTGGACTGTTTCATCAGTTGGCTTCCATTTGGCCTTAAGCATAGTATTTGGATCATCACCGGGATGCCCGTCACCTGAGATAAGCAATAAAAATGTTTACAATGCAATTAACAATCGGTTACTTGTTGTGAATACTGCGCTTGCGCAAGTCGTCACTACTGTGCTAAAACCGAAAGCTGTAACAATAAAAGTTGCAGTAGTAGTAGTAGTTGTAGTAGTAGTAGTAGTAGTAGTAGTAGTAGTAGTAGTAGTAGTAGTAGTAGTAGTAGTAGTAGAAGTAAAACTTTATTAAAGTGTCAGTGGGGTTTAGCTGAAAGCTGTAACTGAGAGCTGTAACGATGAAAGTTGTAACAATGATGCAACCGAAAAGAGATCAAATTCGCTAATGGTCGATGACACGAGACCTGAATCAAGCCTGCTTTTTCCACTCTTAGCCTATTGCAGTCATCATTCACACCATATGCATACTCCGATAGTACTTACTTTGAGTTATACACCTTCAAAGTCACTCTTAGCCTATTGCAGTTAAATTACAGACCATACGTAGCTGTACTTACCAACTTTTAGCTCTAAGCCTTCAAAGTCACTCTTTTTATAGCCTATTGCAGTCACTATACGGACCATGTGTATTTTAGTTTTGATCAGCAAGTCTACACTCCACCATGGTTTCTCCCTGTCCATGTCTGTAGCGAATGCCTCATCTGTAAAACAAAAGAAACATTTTTTCGTTTTTTTGATTTTTGATCTGTTTCATTTTTTAATTTGTTCATTTTTAATTTTAAAAAAATCGATAAATTTGTCACCTCTCGTAAGCAACCAGTTTTTCTTAGGGTGACCCTTACGCTTTCGGCTAGCATTTTGGGCGCCGTTTATATTCTTTCTGAGCACATAAATAAGCCACTTTCGTATTTAAAATTACCGCTGAATTCAAACACCAATGACACATTGATACAGGGTTAGACTCGACCTGATGTAAAATATTCACAAATACCGGCAGAAGGTGCGTGAAATTTGAAAATTAAACAATAGACAGAGCTCTAAACAGGTCATCTTCTCGCCTGAATTTGTGAATTTATCACTTCAGATTGAGACTAACCCTGTAAAAATGCGTCTTCAATGCTTTCATTCAGCGACCATAGCGAATTCGAAACTGGACTATTGAGTTGTAAACTATAGCAATTAAAACAGCACATTTAAATATCTCCCAGCAGTAACTACTAACTACGTGAGCCTCAGTCGACTGTTGAAAGACTCAGAATAGTTATTTTTTACATTGACGTTCTAAAGGAGTTGAATTAGTGTCATGAGGGTGAAGTTAATCCGTTGACCTTTCATAACTAGAAAGCAATACATGGCGCGTGCGCTCAGTGGTTAGAGCATCCGACCGGCCTACGGAAAGTTAAACACGAAAAAAGCACGTGACACACTCAAACACCAACCCCGCGGTCTGGCCAGTACCTTACGCATGCGCACAGCCATATCACCCTGACAGTGGCAGCCATGGACAGCTGTTTCGTCCTTGTTAGGACTCATCAGCATGGCATAGCCGTCGGTCAAGGGCAAGGAGGAGAATTCAGGCGCGCGAGAACGCGAAGAGCACGCGAGGAAGGCGGGAAGGGAGCCTGAATCCCCCCCCCCCCCCCCCCCTTCTCCTTCCCCTTCGAACGCCTAAAGGAAGGTCATAGGTTTGATTCCTGTCGGAGACTCAAATTTTTTCTTGGTCCTACGCTCCTTCCTCGATGAACATCTAAATCTTTAACATCTAAGTATGTGTTTCAGGGGATCATTCTATAAGGGTAATCTCAGATCTACCTTCATAATGCTCCGTCCCTTCCAGGG
Organism: Dendrophyllia cribrosa; assembly: GCA_024195265.1. Lineage (NCBI taxonomy): Eukaryota > Metazoa > Cnidaria > Anthozoa > Scleractinia > Dendrophylliidae > Dendrophyllia > Dendrophyllia cribrosa. The sequence continues at coordinate 4,752,345 of JAJLRJ010000004.1, forward strand.
ACTGACATAAAACAATCCTTTACTTACCCATTTTATGATCAGTGGCAAGTCCAGCAAAAACTTGCTGAGAAGAAGAATAACCAGATCGACTTCCCGCTAGGTTGACTGGAAGAAAACAATGAGAGCTTTACTTTACTTTGTTACAAGGCTATTAGTGTTGCCTGTATTACTAAGGCTTTTTGACCATTTTTAATAGTCAGTCAATGAACCAATCAACGAGCAATAATTTTATACGGTGCTATTTCTTATAATGGGTAGTTTTTCTAGATTTGTTAATTTGACTCAGACAGAAAAAACATCAAGAGAAGATGGCCAGTACGAACAACAGCTTAAATATACAAACTACGAGGTGCACGTAGTCTTTTGTCAATGGTAAAATCCTAAAAAATGTGACTATACTAACGGACTGAGGCTATGAGCCTCTCTTATCATAATGGTGTTCCGTTATGTTGCACAATGTGGACCTATCTTTTGAATTTGCTGGTAAACTTCTCAAGTGTGACGATTTTCTGGTTGTGCTACCTATCCTTTTTATCTTATCTTCTCCAACCAAAAAAAGTTGGAATTTCAACCAGCAGTTGGAACCTCTCGACAACTGAAAAAAGCTATACGTCCTTTGCGTCCAACCAACGTACCCGTTCATTCATATATTCTTAATTTGTCATTCTATGTCACTTTCACGGGAACACATGAACTTACATTTGACCTTGATCCCAATGTGTGTGGCTTCATAGCTGAGCTGGTTATAGCATCGCACCAGTAACGCGGAGGTCACATTGGCTCAAATCCCCTTGAAGCAATGAATAGGCTTCTTTGCAATTGCTTAGATTGTAAACACAACTGCAAGGATCATTTCATTGACCATCCGCGATTCATATATGATCAGTCATTCATATACTTCATTTTTCATTCTTTATTTTTTTTACGTGAACACCTAAACTCGCATTTGGTTAGGGCAGTTGGTTAGGGCATTGCACCAACCGGTAACGCGGAGGTCATTGGTTCAAATCCCGTTGAAGCCCTTACTTTACGTACCTATTCTCGTAGGAAACACTTCCACCTCACACAGTTCTAAACCAATGTCTGGTTTTGATGCTTGTATCTTCAGAAATCGACCGACCAGAGTTTGTTTGCATTCCAAGTACTTCCCAAGCATAATAGGTTTGGTTACATGACAGCAGAGTGAATCTTTTGGTGTTCTATGGCCCTTTGGCTCTGTGAATCCTAGTGCATGGTTACCTTTGTGATAATAAGCTAGGTTAGGTTACAAGACTGGGTTCATACGAGGCGAAAACTGTTCAGTCCGATCATATGTAGAGAAGAGAACTATTCGTGTATAGTGTTACATGTTAAACTAGTTCTAGGACCTCGTGGTCAGATTCTTGTGTCGTCAGGGATTCTGGAGTTCTAATAAACGGTTACGATTATTAAACAACGAGTTTTATTACGCATAAATAAAGCATTCTCAGTAAGATCAGGTATTACATCGCGTAAATTATGGTCGATTCATATTTATTCTGTGCATGATTGAAACCACCTCACGACGTAGCCACAAGAAAATACGCTTAACAATTGGTTCTCCTTCCTAAACGTTGCAACGCCCTCCTCTTCCGGACAATTTGACAAGTAAAATGTTCTCTGGTTAAAAATTATTTGAAATACTGAGCTTTCGGCTACCAGTCTGCAGCCTTTAACGAATGATGAAAAAAGGCGCGAATGTAAAAATATATACAGCGAAAAGAAAATGTGTGAAAAATGACATAATAAGTATGTGCGAAGAAAGTGACAAAAGAACGAGGAAAATAGCAAATTTCCACCGGTTTTCCGTGGTCACGTCATCACATGGTCAAAATGTTGTTGAGTCGGCAACAAATTTTGACCATGTGCTGACGTAAATCTGCGGAAAAAAACTACGAAAAACTGGTGGAAATCTGTTTTTAACCACAATATTTAGAAATTGCGTGATGTAAGCGTCAGCACCGTTGTCTGCACTCTTATTTACCACCCGCATTGACCAATCAGATTGCGAGATTACCGGCAATTGGGGCAAAAATGCTAATTAAAAGTATTCATAAAATGCTAATTAAAAGTATTCATAAAATGCTAAAGAAATGTTCACTGTTTTAAAATAATTGAATATTTGTGCTGCTTGGTGTTTGGATATCCTGATGAAACACTTTTTCCCGTGTTTAATATATATTATTTAATTGAAAAATTTGTGCTTTCTTGTACTGACCAACATAAATGTCAATGTCTTTCATTCCGTGCCATGAATGTACATCTGCAAGTTCCTTTTGAAGGTAAATAAATACCATGGCAACACGGTTGTTCGGTCCCAAATCGGTTACCCAGGATGCTTTGTTCTTGTATTTTGAGTAAAAGCATGGTGGGGTACCTAACAGATATTTTCCATCCGTAGCGGCAGCTGCGAGGGGGTTTCCTTTGTCACTGGAATTCGTTGATCCAAGGGCAGCGTGCTTTAAAGCAACGTTTGCTGTAAAAAATGTCAAAAACAACGTTTTGGTTAAGCAAATGTTTATTCCCTACACATGCCTTGTTTGGGCGGGCACGAAGCTCTCGGAACGTCTCACAGGATTGGCTAAGAAAACAATAGAACAAGCAACAAAAAAATGTACCCCAGCAAAAAAAAAACAAGTCAGATATAGAGCAACCATTCTAAACTTGTAATAAAAAAAACATAACTGCCAATTATCTAGCTCTCAAATATGATTTTTTCAAGGATACTTCACTGTTAGAAAGAACCGATCTTCCGAAAATTGTTCTTTTATCCATTGTTTGCCTCCTGGTAGAGCATATGAGCGGTTTGGGTAATTTTCATCATAATGTTGCCACCAACATGGTGGCTATCGTGAAAAGGGCTATTGGCCGGCTCTCCAGTTCGCCTGAATAGATTAATTATTAATATTATTAATTATTATTGTTATTATTATTATTAATCGGCCGATTAATCGCAAAGATCAAGAGTTCGAATCCTGATCAAGCCTGATTTTTTTTTCATATTTCTAGTTTCAACTGCATAAGTTGATAAAATCTCTGCGAGGATCACAACTATCACTCATAAAAATTCATATCTTTAGATCTCCACTGGCAACAAATATTAAATACATATTTTTTTTGCAAATCAAATGCGACCTCCTGATCAAGTCACGGATCAAGTTTAGATCTTGATGAAAGATTGCACTTATACTCCCTTCCTCCCAGACCAGTTCTTTGGCAAAGAGATGAAGGGGGGCCCGACCTGGTGGTTTCAAATAACAGATTACAATCTTTTGTCTTACCGTACGGCTCGGCGTACACTTCAACCTCGCATAGAGCCAGAATAGAAGAAGAAGTTTGGATTTTCACAACGTCTCCAAAGAAAGTGGTCTTGACAGTGTCACTTCCTATATTCCACAGGGTACCTTTTGGAATGTCCTTCACAGCAAACACGCTATCTGCACCGAGGTTTTTTCCGCTATATCCTTAAGAGAACAAGAAAATACTAAGCATAAGCGGAATGAAAATTAACTGTATTCAGTTTGTCTTGAACACAGGTCTTGAAAAACTGTTTCCCCAACCGGTGTCGAAACCGTGCCGACTTTAATAAAACGGTGTGATTTTTAAAGGTGTTATTAAAAAAAAAAAAACGGTGGGATGCTCTGATCACTAAGCTGAAATAAAAATGACAAGCTACTGTCTCAGCCATTAATTGTTGGAACACTTGACAATGTATAATGCTGTACCCCGTTTCCCTTTTCAAGGTTGCAAAACATCCGACGATTAATTTGAACCAGAACTCAAAACACGAACGATTTTCAACTTATTAGTATGTGTTCCAACATTATTTCCTGAGGTTGTAGGTCATTTACTAGGTTTTGCAAAGATAATTAAGACCGAGAACAAAATACAGATGTCTTTTCAACGCCGAGTTTTTCTTCTTCCTATCTATCATATGACCCATACGGCACTGTCGCAAGCCTTTTTTTTGCAAAACCATTGATGACGGGACAGTCCCGTATGAGGGCCGTACATGCATTTGCACGATCGGCGGGCTGGAAATAGCCGTAAGGCCCTACTACAAAAGCCTACGGACACGCGAGTTAAAATTTCAAGTAATTTTGTCTCCAAATTGGTCATATGATAAAATATTTATTGACTAAGTTAGGTCGAGCCGGATGGGAAAATATTTGGCTCGAGGTCATGGCGTAAGGACCGAGCGCAGCGAGACCCTGCACCATGACCGAGAGCCAAATATTTTCCCATACGGCACTCCCACTTAGTCAATAAGTACATAACATTTACATATATATACCTGGATTGCTGCTCTGTCGTTGTGTCAGAAAGTGGGTGATGTGCTATGTCGTTCGCAATCAGCACAAAGTATGGGTATATTTTTTCTCCTCCACTCCCTTTCTCTTTTTTTTATTTTGTGTGATTTTTAAGCTGATTTAAACCATAAAACCCTTGTCTGAGGGTATAGTTGTGGTAAAAATGCTTCAATTTTGATCGACTGTGTTTTCAAAATTTACTAATTTTACGAGGAAGATGTAATGTTCATGGTGTCACGCGCGTGACATGTCACGCGCGTGGAACAAAGTAAAGAGTCTTCACTGAACAAGAATTAAACCTATGACCTTCCGCATACCGGTCGGATGCTCTGACCACTGAGCTACAAGAGACTTGTGGCGAGCTAAGATCAGGTAAGCCATATACTAGGCCGTACTAATGGTATTAATAAGCTTAAAGGGATAGTATCACGAGGTCGGAACTTGAAAACGTCGGCCCACTTTTCAAGTTTGATTCCGCAAATTCAAAAAGGCCGTCGAGAAGTGGAGGTATTAGTTGAATAAAAAAATCCGTTTTGATAACCAAAAGAAAGAAAAAATCACTTTTAACAGTGATATGTCCAAAATTCCGGTGCAAGAATAGTGAACAGTGCCGCGCGTGGAACCTCGTGATACTATCCCTTTAAGGCAATTAGATTTCTCAATTCCTAGGTACAACACAGTAACATATGACAAGCACTCTCTACGCTATTCTAGTCCCAGAGTTACTGGAAAAATTATCTACAGCTGATAGATCAGCAAAAGCGTTAAATGCTTTTAAAAACAAGATTCGTAAATGCGACAGAACTCTGCTGCTGGATGATGGTTGCAAAGGTTGTACCCTCTACAATTTTACCATTTTTTCTCAAATTTTTGGTTATTATTATTCAATTACTAGATTATTGAATCAGTATAAATTATTAGATCTTAGATTAATATTAGATATTTCATATAGTTTATAATATTATATATATTTTTTATGTGTTTACTTTTATTCCTCAAATTAGTATGGGATTCTCCCAGGATATAAGGTTTTGACACTTGGTAAAGTTTCTATCTATCTACAAGCCAAAGGTGGCTCCAAGTAGTTTTTTTTGGTCACACTTCCCTTTTTGAATGCGCTTATACATAATTTTACTTTAGCTCAATGAATCTGAATTTGATATCAGATGTTAGGCTTGGATGAATGTTTTGGATGATGCTCTTTTTATGCTAATCAACGTTTTCATAGCAACAGTAAACAAATATGACGAAAACAGTTTTTCTAAAATATCTTTCGATTTTGAGGCTACCCGCGACAAGCGAATAAATGCGCTATAATCTACACAGTGTAGCACACTAAATGGGAAAATTTCAAACAAATTAAAATGTTCGATTTTGAATAATCCGCTAAAACATTTTTAACACGTGTTTTATCATGTTTGAAATATAAGCTGTCAAAACATGCCATAGCTCTTGCCCCCAACAAATTATCATCAAATTACCACAGAAAGTTTCCTCAGATTAAAATTATTACTCCCTACAAATAGCTCTGACCAGGGATTATGGGCTCCTGCTCTGACCAATTCCTCGGCAATAAATGGATCGAGCTTTCATTCAAATGCAGTTTAAAAAGAGTGAAGCAAAACTGCATTTGCCGAATGAAAAGCTCGATCTCTTCATTGCCAAGGAGCTATTTGCAGGGAGTAATAATTTAAGTCTGAGGAAACTTTCTGTGGTAATTTAATGATAATTTGTTAGACCTATGGAATGTTTAGACCGCTTACATTTTAAACATGAAAAAACACGTGTTACTGAATGTTTCAGCGATTTACTCAAAATCGAATAGTTTAATTTGTTTGAAATTTTCCCATTTAGAGTGCTAGACTGTGTAGATTATAGCGCATTCATTCGTTTGTCGCAGGTAGCCCCAAAATCGAAAGATATTTTGGAAAAACTGTTTTTCGCCATATTTATTTTACCGTTGCTATGGAAATGTTGGTTAGCATAAAACGAGCATCGCTCAAAACTTTCATCCAAACCTAACGTTAACATCTGGTATTAAATTTAGATTCATTGAGCTAAATTAAGATTATGCATAAGCGCATTCAAAATGGGAAGTGTGACCCCCCCAAAAAAAACTACTTGGAGCCACCTTAAGTTGCCTTTTTTGCAGTTACTGTCAGTCAGCTATGAAAAACTCCAGTTTTATCTCTGTCAAGAGCCGTCCATTTTCATACCTATCAAGATCTTGACTCTCTTAAGATCGAATTGTTTTGATGCAGCAATCTGGATTAAGACAATCGGGTGTGTTCCGTCAAGGTGAATCTGCAGCCAAGGTTTGTGGGTTGAAACTGAGCGATAGCATTTGTTATAATCGCCATCTACTGCAAGCTTTGCCAAAGCAGGAAATTCTTTGCAGCTCTTTTGTTTGCAGCCTGCATAGTTGTCAGCTGGAGAAGAGCTCGTTTTACTGTTCAGTGCAAGATTCTGTTTGCTGTATTTTAGCTTTGGCTCTAAGTGAAATAAAAACACGACTGTCACGTACATTTAGGTGGGAGATCTAGACTCCATCGTAAGGGGGGAGGAGTCCAGAAAGAATAGGGGGAGGGGGGTTGGAATGAAAATGTCACAGACTCGAAAAAAATTGCAAGATAAGGGTGGTGGTGCAGAGCACCACATTGCAGTTTAAACTTACTGTATTTAGTTTATCTTGAAAAGTATAATGAAAGGAAGCATTTGTGATTTAGGTGTAAAAAACGGGTAACATTTCGATATTTTTTTTCGTACCCCGTGGGGAAGCAGCCTGCGAATGCAGTCGCCTTTTATCGCTTCCGGCCGCTACTGTATATTCAGAGGAGAGCCCTAAGAACCATTTTTGTCAGGTAAAAGTTATACGAGGCCTTACATAAGGCAGAACTCGATAGTTGTTAACATAGACGGCTACCCTGTGCGAGAAGTCGTTCTCAGATACTCTTTCTGATCCCTGTCACAAGATAGCTGAATTATTGCCAGAAGTTAAATATACAAATCCTCACCATTTAACCCTCGGACGTACACGTAAACTTATACCCCACCGTGGTACGGGGGAGGGGGGGGGTGTTACTATGTACCAATTAGCGCACAACTCTAATTCTTCGTTATCCAGTCCTCGAGCTGCAAGGGTTGATTGTTATAAAATAATTTAAGCAATCGCGCGAGGCCATTCATAGTTAATTTTATTCACAGGCCAGCAGGGAACAGGTTTTGAAATTATTCCCACCAAACAGGACAGCTTACGCATAATTACACGACGTTTTTTACCATTTACTTACCCGGTAGGGGATTTGCTATACAGTTTTCCCCAGGAGCAACAACATTCCCAGGGCGTTTGCCTGAAGAGGAGAAGCCCTCGTCACACACGCACTGGTAAGAACCCGGCGGAAATGAACTGCTCACATGTTTGGACTCACATGATGAATGCTTTTGACATTTCACTTGCAGTTTGCAGATGTCACCTAAGTTGAAAAATATGACAGTTTTTTGTCAACATTTTCATAGCCTTCGGACAGTCTCTTTTCCTTTGTAGCTTTGGTGCAAGAAGTCTGCGAGAAGTCAGGCAAAGGTGGGGGGAGGGAGGAAAGAAAAAGGAGTATACCTGTACTGTGTGGGTTTCTATAAATGCAATAAATGTATATTTCCAACGCTGTTGAATTGCTTGCTGTCTGTTTGTATTTTGGTGTTTGCACGACTTACCGATACATGATAACTGATAACATTTCTTTGTTTATAGTCTTAGTGAATATTTAACAACTATTCACCGAAGTGGAGGTGGGTAGTGGTGGATATTTATACTGAAACAGTATATGTATACTGAAACAGTGAGATAATATTATCGAAAATGATGCTTTTTAACTCATTTATTCCTGTCAACGATTACAATTTTCGCGCGCAAATTGCTGGGAGGTGAATAGCACTTGCTATTCCGAGTTTCAGTAGCCAATCAGAGCGCGCCAACAATGCTATCGCATCCATTGTTTCAGTATATACTAAATGAAACTATGAAATACCTTTCATACGTAGGTCCGTTAACTCACTGCAGTTGAATAACTTGTTTTTAAATTTCCTTCTTCCACGAACTAAACTCGAATTTGAACAAATATTTTGTTAACACAAGTTTCTTCACATGAAATAACATATCTATACCAAAAGCCTAAATGGCAACATATAGCATGGCTTTTCGTAAAACTTTTATCATTTTACTACGCAAAGGGCAAGCTAATTTGCATACTTTAGTGAACTACCACTATCCAATCAGCATTCAGGATTTGTATTCCGGAAAACCTTGGGTTGGCTTCCTGCTGAAAGCTATTCTCGGATTCATAGTGATAGACAGTCGATCTCTACGAAACAATAGGCTTTTTTTCAATGAATTAATTCAACTTCGTAGCGAGCCCTAGGCGACAGAATCAAAGAAAATGAATGAAAGTGTTGAATGAATGTATGAAACTGAGGGTGGTTGCAGCCAGGTTTGTGTTACGTCCTTGCTCTTGCATCGTTTTACTACGTTCTCATTGGAGGAGGGAATACCATTTCAAAGTCATCCGAGCCATATGAGGGCCGAACCTTTCCTTAGTAGAATCTCACCGTTGTTGGTTACATTCACTGCATACTTCATCTGTGCATATATCTCGCTCACAAATTTCCCATTCAAGTACTCGCTGTTGCCTTCTCGCCCACAAGTAGCAGTGGCATTTCGTAAGTAGGAATCGTACTTCACTGGTAAGTATACAGACACGCCGTGCCTTAGGCTTTCCTCTTTTGGTGGTAGGTCGACAATGATGTCCTTCTTCCTTACTTTTATGGTAGAACCTTGTCCCAATTTCATGACAACCCTATTCTTCTCATATCGCAAAAATGTTGGCTTCTCGAGTTTACCATTCATAACGGGAACCAGGAATTTGGAGTAGGAAACGCGCGCTGTCTCTGTAAACAAAAACACACAAATTGTGTAATTCAGTACAGTCTAGAAAGCCCTCTGTTGTAGCTATGGTGAATGGTGCCTTAAAGGAGCTCTGTTATGGGGGTTATTATGTTTTTAAGGGTGGAAGAAATACTTCCTCTTTTTATCTCTGTGTAATAAGTCTCTATAACAACAAGAAAGAGATATGAAGTGAATTCTCTAAGGAATAACAAACTTAAATCACTTGTTAATGATCTCCCCAAGACACAAAGGAAAAAACTTGAGAAATTTAGCCCAGTCTTTTTAAACAAGAGAAAATTATTGTCGGCTGCAAACGTATCTTTTCCTTTTTCAGGCAGCTTTGCGAAAATAAGTTACCTGAAATTGTCAACCAGATACAAGAAAAAAATGTTTTTACGTGATATAAAACAGTTTTGTTTTGTTCAATGTTTCATAAAAGGAATTCGGCGAAATGAGTTCGTGAGCGGTCCATTTTAGCGGTCCCAAGAGAAAATGGTCTAGAGAACAGAACCACGTGCTACATGATAATTGTTATCAATCTAATATAAGCTTGGGCCCATGTTTTGAGGGTTGTTTGTATTTTCGCACCCATGACCGCACGGACTCTATTCCACAAAGATTAGATATCATATAGGTATGAAGGTATTGTACACCGTTTGTAAACTATACTTATAGGTTAGTAATGCTGCAGTGTAATGTAACGTGTAAGTTAGAGAAGTGTGAATGTAACTTTTGTTATAAGTTTTGGATGTTTTTAATAAAGTTTATCAAAAATCAAAAATATATAGGTATGAAAGTATTTTGCTTGTACAACGAAGGCAAATTGCGTGTTGTGTGAGAGGCTGTAAAATCAACAAACCCGCCAACTTTAAAATTACATGACGTCATTCAAACTGATCAATCAGGTGTAGGCCTTAAAATATCTACGCTACCCCACGCAGTGTGACACCGAACTAATAAAAGATTAAAAATAATTGTCGTTGGAAGAGGCCCGTGTATAGGGGAAATGTTCTCTTGATTATTTTCTCTTGGCGGTCTGTATAGAAAAAGTCGGACCGCTCACTGAACCAATAAGAATGCTCCATTTTATCATGGAACAGTTTGCCGAAGAGTAAAAGCAATTACTTACTGTCCACATAAACCTCGACTTCACAGATGGTCAGTACTCTAGGAAATTTATCTAACAATCGGATGTAGACGTATTTTCCGAGCATTGGTTCAGCGCAGCTGTAAAGCCAAGGCTCTTTGGGAACTTCAAGACCTTGACGACATATCGGATTGGACGGTCGGCCTGTTTCTTTCCTGTTACCTAAAGTAATGAGAGCGTGGTAAGAGTTTTCCTTTCATTCAATGAAATTAGTTAGGACGGAACAGAAAGAGCAAAGATTACTGATATCACAGTTCAGTTCAGTTATAGCATTAAGCCTTTGTTTTTAGCAACGTTATAATTTTTTTGGCGCTGTGAGCCTGAAAAACGTTAAAAAATGATAAATGGTATAGTATTTAATTAAACCACAGTTCTGAATGAAATTAAAAGAAAATAAGTGTGGGCCAAGTTCTCCAGTGCTATTTCTTAATTGTTTTTACATATGTATTTGCTATTCAGTAAAAAAGATTGGAACGACCTTCAGAATAGAACAACTGAAATAAAGATGTTCTTAATTAAAACAATTTTAATCTCAGCCTGGGTTTGTGCTTAGCATGTTCTGAGTAAAATTTTGGCCAAGGCCAGCCTCAACGTTCTTATGAAAAAGGTTCTTATATAAAGAAAGATTGCACACTGGTATTGTGAAGATCATGATGTTGATACTTCCACTGTCCACTCTTATAATACACGATCCTCCACTTCTAATAACCTCTATATAAAAAACTCGAGAGTTGAAATACAAAGAAAGGCCTTTTCTAGAATTGGAGGAAAATTATGGAGTGAGATACCATGCTTTCTGATAGAACTACCAAAGAGTTCATTCAAAAACAAAATGAAGAATATACTTTTGACTATACTTAAAGAATCAGATTCCTATGTTAATATTGACGAGATTATCTCTAAAGTTAAATCAAAAAGTAATTATTAATATTTTGATAATTCTCTTTCCTTTATTTGTTTTTCCTTTTTGTTCCTTTTACTTTTCTATTGTTTGATCCTTTTTTTATTTTAACAAATATAGTGTGTGTAGCGATTTCTATATAAAAACCACGTAATTAATTTGACTGGCCTGCCATGATTAGCTTCTGCTACCTGCAGACCTGTATTGTAAGTTGTATAATAACTAACTAATAAAGATTATTATTGTTGTTGTTGTTATTGTTGTTTCTAGCTCTTTACCTCTTTGCCATTGTTTTAAGTTAAAAATGCCAATAGTGTCGACAACAGAAACAGAAACATACAGCTCAGTGACATTTGGCTAAGGTGACACTTATTTTTCGCTTTTTTCACTCACAAAAACAAACGATAAAGTCACTATGGGGAAAGAAAAACAAACTTCCTAGAACGAAGTACAAGTGATACCAGAGTAACACTTATACGCGTTTGTTTTTGTTGTCCTAAAACGGCAATAGGCGACAAAAACAGTCGACACACTGTATCACTATCTCATTTCACTCACCACACTCTGCCGCAGACACCCCCCCCCCCCCCCCGCTCCCCTCCCCCTATCCAATTTTGTGGGATTGCAGCCACAGACCTGATTCACAACATGGTCTGGGGATTGAGGATTGGAAATTAGAGGTTGGGGCTGAAATGCGTCTCACCTCGGAAAAAAATTGGGCTCAAAACGACGATGTGTCAACAATATTGTCGCCAATATTAGGGATCCACTCGAGCACGAGGACGATTAATCAACGACGCCACGGCTCAAAGTTAGAATCCCGATGCAAATTCCACATTTGTCGAGCAACAAATGTTGAACGATGCATGTCGTAACTTGTTGAATGAGTACAAGTTACAACTTTTTGAACGGAATAGATCCTGTCTCTTCAGCAACAGCCGACATATATTGATCAACAAATGCTGAACCGTGTTTCATAGGTTTTAACGAGCCGGAGATGCCACAGACAAAGCTGTGTAAAAATATAGATGTCAGTTAGTGAACTAGCGTGAGGTCCGTATTGGGAAAATATTGGTCAAGTTCTTTTTTTGCAAGTTTATGGACCGAGCCGAAGGAGAGTTTCATAAACTTGCAAAAAAAAAAGAGACCAATATTTCCCAACACGGACCGAACAAGCTATAAGTTCAATAAAGTTTTTATTATAATGGCGTTTTTAAAAATTTGGTGATAAATAAATGCAACCATTTTCGGCTAACGCGCGCGCGCCAAAGCTATTCATTTTCTTGCATTTTTAAGAAACTTTGCGAAACGTTTAACTAAAATTGTCCGCCAAACATGAGGAAAAAAGTTTCTATTTAATGGAAAGCAGTTTTCATTTGTTCATTGTTTCATAAAAGAAATTCCTTGAAATGAGTTCGTAAGCGATCCATCTTAGCGGTCCGTATTGCAAAATTCGGACCGCTCAGGGAACCAATCAGAATGCTCCTTTTCATCTTGGACAAGTTTGCCATATAATAAATACTCTTACATCTCTTACCAACGCGGATCTCGACGTTTGACAACTCCTTATGACAACAGTCGTCCCTGTTAGCGATAAGAACTTTCTCCACCCAAACTTTATTTCCTAAGTCCACTCGCCACCAAGGTTGCTTAAACCTTTTAGTCCTAGCGCAGCTGCCTTTAGTGAGTCGTCCGTTTCTGTTACCGTCCACGGCTTTATAAGAGTAGAACTTGTTTTCCGTGGTCTGCATTTCGGTGGGTCTTCCAACAGCTACGTTTGTTAAACGGTCAGGCAAGCCTACAACACAGATTCGAAATGTCTCAACATTCCAATTATGAATACTTTGCTTTCTTTTTACAAATTTTTGATTATTTAATCAATTCGATGTTACTATCTTTTTCAAAGGGCTATAATGTGCCACTAAATACCGCATATAGTAATTAGAGACGCGAGTACAGGCCCCGCGATACACTGCCATCATGAAATGGAACTGGGCATGCCTCGTGGCACGAATAAAAGACAATCCGTGGAGGGAGAGACTAAGGCCCCGTCTACACGGGTCCAGACAAATTTTTGCACGGACGAATTTTGTTTCTAGACCACGTGTTTACATGGATCCGTGCAAATTCTGTTACAGATTGCAGTGGTGTTTACACGGAAACTTGCACACTTAGCCGTTCAAAAATTTGTCCAGTTCCGCCAGGCCCGTGTAACCGCAAGGTGGAACCATGCAAGTTTTTGTCCGTGCAAAAATTTGTCCGAACCCGTGTAAACGGGGCCTAAAGGTACTGTTAAACACACACAAAAATTGCAAGTTGCACGCACGATTTTTTACATGCAACACCCCTCGTGCAACTGGATTTTGTTTCTTTAATACAAATTGGACGAAAAGTTTAAGCGTTTTCTTTTTCCTGCCACAAATATCTTCAAGTTACACAACAAAAACACGACGTGTAATATGGCTCTTGCAACTTGTTTTGTTTCGGTACACTCTTTAAGTCAAACAATCACCGCCCAGCATGGATCTGACGTTTGACAGATGCGTCATTTTTCAACTTAGGCATTTGTTTTTGCAAAAGGTGTATAGATTTTGTAATATGTTACATTGTACGTGCAACTTGCAACAATATTTTTTTTGCTGGACAATTGCTACGTGTAACAGCACATAAAAGAGGAGTCTTTATTCAGGTCAGTAACACGATCGTTAAAGGAACAAAACGTAAGAGAAATGCCCAGTTTTATTCTTACCCATAACCATGGGTGAAAAGAGACAGAGTGAAGCAAAATGAGTTACGTTCATATTGAAGGAAACAATTTTACTTACGTTCGCACAGGACGCCATCTCCAACAAAACCATCTTGACATTTGCATGTGAATGAACCAGGAGAATTTGTGCAAATCGATCTGTAAGCGCACTTCTTAGGATCATTGCATTCATTGACATCTGAAAAAAAAATTGTTATGTTACCAATAAGGAACCCTGAATAATTTTTGGTTGATTGTTTGTTTTTTATTATCGCCTCTTCCTCGATCTTTTCGTTTCTTGACCTTGTTCGATCTTGTTTATCGATCAAAATGATGGTGTTCGTTTATGGTCGTTCTTAGTCTCGAATGTTAATCGAACCGACGACCTTCCGAACACCGGTCGACTGCGTCGGATACTCTTACCACTGTCCTACCGAGAGACTCGTAGGGAGCCTAGGTTCTACGATAGTTCTAGGTTCAAATGTAACACGCGTCACATATGTTTACGGGATATTAGAAAATGTGGTAAGAAATAAAGCCTGAAATTGTCTTTACAAGAATAAGCATGGAATATGGAATAGTTTTTAGATGGAATATGGGATATGAAGCGCTCGCCACTTTTTAGCCACTCCCATTCCCTTTCTCTAATGAGCCTCACCTTCGCATTCATTCCACTTATTTGTGAAGTATCCAGGTGCACACGCGCATTCAAATATGCTTCCATATTGTCTACATATACTGTTTTGAGGGCAAGAACTTCCATACCATTTGCAAAGGTCTTCATCTGCAAAAATTAAACACAATTATTACTTAATTTGAGCCCAGTAAAGGCGAGGGCTACAATGTATCGCCATAAGTTGAGAGCTGGAGTCGCGACGTTCCTGTCTCCAGGCAAAAAGCAATATGATGGAAGATTAGACAAGCCTACTTATAAAACGATTAGAAGGAAGTGTAAATAATTGATCCTAATACCTATAGCTGATTATTGTGGCATTGTGCGAAATGACTGGGACCATGTAATATAGGAACACAATATTATTATTAATAATAGGAAATGTCATAAATAGTTTTATTCAAAGGCAAATAATTCATTTTTGATATACTTCTGAGAGCAGCCGAATGAATGGTACGGATATTATTTTCTTAAAAATATTTTTCTTTCTTTTTTCTTAAGCTTTTCTTATGAGATCGAACCGTTAGCTTGATGCACCAGGGCAAGCTGAAGTCGACTTCAATAATTGTTCTTGGCTTTATAGGGCTCATCCTCGGTGTAAAAACCTGCCAACTCACGAGTGACGTAAAACAAAGAAAACAAAAGGTACTGAAACAACAGAGTGCAAGACAACAAAGGTAGAAAACAAAGAAAAAAGCCACAGGTTTTTACACCGAGGTAAACCCCTTTATAGAGTAAATTTGCTTGAACAACTAGTCGCCTGTCTTCTAAAGAAACCAATAATCGGAAATTCTTTACTGGTCAATGAGATGATTCACCGTCATGAATAAATGCCGCAGCTCTAGTAAATGCACTTCATTTGATGGTTTAACAGATAATACGTGCGGTTATTATTTGAGTTGCGTAGTATTTTTCATGAAAAAAAAACATTTGAGCAATCATGAGTAAAGTATACTTGGTTTGCAACCACGTGACAAGGCGGCCATGTTGGTGGTCAATACAATACAATTTTCGTCGCAGAATGTACATGAAAATAGAGTTTAGTTCCCAGCGGAGAGAAACGCTTTTGTTCTTGACCACCAACATGGCCGCCGTGACGTCACGTGCAAACCAGCAATCCGCGTGTTTGTTGTTTAATCACTCTTCAGCAAAACGAAAACGAAATAATTTCTCACTTAGTACAAGTAATAAAACCAGACGTACAGGAGAGGGCATCTCGTTTATTGATCACGCATAATCTTCCTTAAGATAGCTTAATACAACTAACATACTAAACCTGGATCAGACCTAATACAAAACTTACTAAGGTAAAATTTCGAGATTGAAGTGGACCAAAAACGGAGATGCCCTCGAATGACAACTCCGAACTGACAAACTTCTTAAATATTCAATTCCTAGCCTGATTACGTAACCTACTTAGGGCCTGGTCGCACTACAGTCAAAAACAAGAATTAGCCCGTGCAAAATGACATAAAAACAAAAACATTCCACAAAAAGCGTGTCCCACCGAAGCGGTTTCTTTTGTTTTCCTCGATTTTTGCACGGACGGATTTTTGTTTTTGACTGTTGTACGACCAGGCCCTAACCAACGAATTTACATATACCAACGTACAGCTATCTTACAATAACAACATGAAAAATTATATATTATGAACCAATTTTTAACACGTTTTACCGAGTAACGTCTCAATTTAGCAATCATTCTTCATGCAGTGTTTCACTCTCGTCCTGAGCGAGCGCACTGCCAATTTTTCTTCTTTCTGTTCCGAACCTGTCAAACCGGTAAACTACAGCGTAATACGCTCGCCTATGTTGGGTATATACTTCATGGTATCACACCATATACGGATCCTATCATTTTGGGATCCTAAAAACTCATTTTAAAATGGTTAGCTTTTATTTACTGTTATGGGTAGTGATATCCATAACAGTAAATAAAAGCTAACCATTTTAAAATGAGTTTTTAGCCCTAAATAAGTGCCGGATTCTTTGATGTGCATAAATTAAAACCTACCATGAAGTATATCCCCTATTTTGCGTCTTCTCTTACCATTATGCAGTGAAATGACGTCATTGTCGAAAATATCGAAATATGTAGACGGACACTTACGCTTAGGTTCACGGCATCCAGTCTCGTAAGGATCGCCAACCAGCTTGCCTTTGCACATGCAGATATCGTGGGCATGCCAATTTAAACTGGACAGCGGTGACACCAAGCACACTGTGCCCGGCTTCTTGCAAGGGTTATTGCATTCATAAGAATCTTTAAAACAAAATAAAAAAGTGTCAAACTTATCATTATCATCATCATAAACATCAACATCATCATTATCCGTCATTATCATCATCATCATCATCATCATTATCCGTCATTATCATCATCATCATCATCATTATCCGTCATTATCATCATCATCATCATCATCATCATCATAATCTCCATCATCATAATCTTTGTTCCTAACCATATGACTTACTTTTTTTTGACTGGTGGTAAAGGAATATTGGTAAATATTAAAGACAATAGAATGACAAGATAACCAATATTAATTATTTTCGAAATTTTGCAGAAAGTTATAATATTATCGATAACTATGGCTTACACGCGACAACATTCAATTTGGAAATGGAAAGTTGCCTTTGTGTTGTGATAAGCATGCAAATTGTAAGCGTAGATGTCCAGTCATACCGAAAAAATATAACGTTATTGATAGCATTTTGGATACATGGATGTTTAAACAGATGCTAGAATAGTTATTATATGAGAGACAAAAATATCTTACATGTGCAGCTGTCGTCTGAGTTGCCGATCGACATTTCAGGGCAGCGGCATAACCCAGCAACACAGTTTTCGTAGCCACAGTCAATATTCGTTTTGCAATGTGGGATTTTCTCAACAGGTGTGGCCTCTGAAATAAAATAAAATGTCATAAAAGTAGCCATGCACAGATTATTCATCCAATAACCATTTTCAGGCTTTTAAGATCAGCTTTCAATTGAGTGTGATAAAACCAAGACGAAAGTAATCACTTTGACCAATCACAACAGACGCCGACAATCTAAGAACTAATCAGAACTCGAAGCAATACATGCAGCCAGCGCCAAGCGCGGGAAAACGCGTGCGAACAAATCACTGCTTTTGGTTTTACTTATAATTGATCAAAAAGTGTCGCGAGATTTTTTAGCCAATCACAAAGCTTAGCAATGGAAACCAAAGCAACTGCTAAATTACTAAATAGCCATAGACCCTATTCTTAAATGACGGCCGGTTTATTATTCTTTTATATTCATGCTAATCAGCCCAACTAGCCTCGTTAGCATGTGCAAAATTAAAAAGAATTTTTGTTCTAAAATGAGGCTAGTTGGGCTGATTAGCATGAATATAAAAGAATAAATAAATCGGCCGCCATTTATGAATAGGGTCTATACCCTTCACAACCGCACATGGCTCGTTTTGGTATGGTTACCAAGCAGTTTAGTCTGCGACAGGGTATAGAAATAAAATAATAGGGTATCATTTACCGCGAAACTGATAAGGGGTATGAAGATAAAGTTTCTGAAAAATAGTGGAACTGGAATTTATGTACCTGATCCACAATAGGACTACAAAATACAACTGAACGTGATCTGGAGAAGAATAAGAAAGATTTTCAGAGTCCCAGTGGTACACCATCACTCAAAAATATACAGAGTACCCCATCCCTCCAGGGGTCATACCTTTACATTCTCTGGCAGGATTCCCAATATAACCGTCTTTGCATTTGCACACGTAAAGAAAGCTTCGATAACCGCCTTTTTTGTTTCTTTTCTCCAGACACATGGAAAGCTCCGACCTACATCCAAATCGTTTCCGGTTGACACTCGGATGACAATGCCTGTATGCTGTATTAAGTTATAGATGGTGAAAGCAAGTATAGGAAATAAAATAACGAACGCTTAAAATAAATCACTGATATGGAAGAACCCAGCTCCCTTAAAGGGAACGTCCATTGTTATAACAAATTGACGTTTAATTGTTGGCAATGTATAGTCTAAATTAAAAATTTCTAAGACACAGGTGCAAATATAATTTTAGTGTACAAAAAAATGGATATGAATATCGCCTATTTTCGCCTTTAAATTTCCCGCGCGCCCCCATTTTGAATATTTATTACGTGTTACGGTTGTCTAATTGTTGCACACAAAAGAACTTTGATTCTTAACAATAGCGGCAACCGTTACACGTCATAAATATTCAAAATGGTGGCGCGCGGAAATTTAAAAGCGAAAATACGCGATATTTATATCCATTTTTTTTGTACACGAAAATTATATTTGCACCTGTTCTTTTAAAAAATTTGAAATTTCGACTTTATTTCCAACACTTTAACGTCAATTTGTTCTGACAATGGAGGTTCGCTTTAACAGACAACCGCTAATACGGACAACTCGTCATTTCGAACAGTTTCGTCCGTCCCGTCGGCAGACAATACACCATTATTCATTTTAATATTATACTTTGACTTAAGGCGCAAACAAAACATTGCTGATCTGGCTTGGGTTTGGCTAGTTATACAAAGTTATGGCTACCATGGGTATCAGAGGTTTTCTTGTGGTACGCTTTCGTGAGGCCGCGTGAAGTCTTTGGGAGAATAGTCGACGAGTCGTCGGAGAATCGTCGGAGGGTCGTCGGATAAGAAGGCGTTTAATTTGAGAGAGATGAGAGCGCGAGAAAAGCCTCTGGTGCCCAGGGTAAGTTATGGCTAGCCTTCCTTCCATTCTCCGATCCGCCGCATGGATAGGTGCGAAATAAGGTCAACTAGCTAGTATTTTGGGAAAAAAGAAAGCAGTTAGGAAATAAAGGTGATAACATCCTTCTCTTCAAATTTTCTGCCTCTGAAATAATCAGCAAAAAGACCCAAAAAGATCAAACTGTATTTAGGAACTTAAAAATTATATAGAGAAACAGTATTCAACGCTGTTCCTAACGTTTTCTTAAACATTAATCGTTTGGTTAAGGTTTACATCGATGTCGTACCTTCGCATTTATATTTCCCATCTCCAGTAAACACTCCTTGACACACACAGAGGTTCGACAGACACTTTGCCTTTGGATGGCATTGTTTATCCGAATCACAGTAATAAAGTTTGCCGCCTGGAACTCCGGCTAGAACGAAAACAAACCTGATCAACAGACTTGACTATAAAAAGGCCTATCGAGCGAAGTTAATCGTAACAATTACAAAATTCTCGATTGTGATTGGTCATCAGCGTGCCTATTTCATACGTTATTGAGTGGCACGGAGGCGGTACGCACCTCTCGGAACGCCTCACAAGATTGGCTAAGAAAACAATAGAACAAACAACAGAACAATGGACCCTAGACCTAAAAACAATACAAGTGCGTGATAACCAGGTCCAATGAAATTAGAGGTTCTGAAGAGGTGCGTGGCTACTGGTGGCACGCGGTCACGCGGGTGTCCAATTACAACTTTTTGTCATTGGATAATTTTAATTGGACACCTACGTTGTGCACGCGTCAATCAGGTGCACTCGAATGGTTTTTTTATGTTTCTCTACTGTTTTCGAATTGATAGGTTTTAGTTTTTGTGGATTTTACGGATTTCCCTCGATCCGCAAAAGTTAGTTCTCGCAGAAAAAACTCTCGCAGAATAATACTTTGCAAAAATTTACTCCCTTTAGTCAAATAAAGAACTGCGTTACTGGGACGTTAACAAACTTAAATAATAACTATTAACAAATAGAAAACAACAGTTTTTCAACAGTAACAACAGTATTTTTTACAATGGCATGGGGCAGGCGAAGCCTTTTTGTTTGAATATGTTGTTGTACTGTATCACGTCACCTTCAAAGACTTAGGCCCGGTTCAAACGTCGAACTTCACATGTGCCGAATCTAATACAAATGAACAAGAACAATAGATTTTGCTCATTTGCATTAAATTCGGCACATGTGAAGTTCGACGTTTGAATCGGGCCTTAGGCCCTGTTCACACGTATACGTTTACGTCTGTAAACGCATATGTTTTTATCTAAAACGCTCGCGTCCACGCGTATACGTTTACGTTCGTAAACGCATAAGTTTTTATGCGTTTAGGCCTCCCGTCTACACGTAAACGCTAAAAATCTGCATTGAGCATGCGTAGAGTAGTATCTACGTCAGCGTTTACGAAAATATCCGTTTACGCTGTCCACACATAAATCGGTAAACAGCGTTTTCGAAAATATCCACTTTGGAAAGCGTTTTTGAAAATATCCGTTTAGGGTGACCGTTTTCATCGTTTATGTGTGGACGGGAGGCCTAAACGCATAAAAAGCTTATGCGTTTGATGCGTTTACGAACATAAACGTATACGTGTGGACGGGGCCTTAATAGAATTCAGTGAAATGTCTGTAAGTAGAGCGTACCGTAACACAACTAATAAAAGTTGAAAATATTAAGTTTCCTTATTTGTTAATGTTCTGCTGCTTGAACGCCGAAATCACAAAAATTAGTTCAAATCAGAAATTTCAGTCATCTCCGAACCGCAAAAAATTGTTCCTGCAAAACACCAAAAGGTGGCTAATCCGCCAAATTAAACTCCCGAAAAAATTTCACTCTACACGGTATATCTTTTAATCTCGAATTTTGTTATTGATGCGTTTCTATAAAAATAACACGGGGCAACAAAACCAGGACTGCCTACACTCTTGGCTTTATGCGCAAGGATTTTAGAGTGGCAACTTTGTTTGTAAAGTAGATGCCATATTTGCGCTAGCATTTCAGAAAGTTGTTTTTCATTCTATAAAGCGCAGCACCATGATTAAAAGTAACGAAAGCCTAAACACTAATAAGAGTGGGAGGGTTTATTTTGCATAACGATTCGTCTTACCTTCCACAACGCTTCTAGAATAGATCACAATAAACCACAAGACGCCGACGACAAGACTCTTTAGTAACGCCCCCATCTGATGCTGGACTAAGGCATCTTGCGCTACTCTAATTCACTTCCGGCGATAAAGACTTCGTTACTGCTAGAACACGTTGAGCTGACAGCAAACGTAGCCGCTACAAAAAAGAAATAATTACTGCTGTGTACGGTTGTCACGTCATAAATAATCTTTTAGAAGGCTGAAAATTATTCCGCGCGCGCAAGACATCTTGATACAAGGAAAATAAGTCCACAGCTTTACAGCAAAGCTACAAACAAACTGTTTACGTTATTATTATTGTTAAAATACTTAGTTTACTTTTTTTATTGAATTCAACAATACTTACAACACCACGACTTGATCTCCGGGAGGGGGGGGGGGGGGGGGGGGGGGGGGGGGTACTCCCTTATATACGCTATATAGGTATGTGCCGCCCAATAGGGTATGGTTTTTGAGGTGCTCAGTCCTTAAATAGGGTATCCGTTTTGGTAATTTTGGTATTGTGATCCTTAGATATTCCTTAGATAGGGTCACTAAATTGCAGTATCCATCCCAACGCGCAAAACGAAAAAGATATGGTCTGTAAGAACTGTACTACACGCCTGAATTGGGCCTTAAAAAGGGTATCAAATCTCGATTTTCTACCCTTAAATAGGGGTTTTCTACCCTTAAATAGTGAGAACCTTGGCGGCACACACCTATCCTAAATTGTCGAGAGTACCCCCCCCCCCCCCCCCCCCCCCCCCCCCCCCCCCCCCCCCCCCCCCCCCCCCCCCCCCCCCCCCCCCCCCCCCCCCCCCCCCCCCCCCCCCCCCCCCCCCCCCCCCCCCCCCCCCCCCCCCCCCCCACCACCACCACCCGGGACTACGAGATACTAGCTAGGAATTAAATGTAAGACAACATAGTACAAGCTAAACAAGCTAAAATAAACCAAAAAGAGCATGTCGCAAACAACAACAAAAAGGAAATTATATACAAAAAGCTCAAAATTTAACTTCCAATTTATATTTATGTTTTTCCATATCCAGATGATTTTTCATAGAGGCGAAAAAACTTCCCAGATATATTCTTCTTCTCTTCTTGAAGCGGTGTAAATATAATATTTGGCTAAAATTATGCAGAGGTTAAACCAAGACGAATAGAGAAATTATTAGTGAAACCGTAAATGATACTTGTCTCCGAGAGAGTCAAAACTTCTTGATTTTTTTCATTCCACCAATCCGTGAAA
Source organism: Dendrophyllia cribrosa (assembly GCA_024195265.1). Taxonomy (NCBI): domain Eukaryota; kingdom Metazoa; phylum Cnidaria; class Anthozoa; order Scleractinia; family Dendrophylliidae; genus Dendrophyllia; species Dendrophyllia cribrosa. Next base: position 4,775,218 of record JAJLRJ010000004.1, read on the forward strand.
TGTGTTCAAAAGGACGTCACGTGGGAACAAGTTACAAAAAGATGTTTAAGAGTTTGTTTCTCGGCGCAAAGGTGGCATTGTTCGCCGCTTAAAATAATTAAACCCTGAATGATGTAGCGTTTATAGGCAGAATGTAATGGAAGATTTTAAATTGGAAAATAGCAAGTCTAGTATCTTTTGTCACTTTAAAAGGGATACTGTAGATATGATGTATTGTTTCTTCGTTAAGGCCAGCATTCTTCATTCGTTTTTCAGCTGTAGGTGTTTCGAATTCCATCTTCACATACATTTGGCTAGCTGACTTGCAAGAAATTTCATCTATTGACATTCCGCTATGATCGTTTGCTTGTAAAACCACTAGCGCATGTACGTTATACGCCTTTAATTTTTTAATCCATTTTTTAGGAATTGCATGGCACAGGTCATGATATATAAACAAATAGTGGTAAATCAATTGGGACTTATTTTAAGTCGAAGTTGCACCCAAATAAAAAACGACCGCCTACAGGTTTTAGATATTCCATAGGAATATGGCACCAGCTAGCCTCTGCAGTGCTATCATTTAATAACCGTTTGATCCACGTTACTTTGAAAGAACAATTGATGATATGATTTTAAAATCAGGCAGGTCGAGTCCTCTTCTTTCTTCAGGCCCTATCATAGTTTTATGCTTTATTTTGACTTTTTTTTCTCAGAGAAAATTTTTGATAACTTGGTTTACTCTGTTAGTAAATACTAGAGGAAATGAAAGCATGGACGTGTTGTAAAACAGTTTGGACAGTACAAGACTTTTCAAAATGGTTATGCGGCCGTATAACGTTAGATTCCTTGGATACCACAAATTTAATAAGGCTTGTATTGACGTAAGCCTTTGATCAAAGTTTTTCTTAAAGGAAACAGTATCATATATTATTTGAAAAATGGATCCCAAGCGCGAAGAAAATACTTACTTTTACCGGCCAGCGAATATTATCAACAAAAAACGTAAATGATACGCAATAGCACATCAGATTCTAATTTTAACACCGTACAACAGCGCGCGGACAACTTATATCGCCGTATTGTAGTAACTTGTTTCAGGATTTCCAATGGTCCTAGTAACATGTTGGAAGAACAGAATGCTTCGTTCTTTTTAATTTTCTCATCAGGCATTTACAGTAGAGTGATTTTAAAAGGGCCAGTCCATGCTATCAGAAGTGATTATTTTATTTCGTTCAATGTGGACCATGAAACTGAGTATTATAATATCCATAATTTTCTTTTAAAATAAAACAATCAGTTAAATTCAAAAATGTCTGTTGGATCAATGTATAAAAACTAGAAATAGCTGAGAGCCAGTGAAGTGCTGCGAGAGAAATTACTACTTTTAGAAACTCGATAAGCTTAATATTCATCATTTTCTCTTAAAATGACTATGATCCCGAGATTAATTCGCAATTTTAGCGCGCGCTAATACAGTTGTTTTTACAGTTGCTAACACAGCTGTTCAAAACCAATCATCGTTTTCTCTCAAAATGACAATTTTACTCGCCATATGATCGCGAGATTAATTCGCCATTTTAGCGCGCGCTAATACAGTTGATTTTACAGTTTACTATGACAGTTGTACATGTTCACATCTATCCTGTCCACGCAGAATTCTACAACTACTACCGCTGATGATACATACTGCATCCTCACTCAAAATCATAGTCCACGAAATCCTCAAAACGATCTGTTGCGCCGTATATAAAGCGCCCAGGCCTCACTCGGTCAAATGAAACACAGGGAGCCTGTCACGATTAGTGTGCTGCTCGCCTGAAGGCTCGCAGCAAATAGTACAATTGAAAAATACCCTGTCGTTTTCGGTCATTTTTTTCCCGTTCATCGAGAGCCCAGTTGAGGTTACAGTTAAGGAGTTGGACCGCGTCGCGCATAAATTAATAAACCCCTTTTGTTAGTAAGCAAAGCCATTATTTAAGCCAGTTTATATCAAGTCATGTTGCCAAGGCAACGACAAAAACAAATGAAATTCATTTTTTTTAGTTAAAAGTGTAAATAGACAAGATTGAGGGTCCATGTGTTCGTGGCGTGAAAATAACGATGACGCAAAGGTTCAAGAAAGCTGTGCTCGGCCACCATAACTTTGGCATTTTCAAGGCATGCGCGCGCACACACAGTGTTTACTTGGAAACAAGTGTGAAGAAAATCCGTTCAGTTTTCTTTTTCTTGCACGGCTGTACTTCCGAGACATCATAGTTCTCTTTGGTAAATGAATAAGCGTGAATTGAAGGCAATTCTGAGACTCAACTTGTAAAAAAAAAACAAAGAATGAAAAACAAACAACTAGATCCATTCCAACAAGAAAAAGTTTGAAATCAACGTCACAAATGAATGCTCTTCTAATTTGTTTCTTTGTTACTATTAGTTAACGAACTGTAATTTTGAAGAAAAGGTTTAACAGTCATCTGTTTCGAAAGAGACTGTCAACTTTGGTGTCTAAAAGGGATTGGTGGGCCTCTGCCCACGAGAGTCACAATGCGGAGAATTGCTGTATCTGGAATGATTATGGTGTTTCTTGTATTGGCTGGACTTCTTCAAAAAGCAAACGGTAAAAGATTTTTACTTTTAGGGGTGTCTTTCTTAAAGGTATCGTTCAAAACACTTAGAGAAACTGAAGAAGTGACTGTCCTGAAGAAATAATTAAATAACGTAGTTCACTTTCGATCAGATAGTATAGATATTTATATGGCATTTACAGGAAAGGAAAAAATGTAATTGTTTATAAAATTAAGAGTAGTTATGTTTATCGCGGTGGTGAGCTGTTTTCTGCTATCAACTCAAAAACATTAATCGGAAAGAAATGTTTGATGATTTTGTCAAACCTTTTTAGATAGAATTAAATAAGAACAATTTTCAGTATTTAAGCTTTTAAATAGTCAAGTGAAAAACATGACATTTTGTCACAATTTTAATAATAAAAATAATATTTTACATTTTTTATATAGCGCGAACTTCTATATAATATAATCAGTTGCGCTTTACATTTTACGAGAATGAGATCGGACGTCAGCTCATGAAGGCGCCTATACGGCAGCCGCTATCAGTCCATCATTGATCTCATCTCCCCACCCCACTCATGAAGGAAGATATAACACTGAGGGCGGTCACAGCCAGGGTTTTGTCACGTCCTCAGCGGTTCTTTAACGTCCCCTACTATTAGTGTGATAAGATGCAGGGGACAAGGCCAACGGCTTAACGTCACCGCCCAATGGCGCGATCATCTGAACTGAGGCAGATGTTGAGCTTAAATACCTACAACTTAAACAGGAGACGAAAACTGTCCCACCCGAGACAGCCGACGCAAAATATGTGCTGCAGGTAACATCCTGTCCCAGGTTAGATCAGTATTTGCTCGAGGTTAAATGTGTACCCAGTATTGAATCTTGGTAAGGTAATCCTGACTTCAGCACAAAACTAACCCTAGCTAACTCTAACACAAAGCTAACCCTAGCTTACTCTAACACAAAGCTAACCCTAGCTAACTTTAACACAAAGCTAACCATCGCACCACTGCTACATGTGTCTTTGTGCTAGGGGTGACGGTTAGCTTTGTACTGGGGTTAGGGTTAGCATATTGATAGCTGGATACACATTTACTTGTAACCTATATTATTGAATACTAATTCAACCTGAGAACGGATTTTACCTGCAACATATGCACCGGATCTCAACGATTAGCCGACAACTGAATGCGCCGCGCTGATTGCCTGCGTTTTGTCACGGTTAAATGCTCTCTCTCTCTCCTTCAGGACAGGAAAAGAGGTCGTGTAAATCAGCTAACGACTGTGGCTCCAATGCGGCTTGTCGGAGGAGAGTTTGTGAATGTGGACCAGAATACATCGGTGACGGCGTCATCTGCGAGTGTAAGTAAAAATTGTTCATTGCAATTGGTTTTAAAGTCCGACCAATTTTTCCAACAAGTAATAAATTAAAGTGACAATTCATTTTTGCCACCATTAAACTTTATGTACTTCATAATCAATCAAATATTTTCTATTTACACACTTGGCATGACCTGGCATGGGCCCAGTTGTATGATTTCTCACGGAGTTCAAACTGTTCTGTTTTGATTACCTTGATTTATAAATGTTACACCTATAATCAGTAGAAAAGAGGGAACTTTTTGGTTGCCTCGCAACTCTTGTAGCTTCAAGATATTAAAGCTATAACAATGAAACTTGTGGTTAATATAGTATGCCTAAGAATCTAAAGTTCGTTACGTCATATAGATGATATGGCGTGCTCATTATGTGATCTCCGAACGGCTGCCACCTTGGATCTGTATCAAGTTTGGAAGTGTCATGATGTTATAAAAGCGCTAAGAGTGTTCTAAAACGATAAAAAAAAAACTATGGAATAAGCGTTGATCTGACAACTTTTCTTGCGTTCGCCGGTAAAGTGCAGGAAAACGAGGAGCGTAAGACGTCCCAGAACTTCACGTCGTCCTCCAGCTCCTCCCGCTCGCGTGAATAAAGGCATAGCTCCTCGTGTAATATTGGGTTTTCATCATTTTTTTCTAGCTTTATTTAACATCCCCTAATATTTTTTCCTATAACCACTAAGAAACAAAACCATTTTTGGATGGTACCCTGTGTCTGTTGGGGTCACATAACCAGCCACGCCCTAAATTATGCAAAATTTGGAGTTTTTAGATTACGGCATGAAAATTCAATTAAAAGCTCTCGTTTTTCCTTCCTTAGTCATCAATTTACAGAGTAATATGTCAAATCAAACGGGGAATTTCGAAAACTGTTATTGCTGCATAATTATTCATTGTTTTCCTCTAGTCCCAGTCCCTCTGTAAAATTAAAACGTTATAGTTTACAGAAAGCAAATAACTTTGGAAAACCCCGATTACTTCCATAAACCCGTGCTGATGGTCATTGATAGAACACAAATTAATTACAAAAATATTTTTTCCAATATCTCGTAAATTTGGATCGAAAAAAATTGCTACAAATTGGGCGTGGCAAGTCACGTGACGTAGCAAATCCATTCATGTAAGCGAAAAACATTGTTTTCCACAATAGGCCATTTGCACGATGACGTCATATGACTACAACTACCAGAAATCATTTCGTTTTTCCTTTCTTATTTAAATTTTGTTATGCCAGTGCGGTTTGAATAACAATGGCTCTAATTTGCACTACAAAACAAAAAACTGAAGGATTCTGGTAGTTGTAGTCATATGACGTCATCGTGCAAATGGCCTATTGAAAGCCCCTTAGAAAGTTTAAAGTCAATAAGTCAAATATGTTTTAAAACAGACCACCCCCCTTTAAATCGAATGAGACCCATTCCTTAATTCACCCGAGCGGCATTAAAGCAAGAAATGACGGTTAGGCGGAAGGCAAATCTAAAAGTGGAAACTCGGTTGAAACAAGAAATTATATTGATTTAAAAGTTGGTGTAGAATATACAAAATTCGGAAAAATTTGGGTTATTACCTGCATGACAAAAACAAAACAAATAAGGCTGTGTTCAGCCGCCCCAACCCGATCTTTCTTTCTCTACACCAACTGCAAATAAGGTCCCATATATAAACCCCCCTGGGGGTTTATTTTTTCCAGCGCATTTGATGGGGGGAAGGCTTGTTGGAAAGGGCGGAATAGAGGGGAGCTTATTATAATTTTGCGAAGCGCGATGTCATGTGAACTTTCTGCAGATGGATAAACGTCCATAAACCATTACCTACTTCGATTGGTCGATGAAGTTTTTTTCCCCAAAGCTCGCGAGTACTGTATGTGAATTTGTGCCTGGATTGGTCGGTTAAAATGTACTGGTATTACAGTCTGTTATTTATTGTACTGGTTCTGAAGGAAAAGGGAGGGAGAAGAGAGGTGGGGGGGGGGGGGCTTAAAACAGAGGTGGGCTTAAAAACTTTCTTGCTTCAAAAAGGTACGCGTGGAAAAGTCTGTCGTTTATTGATTTGGTTGTGAAGGAAAGGGAGCGAGAAAAGGAGGGAGGGGCTTAAAAAAAATTCATTCTTCAAAAAGGGTGAGGGGCCTAATAGAGAGGGGGTGCTTACAGTTGAGAAGGGGAGCGTTATAGAGGATTTATCGTATTACTTCTTTTTATTCACCTAGACTTACCAAATACAATGATAAATGTCGCATTTAAGAGACCTGCATATCAAAGCTCCACAGAGAATTATTTTGATGCTGAGAAAGCCGTTGATACTGGCAGACGTGGTATGGCGGGGCAATGCTCCCAAACGAAGAAAAGCAACAATCCCTGGTGGAGAGTTGATTTAGGAATGACTGTCTGGGTGGAGAAAGTTCTAATAGTAAGCAGCAGGGACGACAAGGATAAAAAGCTGACAAACGTTGAGATCAGAATAGGTATATTTGCTACGTAAAATGTTTTGGTCAGAAAATCAAGTTCTTCGTGCTGTAATCTAGGGCTGATATAACATAGAAATAAGATAAGCGAAATTTTGTTGATATTTCGGCGGGTCAATGTCTACATTTGTTGCTTACCACAGGTGACAGGAAAGATTCTTCTGATCGCGTCTACAATCCATTGTGTCGTCAAGGACTTCAAGTCCCTAAAGAGCCATGGGTATACAGTTGTCCTGAACCAATGCTAGGCAGATTCGTGTTCATTCGCTTAGTAAAAGAAAGAGTCCAATTGACGCTATGTGAGGTGGAGGTCTATGTAAATGGTAAGTTAATCCAATTTTTAATTTATAAATTTCGTTATTTTTTGCATTTTTCGAAAGGAAATAATGTACTTAGTAACCTTTTCAAAGCGTTTATCAATACGGTTTTTGTCGGTCATACCTTTCGCATTTGCACGGCCGCTATAAAATTTGCGTGTTCCGTAAGTTCAAAAGATAGCCAGCGAAAGTGACGTCGGAGGCTCACAAATTCCTTTCCCAGGTTCTTCTCTCTTCGAGGGAAAGGAAAGTGGAGGAAAGAGAGAAGAAAAGTTAGAGCGTTGGTTAGGATGTCGTATAAAACATAATAGGCCAATTCCGAGTTGCCTTTAGCCTCTCTATTAAAGCGAGGCTAGGTGCGAAACCTTTCATATGAAAATAAGTTTTCATTGATCACATAAAAATAAGTTTTATTTGCATGTGAATGAAAACTCATTTTCATATGAAAGGTTTCGCACCTAGCCTCGCTTTGATAGAGAGGCTAAGGGCAACTCGGAAATGGCCTATTCGTTTCTCGGCACGTCCACGGACGTCATCGGAACTCATCGCAGCGTGCCAACTTGGCATTGTATAATGGAGGCTGTTGGATATTCAGTATAGCCTTTCCAAGTGAAATTTACAGCCGTGTGCGGACGTTTCGGGAAAATAAACTCACAGAAGCTAGACTGGGCGCTTCTCTCTCTCTCTCCGTTACCTTATTTTCTCTTGGTTTAGAATGATGTGTAGAATATGAAAACGTTCTAAGTAAAAGACTGTTGATGTTGAATAATCTTAGTAGGAGTCATCTTCAGAAAAAAATGTAAACGTGTCTAATGGTTAACGGACTTGATGGTCGGTAGTTCGAGCCTGATCTCGTCCGTCGTGTTGTTTCCGTAGACAAGAAACTTTACTCCACATTGTCTCTCTCCACCCAGGTGTATAAATGGGTGCCGGCGACATAATGCTGAGGGTAACCTTGCAATGGACTAGCATCCATCCAGGGGGGAGTAGTAATACTCTCAGTCACTTGATGCTACAGAAACCGGGCAAAGCTCCGGTAGTTGTGAGCCATTAGGTTTCTAAAGACTTACCTCTTTAATAAATAGTTCTTTAAAGATTAACATAATAAATAAAGTATGTTATGTCACGCAAAAAGTTTGGCTATAAGAGATTAAGAGATTGTGTCAATTCTCTAATTAGCAACATTTTGTGCACTAAACAATCAAACTTATTCTTGCACCTCTTAACCCTATTCAGCCTGGGCTTTTATTGAGTTCCTGAGCCTGGGGGTTGCACAATAACCCCGCCCTCGTAAGTTCAAGAACATTGAGACTATGACAATGAAACCTAGAGGGTACATAGTACGTCCAAACGGTCGCCTTTGCGGTCCGCACAATGGAATGATGACGTCATATGACGTAGTTATTAGGTGATTAGTTATACGGCCGCCATCTTGGATCCGTCATCTTGGATTTCTGAAATTTTTTAAAACCTCTTAAAAACCGTCCAAATTGACTCAGAATTAATCAAAATCAATAAATAAACGCTAAATGACGTAAAAATATAAAAGTTATACCAATAAACATTGTTTTTCTTCATTCAAAGGTATAAATATGCAAACTTCAAAAACATGGCTGTCAAAATCTTGTTGCCATGGAAACATCAAGTCACGTGATCGAAAAATTATCATATGAAATTGTTGCCAGATAAATTTTAGGAAAAGTCACAAAGTTTGATGGCGTTTGAATACATATTAAAGAAGTTATGAATGTTGAAAGTTAGCACGGGCACTTTGATTATCTATAACTGTAATTTTAAAACTCGAGGACAACCTCCATTGGAAAAGCTAATTTATTGAACTATACGAAGAAATTTCGCTGGCATATCGCCGATTTGCTTCATTTTAAAATTTTGATCACGTGACATGTCACGTGACCAAACTTAAGAGTTAAGGCAGAAGAAAACGTCGAGATTAATATTCAGGGAAAATTTCAATCTGGTCCAGTCAATCTAGCCGCAACCATATTTAAACCCAGGCCTTGAACTGCTTGAGTAACTTTAAAAACTATAATAACGGTAAAACCACAACGACAAACCAATGAAGACAGAGTACCGGATCTATCGTAGACCTGGATCAGTAAAAATCTTGAAATAGTAAAGGTAAAAACGGCAAACTGATCCTTACGGCAAGAAGAAAAGATAGAGACAGAAGTGAAATAAAAAAAAAATAATAAACAGTTGAATACTGCAGATTTGCCCGATATTTCGGTTTGCAAAACAAACCTTCTACGGGGGCTAAAAAACAAAAATGAATACAGAAATAAAATGACCGTTACATATAAATCATTTGAAATATGACATACAACAGAATAACAGAAAATGATTGGTAAGAAATAAGCTAAATGTCACTAATTAAGTTTATCACGTCTATTTATACCATGAGGATCAAGTGTCATCGCTTTATCTATAAGATGGGCCTCGCGTGCCTTTCTGACTGAGTCGCGGTTGTTGTGGATGAGTTCCCAGGGAATGAGGAGGATTTCGTTGATAGAGTGGCCAGGTTGGTTAAAATGTATTGAAACAGGAGTAGGATTGATAAGATGATTGAGCATGATTGAGCTCAATCACCGTGCAATCGTGGGAGCGAGAATTAATGTAAATAACCTTCACTACATGGGTGCAAGTTAATATTAGATTGAAAATACTTATCATGGGACAAAGGGTTCTGTTCTCTTAGATCATTCCTCTTGATTAAACATCATAAAAAACACCGGAACACCACTCAAGCGGAGAATGGTAAGCCTGTGTCAGTGGCCATAGTAAACACCAATGATCTCTTTTACCACAGGTGATGCTAAAATCTCCAACTGGAAGTATCTCATTCCCCGTGGCATTAATATGATGAGAGGAACATTTAAGCGGTTTGAAAAGGAATCAGTCTATGTGGCTGTAGAAAATCATGGCATAATAAGTGGTAAAAGGAGTGACCTTATCATTGACCGACCACCACCGAAAGGACTACTTCGTGTTAACTTCGAGGTTATGATGCCCTTGGACTCTAGTTATAACAAAAATGGACAATTTCAATCTTATTGCAAGCCAAGCAAAGATGGCAACAGTGACTATTTTATCAAAGGCAAAATCATTACCAGTCACGAAGACAAATACTTGGTGAAATCTGTTTACATACGTAAGTAAAAACGTCATTTTGTATATTTGTCTCAGTATCACGGTTCATAGTAGAGTGATTTCTCAGAACTGGATGTTTACACCTGTTCTTTACCAAATTTACTGCACCTTTCAATAACACGCGAACTCTGAAGTTCTAAGCCTAACTAAGGTTTACAATTTCGTTGGCGTCCTTCATAATTATGGCGACAAACGTTGAACCCTTGAAAACAGAAACTGACAAAATGGATCGAAATACACAAAGGGGGGAGGGGGTTGGGGCGTGGGGGGGGGGGGGGGGTTTGGAAATCACGACATACAAACATGCCCTTTTGATCATTTTGCGTAAAACATCGTTGGTTTCTGAGACGTTCGTTATGATATTTGTGGCACCGAAAAACAAAACTGTCGGTTGCGTTCTAAACTTCAGAGTTTGCGTGTTGTTGAAAAGAGTAGTAAATGCTGACTGTGGAGGAACAACAACAACAACAACAACAACAATCAAAGGCTCCTCTTAGCCAATTAGTGAATACGAAACGCTGCACACCTTCGGACGCTCCTCTCTCCTAGTCGTTTTGCTCCACCGATCCCCTCCCCCACCCTCTGCGTCCAACTCCCCGGCAGCCCCCTCCCTCCAACGCCGTACCCATGAGTGAGGCACGTGACCATTACATATCGCGGGCTCAATGTTTACAGCCGAGCCCGTTACCCAAATACTACCACTCATTTAACGCTTTGCGTAATTCACGAGTTGAGAAGGAAGGAAGTGACAAAAAGCCCCAAAATGTGTACATGCCAAATCTTGAAAATGGCAAATGAAGGCTTTCCTTTCTGAACAGATTCTATTCCTGTTATGTGAAAGTAAAAAGGAGATAGAAAATAAAAAAACTGCACAAGACAATAAGAAAGAGCCAGGTGACAAATGTATACTGTAAGAAAAGCGTATGAGGAATCAACATCCACCAGAAAACAACAGAAACAATGTCACCAGAACTCATTTTTTCAGCCGATGATGACAAGTACTATAAACAACACCAAAAAAAGCGGAATGGATAAATGTAAAAACACCGTGAGCCAAATTAAACTCATTTGTAAAACGCCAAATTGACAAATGACAAGCTCGCAAGTAAGAATCAAGGGTTTTTTACGAGCAACATACAAACACGGCCTTATGTATATGTCCCAGCTGGGACGAAGAGGATTAGTTTATTAGTAGTTACATAAAAACACCCGTGTAGATGGGATTTCTTATAAACCAATCAGGTTATGTTTATTCAACAGCGAACGTTGGAGCAAACAGAGATCCAGTGGAGAACGAATTTAAGTGTAACCTAAAGGACCTTCGTATAAGAGGTAAATTAAACTTTCAAATAAATGTAATTTATTTCAATGTGAAATGCCGGCGTCCAGGTTAGGGTCATGCTGTCATCCAAGTCATTACTTTACAGGCTTTTAAGCCATGTCACAGAGTAGAGCTATCTGCCTCTTTAGCTCGTTTTCCCAAGCAAGTCAAGATCATTCTTCCTCCCTCTCTCCCTTGGCGGGTGTGCCCTCACCTTTGCTGGGATGATGTCGTGTATGCCTATATGTTTTCTGTGAGTGACTATTTTCTATCCCACCAAACAGAGCTTACCCAAAACAATACTCCTGGGCAAAACTAATTGATGTTAGGACAGAAGACAAGAAACATAAAGTCTATGTGTTCTGCTTCATAAGGAAAGCCTGAGCACAATATTGAGCAGTCACGCAGGCTCATGTCAAGCTACCGCGCGAAATATGCGCCTACAGTAATTTCAGCGGTATTTTACAAATTCAAAATGGCGGATCTTATAGTTAATTTGCACGAAGTCGCCAAAATTACATGGATACGACGACTGACATTTAATGAGTTATACAAGCATTTAATGCAAGTCATGCAAGCATTTAATGCTAGTAATGCAAGTAATGTTAGCATTTAATGCTAGTAATGCAAGTAATGTAAGCATTTAATGCTGGCAATGCAAGTAATTGTAGAAACGCGGTGGTTTATAATGGTTAGTGCATGCCAATTTCAGCCTTAATTAATCAGAGGAGTGGTTTGATTCAATTCTATATATGTCATATTTTCCCTTTGTTTTTTCCTCCTCTATCATGGCGTATGAATTAGCGTTAGTTAAGTAAACCAACATATATGAGGGTAATATTGCGAGGAGTTTGCATGCTACACCCTCGGAAAACCCAAAGAATCACTTCGTGGAAAGTTGTTCGATCGCCTCAAATTTTCGTAACATCGGCAGCTTTAACTTCTTTGGTTTTGGAGGGAAACTGATGCCGTTTTGGGTACGAAATAAGATCAGCTAGTAGGCCTGTCCCGATTGTGCTCGGCAACTTTTGAGCAACTTTTGGTTTTTGGAGCAACATTTTGCAGTTCTAGCAACCTCAAGCAAATTTCGTCTTTCTGAGCAACGTTTGAGCAAATTATAGGTTTGCAGCACATATCAAGCACAAAAAAGTGAACAGTTTGATAGAAACGTCAATAATGCGAATTTATTGATGCTTATCAACGTTCTGAACAAATAACCTGTCACTTGGTAAGACGTCAAATGAACCACAAGGTTTGTTCCTTTGAAACTTTCCTTAAAATGCGCCTATATTTGTGAGTAACTCTTTAAAGCAATAGTAATTATTGAGAAGGACGAAAAATAGAGCTTTTAATGAACGTTTGTATGAAAATATCATGAAATTTAGGCAGCAACTTTCGAAATTTAGGAAGCAACCTTTTTGGATTTTTGGCTATTTTTTAGCCCCTTTAATTTTTGGCATTCTAAGAAGCAACTTTTCAGCATTTTACGAGCACAATCGGGACAGGCCTATCAGCTCGGATTTTCGGAATAGGGCGAAAGCAGTTAGTAAATTCGGAGAATAAGATTCCTTCCTAAAATTTTCTGCCGCTGAAATATTCAGCTAAAAGAACCGATTAAGCACAGCTATCTTCGGAAATGTTCGGAAATCGTCGGAGATTTTTCGGAAATCCGCTGAAATATTCAGCTAAAATAAGCGAAACTGCTCAAACTGTATCAGCTTTCACAACGTTTCCTTTAAAGACACTAAAATGATATGGAAAAAAAAATAGTACTACGTCATTTCAAGCGCTTTTCTTTTCCATAGTTAATCGAGGGATTGATTATGAAACTTTGCAGATTCAATGGCGATAACAAAGGAGTTGCAATTTATGTTAAACTGTACTTGACCGTGTACATCTTTTGTTTTTTATTACACGCTATGACTGAATAACTAAATAGCAACATTTCTATTGGTCATTTTCTGGAACAAAAGTGAGACACCTATTGTGAGTGTGGACAGTGAAAGCTGAAAACCGATAACAAAAACATCGAACAAAGACATTTCTCAGGTTATATAACCGTTGCGCTTTATTAACTGTGCCTAAACATTCCTCCTTGGGTGCCTCTGGTGATTTGCATTCGTTAGTCTTGGAATCAACTCCAATTCGCTTTATCAAAAGCTAACTCAGGTCATATTCTATTCTGCAAGCAGTCCCTCTCTGGATAGTCGAGCGGGCAAGCAAATCACGTGATCGGCGATCGACCGAGCGAGGGTCCGAGCGAGGGTCCGAGCGAGCAAAAGTAATGCGAGCCGAAAGAGCGCAAAGTAAGTAAGTAAGCGCTGGGGAAAAGAGGCGCCTTTCTCCCAGTTTCCCCTCGGTTCGTTCGCTCGTCCCAGTCTCGCTGAGCTTGTTTAGGTGATTAGCTCGCGCTGGCTCGCACGTTCGATTAACTTGGAAGGGGCAGCTTGCAGCCTATATTAGTCATACTCCTACAAGATGGGATAATTAAATTTGTAAATTTGTTTTGTTCTCAGTTTAAATCTGAGATAATTCTTTTATATCCTGGTCCCCACGAACTTCAAGCCTTAACGACAGTTCCAAGCTTATTCAGTACTGTCTAGGGCTTCATTACATCTCGAGATTTATATTTCATTGCGTTCTTTATGACAGGAAATGTTTGTAAACTGGATCCGCCATGCCCTCCATTCTCACGCTGTAATACTACATTCATCAGCCCTGTATTTCCACCAGCTTCATACTACTGCATGTGTGACACCGGCTATGAACCTTCGAAAAAACGCCCTGGAAATTTAATTCTTCCTGACAAGAAATGTGTGAAACAAAAGCCAACAAGTAGGTAGATTAACTCTACTCCCGAGAGTGGCGAAAATTGTACAGAACCGCAGGAAAAGTTAGGCTTTTCCCAGTTTATCAATTTCGTAAATTAATGTTCGGTTCCGGCCCAATCCGACACTCTATGCAATGAAGTATATGAATGAATCATATATGAACGGGAGACGGAGAATGTAAAGTGAAGAAATGGTCCTCGCTGTAGTTGTTTTAACAATTTAAGCTATTGCAAGGTCAATTAAAATAAGAGTTCATGCGTTCATTCCCGTGAAGTGATGTAAAATGACAAATGAGAGAATGTAAAGTGAAGAAATAATCATCGTAGTTGTGTCAGTTTAATAGATATCATTTTTTATATTTACCTAAATTAGTTCCTTTATTGTTTTTGTATATATTACGTTACTTGTCATGCGTGAGCCTCAAGCTCGGATATGGAGGGCAATCTCATCCCACGCTTGACATTAATAAATTGATTGATTGGTTGATTGATTGATTGATTGATTGATATTAATTTTTTTAAACGATTGCAAAGGGCGGTAAACTCGATTTGTTTACCTGGGATTTGCGAATTGCTTTTAAACATTCTGAAATTTTAACGATTTTTTCCACTTATTGCCATAGTTTTCGATGATGAAATACTTGTTTAAAATACAAGCCGCAGTGCGAGGCATGCGCAACAGGTCTTTTCTGTGTACAAATAAATTTCCGGTAACTTCTCATTCCCGTCTCTAGAGCCCTCGTTTCGCTTGGTCAGCGAATGAAACGAGAGGACGTAATTTAAAAATACCGCGGAGTACTTGGGACGGGAATGGGAACTTCTTTTTTAGTGTCTAACATTTTCTTTTTTATATAATTAGAGCCCTTTATAAAACATAGCAGACAAAACCTCGCGTTGGGCATGGAAACGTCGGCATCGTCTACAGATAACTATGAAAAATGCAAGCATAAACACTGCACGGAGAGTCCCGGCTCCAGGCAGCTTGCGGTGGATGGTTCTTCTGAAAGCTGTTTCCTATCTCTGACCGAGTACCGCCCGTGGTTGATTGTGCATCTTAATAGACATCACCCAATTGCATTAATCAATGTTGTTCATAAAGCAGAAGATGTTCGTTTTAACATGAAGGTGTTCGTAGGTAATAACCTTGTAGTAAAGTGCCTGTTTAGCTAGGCTGCTGTTCCACTGGGCAAAAGTTGTCTTTGATCACCTTTGATCTCTGTCAAAGCCGAGGTGTAACAAAGTTGTGCGACACAGGCATAAAATGTGATCAAAGGCTTTCACTTGCTCAGTCCAGAATAATCTCACAAACGTTTTTAAAACTGTGCGCCATGTTGGACAAAACAAAAAAAACAATTTTTCTATTACGTCAGTCGTGCGTCTGTACTCTGACGATAGATCATAGGCAACGACCAATCACAGAGCGCGTAGTATTCAGGTCATGGTATAAAGCACTTTTGACGTTGCCTTTGATACACCTTTGACGCGCGTCAAAAGTACTACACATATGATGCAAGTCGCAGTTCAAGTTCAAGTTTATTGCCCTATATTGAAAACAGTTTATACAGCAAAAAATACAGGCAAATTAAAAGTGCCTTTGTACAAGTCAGAGCAATATTTGACAGCACCTTTACTTACTTTGATAAGTAGTGTCAAAGAGGGCTTTTGCCACCTTTGACATCGTGTCAAAGATTTGGCAAAAACGGCCTTTGCCACCTTTGACATATGTCAAAGGCGTGTGGTACAGGCGATTTTTCGTGTAATTAAAACCTCGCCCGTGGGGAAAGGAGCAAAACTTGTCGATATGTATCACAACTATAATTTAAAATAAAGTGATTATAATATTACAGATAAAGAGTAGTGTCAAATTCACAAAGATAAGACCTTTGCAGCTGTAGAAATGGTCACAATATCCATCTACACGATTTGTCAATATAATCCACTAAGTCGCTTTACCCATATGTATCTTTTGAAGGAACTCATAAAAAGTTTCACCTGCTAAATAAACCAAATGTGCACTTTCTCTGAAAGCATTGGAAATATGAAGCCATTGAATATGTGTATGTGGTGTGTGCATCCCGAGTCAAACACGAGTAACAAGGAGCTTAGGCAATTCAAAGGGGACAGGCTTCAAATAAATGTGGCTACTAAACATATCTGAATTTCGTAACTGTTCATCAGTAGGATGCCTAAAATGTGTGCAATTCCACAATTGGTTTCGGCGCCATTAAATCCTATACCAATTGCAGAACATTTTAGGAGGAGCCACCCACAGTGTGAGCACAGTTACTGACAAGACATATTAGTAAGGAGAACGATGCAAAACAAATGCAGTACGTTAAGCTGCTGTTACACGTAACAATTTTTCGTGCAACTTGTCTCGCAAAACAAAGTGTTGCAAGTTGCACCCATGATTTTTACGTGTAACACCCCTTCATGCAACTGAATTTTTGTTTTTTTAAGTTGCACGAAAAGTTGAATCGTTTTCTACTTCTGCAACAAATTTCTTCAAGTTGCACAACAAAATTACGTGTAAAAGCTCTTGCAGCTTGTTTCCCCACACTCTTTAGTCAACAGATGCGTCATTTTAACTTACGAAATTTTTTCGCGAGACAAGTTGCACATGATAATTGTAACGTGTAACATTGTACGTGCAACTTGCAACAATTTTTTTTTGCGAGACAAGTTGCAGGGAAAATTGTTACGTGTAACAGCAGCTTTAAATAACGAACTAATCACACACGTGTCAACTAAATAGGCCAAGCACGCGCACAACCAACTCGACCACACAACACAACACAACCACGACGGCAAAGAAAACGTCATTGTTGAAAAAAATAATTCGCGCTATTTCAAACTGTGTTCACGTTCTCATACCGTTATCACGTAGTCTTCGCTCATTGTGCGCCGTTCTCACTGCCGTTACCAACGTGGTTGCCAAAGATCGCTAAAAAAATTAATAAAATAAAAGTGGAATGTAATAGCGCTATCCTCCCCACCCCCCCCCCCCCCCCCCCCCCCCCCCCCCCACCCCCGTCTAAGTGGTTAAATTTTGTATTCTCATAATCAAGAGTCAAAAGAAACTATCTTATTGCGTTATAATTTGTTTTCACTTTATTTCATTTTGTTTTAAGGAATCCATCATAAATATACTAGGTGTGCTACTGTCAAAACAGCTCTACCCGTATGGAGCGTGGGATGTAAGACTGATTCTGAATCTTATATGTGGGGTGATGCCGTGAAAATACAGACAGACGCCTCAGAGCTCTCACTCTGTGAAGTTGAGGTTTATGCCGAGGCCTATGATGGTAAGATTTCATTTTCTGTATTTTTCTGAAGGAGATAATGTATTTCGTAACCGGTCCGAACCGTTTTTCAATCCTATCAAAGGAAAACGGTTTTTTTCGGCCATACTTTTCGCATTTGCACGGCCACTTTTAATTTGCACGTTCCTAAAGTTCTAAAAGGAAGCCAGCGAAAGCAACGTCAGAGACTCAAATATTTCTCCAGTCACAATCACGATTCAATCACTCACGATCAATCACTCACGATTCAATCACTCAACTGATTTTGAGTCTTATATGTGGGATGATGCCGTAAAACTTCAGACGGACGCCTCAGAACTCCCACTCTATGAAGTTGAAGTTTATGCCGATGGCCTATGTTGGTAAGATAGAGGAAATCTATTACGTATGTGGTAACTCCTCGTGCATAGTGACGTTATCTTTACGATCACTGTTGTGCATCGTAACGTCACCTTTATGATGAGGGGATGCAATGTATTTTTTTACACTGCGACTTAAACATCATTTGCATCAGAATCAGAATGAGGGTATGGAATAAACGGAATAACTATTTCGTCGCATTAAGTAATCTACATATTTGTTTGTTTCCATTCAGGCAATATCGCTTTAAGGCATAAAACAAGAGACGTTAGAGAAAATTCTATGAAGGGTTCCTTAACCACCGATGGGATTCTTTATGGACCTCTTTGCTTCTCAGACGTTAAAAAAGCACATTGGCATGTGAACTTTGGTGGTATTGTGCGGGTGGCTGCAGTATTTGTGTTGCACTCGAAGGATTCATACAGTACCAAGAAGGGTATCGTAATTAGCGTAGTAGGTAAGTGACTGGTATTTTGTTCATCAAATAGTGAACGTACCTACAGGATTGCACGCAATTACAAGAAAAACAAATTTCCGTTGCAATTATGACGAGACAGATACCAATATTAAATAACAAAAATTATTATATAGGCAAACTGTTAATTGTTTCTTTGAGCGGTCCGTATTTTGCAATACGGACCACTAATTATAAGATGGACCGCTCACGAAGCAATGCATAGACTATCCAAATCGGTTCAAATTGTTTCGGTTTTCATGAAAAAACAAAAGAAAATGTTTTAAAATTTAAGTAAGAACTCTTTTCTCCGTAATATCAGGGTGTACAACGAAAATGATAAGGTCGTTTTTTACTATCCCGACCAAGACGCATGAGCAGACCGCGAACAAGAAAGTGCTGAAAAAAATTACGAAGAAGATAAAAAAAACACTGACAAGTCTGGCGAGTACCGTGAACTTATTGAACAACAATAGACAAGAAACGCTTAAGAAAAAAACAAAATGCGACCTAAATATCTGGGAAATATTTTGCAAGCAAAAGAACGAGTTCAGAAAGATAGAGGCGATACCCTGGGACAAACTTAATCTACTACTAAGCGCTTTTCTCAAAGATAAGCTTCAGTATAAGAAAGAACTTGGATCTCTAACTTGTTTGCAAAGAAGCAATCAGCGTCATCTTTACACCCACGGGTCACAAGCAATCTTGTTCAAGGGGAAGAATTCATACTATTTTAAGAATTCCATTGGTGCTAAACGAAAACAGCTTGAAGTAGAAAAAGCAAACTGGGACAATCGTCCTGGAAAACCGAGACGTTAGCGGAGTCGAAGAAGATGTCAAGCTCTTTGCCGAAGGATACTTTTGGGGAACACAACCCGGTTGCTCTACAGCGCATAGTACAGATGCTCCTGGATTAACGTTTTTGTTTTAGAGCCAGAGACGAAAGTAGAAGGCTTAAGCAGGGATATGAAGATGAAGATTTTTGAAAATTTAAGGAATATTTTCCGAGGATTTTCAAAAAGCCGTCCGAAAATCATACGAACGTTTCCGATTACTAAGTGCTTCAGCACTGTCTAATTAAGGTGATTCCATTGAAAAAGAAGGAATTTTTACGATTTTCTAAAACTTGGTCCAGATGGTAATTATGCTATGAGCATCACAAAAATGAAATAAAAAATAGGGGTCACCGTGCTCGTTTTTGCACAACATGGATGGCCATTATAGTAACTATACGACCCGCGTGGTTTCATTATTGAACCCTAGTAATCAGAAAGGGGACTATAATTTCTAAAAAAAAAAACATTGCTTGGATTAAAATAATAAAGCAGTTCAACAAAATTGACTTTGATCTTACATTATAAACTATTTTAGTTGACCAGGAATTAAGATTATGAAAGAAAATAAAGAATTCGCGGCGTGCGCGCATACCCAACACTACCTGAAGACGTGTTCTTTACAGCATTCAAATACAAATATTTCAAAGCAGAATTTTTAACTTTTCTTTAAATCGCGATATATTGTAGTCAACCGTGTGTCATTTAAATTTCTGCATTAAAAATTGGGGGTCACCGTGCTCGTTGTCAAGCTATCAGTTCCCGACCAGCGCGAAATCCTCTTTGTAATTGAATCCTTAAAGGAAACCCTCTTGCTTCGGAGTGCGCGCGCGCTCGTGCACGCGCAAATGACGCAATTTATTATGCGCAGTAGTGATGCGCAATGCAAAACTAGGGAATCACCTTAAATGGAATGTTAGCAACAATTGGCTAAACGTGATTACAATGTTATGGTAACTCATTTAATTTTTTGACTGCAGATAGGAAGCCCAAGGAATGCATAAAAGTTGCCGGGTATAAAGATGCTGCGAAATATTTCAAATGCGAGAAACCTCTTGCGGGACATTCTGCGCACCTAGAAATGGCAGATCGAAAGGAAACGCTTAAGCTCTGTGAGGTGGAAATATTTCAGACAAGTACAAGTAAGTAACTAATCAGGTCTAAAGGCGAATATAGACATCGTCTATTGGTTTTAATAGAACCTCTTTTTATAAGACCTTTTTAAAGAACCGCGTTAAGACAGCTGGGATTGAGCAAGATTTTACAGCCGTGCTCCGTCATGCGTGACCATGGGATATTACTAAATAAAGTTTCATTTACCTAAAAAAAAACCTCAAATTACTCACATTTCAATAGTCCTGTGTCCTTTCTGGTCGTTTCTACCCGGAGAACAATGCATTCGATTTATAAATAGCGCCTGTATTGTATTTTTTGGTAACCAAGCATTCGGTGTTAACTCAATTGCCATTAGGGAGCTTAAGCAACGACGACGGCAACGCCAAGGAAAACGTCAGTTGAAAAAAGGATTCGCACTATTTTAAACTACCTTGCAGTTGTTCCAATCTGTTTAGTTTGTCTAATGTGACTGGATTGTCCAGGAGCTGAATTTGAAGGGACGGCTTCCCGGTTCAAATGGAGAAAGGAAAATTAACCGTCGTTTGTTCACGTTCTCCAAAAAACCTACAATTTGATCATTTGACGCTGTTGTTTTGCTGGGAACGGCAAAGAAATGTACCAAAATGTAAAACGCACGTGCAGAGGCATTGTTTTCCCTCATTAAACCTATTGTTTTGTGCCGTTCTCGCTGCCGTCGCCGTCATGGTTGCTTAAGCTCCCTAATTGTCTTTTCTGCACAACGATTGGTCAATAGACCAGATCTATTAGCAACAGCCGAACCTTTTCCCACCCAGTTATTTTTATGAGTTAACACCGAGCGCTTAGCTCTCACCTCGGATTCCATAAAAACGCTTGGCGGGCAAGACTTTACGAATGCTGGCACTATTTGTGAATCAAATGCAGTGTTTTGAAAGCTTTGTCTACAAAATATATGGAGAGAAACGACCAAAAAAGACACAGGACTAATTAATGTGAGCAGTGGAGATACGTTTTTAACGAACACAGACGGTCAATTGACAAAACTAACATCAAATCTAAACCAACTACTGCTGCAGAACGTTTTCTTTCTAATCCTAACCATTCTTACTCTGACATGCAACTAATTCCTTTAGAAACTATTAACATACGTAAAGCCAGGGAATCTCATCTTATCTATAAAGATGATACTTTAGAACCACACGGCATGAACAAACGTGATGAAATGTAAAACTTTTTAGTTTTATTTCCGATTTCGTCATATCCTGTATTACTTAATTCCTCTGTATTGTGAAATTCTCCTTGTATATTACATCGTATAACATATTAATTGTAAATCTAGTAATTCACGAGTTGGTTCATAGGAGCCTTTAATTGTTTTGTTGAATCCTCAGTAAACGTAGCGGCCAACCGCCCCACGCAAGGTACGCTTGAAAAAAAGGGACATCCTGAACGTGGCTGTGATCAAAAGATTGGTGAGTAAGGCTTTATTTAATTTATGGCCAAACGTGAGAAGGAAGAAAAATAGGCAGAAATACGGAAGGAGCCGAAGGAAGAGGGAAGTAAGAAAGAAGGAACTGACACTGCACAAGCATATGTGTACCTTGTCTTGAAACGTGAACCGCGTGAGAAAGACAATTGACAGGACGAACTTCAGAAGAGAATACTTTAATGAATTTAATTTTCCTTCTTGAAAAAAAGATCTACAGAAAGGATTGTTGAGGTACCACTTGCCTGCGATGGCATTAATGAAGAGCGGTTAGCATGTACCCTGGCCTACTTGCGGCATTTATTCTTTCCTTCTTTCTTAATTCTAAACACAACTCAATTTAAACAAAGTTATAGGTTTGAGAGCTAGAAAGACAAATATTTCAGCTATAATGGCACACTACATACAAAGTCCAAATAATGTACAAACACGTTGCCTAAGAGTAGTAGCGCATCAGCGTCGGATCATAAAGAAGTCCGTCTCTTTGATGGCTTCCCAAATTCCCGATGACATTTTCGATGACTTCTCTTTGTATATTACGAAAAAAACACCCGCGACAATTTAGCCGTATTCTGAACTCTGACCACTTTTATAATCAACTTTTACTGTTTTTTCTAGACGAACCATTTAAAACGAATTCCAACAACTTCCCTTGGTGGTCTGTAGACTTACTGACAAAAATTGAAATCCATTTGATACGCATCATCACCATTGTTGGTTATAAACCGGAGGACTTCGAGGGATTAAGGGTTTTTGTAGGTAAGAGAACAAAATGCCAACTGAAGATATCAGGGTACCCTAACAACACCACGTTGCTTTCGCGCCTTTTTGTTGCTCTATGCCTTATCAAAACCACAACGAACTATATATTTTCTGAAAGCTTAATAATTAAAGATTACTAAAACGTGTTTGGAAAACACGTACTATTATTAGAGTATGGAGAGTTATTTTCAAAATTACTTCCTTCACAAACTTGAGTTCCGCTCCAGCCGGAAATGATCTAAAGAAGAAGATGAACATCGCGCCAAGAACATAACACCTCTGTCTGAAAAACCGATTTTTATCTTTTGATTTCGTGTTGTGAGCAGTTAAATGCAGAGGAATGGGTGTCTTTTAAACTTGAAGATTAAACTGCGTGCAAAAAAAACAAACGAGACAAGTTATCAAAATTCCGCGATATGGAAACGTTTCCACTTAAAGGAGAGGAAAATATTAAAAAACATTTTTGCAAAAGTGACAATGGTAGCATGACCAAATGTTTCTTTGAATTTTCTAGTCCAATTTACTAGGTTTCTGGTGTTTTCCTCTCACCCAACTCACGGGATCTCCTTTAAGTTGGAAATGATTTGGAAGATTTCGTTCCCTCCATATGTTGGTTATCAAAGACATATTTTGTTGTAAAAAGTGATGACGTCAAAAATGGCACAATAACTGAGGGTCCTCACGGGTGGTTTTGGACGACATAGGAGTCACTGGGTCAATGTTACATGACAAACTGTTCCAACTCTGCTTTTCTGATTTTGTTATTTAAAAACAAATCCACAATCTGAATTATTAATTTAGCTCTTATTTTCTGTTTTTGTTATTTAAAACAGATCCACGTTCGAAACTCATTTGGACTGGTAACATACCTGGAGGCAAAAAGGTCGCTACTCTTGAACATCCTACAAATGACAGAGTTCAAAATATTTCTTTTGCAAAGCCAGTTGAGGGACGCGTCGTCACCCTCAGTCCAGCCGGAAGTTCAGGAAAAAATAAGGAACTAGCATTCCTCGAGGTGGAAGTCTACAATGGACCATTGGCTGGTAATTGTACATAAAGCGAAATGGAGTTTGTCCTCTTTTAAACCAAAACGGCTGATGGATATTCACCTTTATATGGGTAACGCTGATACGCACTGCCTTTTTTATCTCGTGAATATGCGAAACGTTGAACGAGATACAATATGCGGGAACAGATATGCAAATTAACACTCGATGGCTCACTGGAAAGTTAACTTTTTTGTAATTCCCCAGTGTGTTACGTCATCCAGTTTCACGCAATGCATGTTCATGTCTTGCTAAGATGTTTGGTTGTTTTAAGCCTGTTCACTCTTTAATTCTTTGACTTCAAACTCAGAACGGAAAATTAAAACCGATCCGTGGACTTCAAATGGATTTTGTAGCATTTAAGGGAAAATGTCGCTCGATCGCTGTCATCGCTCGCTCACTCAGCTGTATAGCTTTGTTGGTAATTCCCCAGTGTATTACGACATCCGGTTGTCTCATTTCACACAATGCATATTTATGTCACGCTAAGATGTTTTAAATTGTCGTTAAGGTTATTTACCGTAGTCACACCAGGGCTCCATTTAAACTAGCTCTGCTAAATTGGATGCCCCTGGATAAATAAATAAAAATAAAAAAAAGTCAATTCAAAGATTGTCAAAAGCTTGAAACTAAATTACGAAACATCAAGATAGAAAAATTAAAATTAACCTTAGTTTGTTTCGTATTCGTGAGTTGGCTCTTAGAGCCCTTTAATTTGTAGTAGTCGCAAGCTAGTGACTTACAAGAAATCTCTTTGAAAAGAAAGGGGCCATGTCACCATTTTTAGTGTTACTTGAAAAATTCCAAACGACATATTCATATTAATGGCAAATCACAAACATTTGTCCATTATTTTACAAAAATGGAAGCACGAATCTCACTCATATTGAAACTGGACTGAGTTAACTCTATTTGAATCCTATTCAGATCCGCTGGCAATTAACAGGGGAGTTGGGTGGGTGGGGAGTTAAACACCATCTATGGTTATTTTAAACACATTGATAATAAACTAAATTGGTATGTAAGGCGCGTGCTTTTAACAACTCTGAAGGGGTAATTTTCCAGTCATGACGTCACATAACGCGAAATTCGCCATCTTGGATTTACGGATTATAACGAGAGTAGTTTTTAGTTACCCGAGAGAATTGATCACGTAAATTTCAAATTTGGCTAAAACAAGAGAAACCAACAGTAAACGGGTGTAATTAGAATTAGAAGTCTGTCTCTGACAAAAATGTTCGCAGATAAATTTTAGAGGAGTCACGAAATTTTAAGTGGTTATAGCGGATTAATTGTCTTTTGCCGTTATAAACGTTTCAAATTCTTGGGGCGTACTCTCCACCCCCTCCGGTTAAAATACCCCTCCGGTCTAAATACCCTTCGGTCAAAATAGTTTCAAGGAAAGCACTCTTGATCTACTTATAAGAGATTTAAATTAAAAGTCAGCCTTTTCTGTTTCTGATCAATAGCACATTTTGATTTATTATTCAGATGTAAATGAATGTGCCATGCCAAATATTTGTCCTCTCAATTTCGAGTGCAAGAATACGAATTATTCTTATTCGTGTGAATGCAGAGGTGGATTTAAATACGAAATCAAAGGAGGAGGAAAAGAAAAGAAATGCGTTGGTGAGTTATCACAGCTAATTCGTACTGTAGGTTGAGATACAAGTTAATCTTGCGTAACGTTTAATTATCTGGGTGTTTAGTGATATGATTACCCATTTACACTTGAGACGAATTATCCGTCAGTCGAATTATTTGTTAAATAAATAACTATATTAGAGAGGAAAGCCGCATCAGTCATAGCGGGTTTTCATGCAGGTCCTCTTTCCAGATCGAATTGGAATTTAGAATTTTGGTTTTTGAGGAGAGGGAAAACCCGGAGTAGCCGGAGAAAAACCTCTCGGAGCAAGGAGAGAACCAACAACAAACTCAACCCACATATGACGCCGACTGAGGATCGAACCCGGGCCACATTGGAGAGGGAGGCGAGGGCGCTCACCACTACACCACCCCTGCTCCCCTGCTCCCCGGGCTAGAGTGTAAATTTGAAAACGAATTTGAACGGATAACTTAATAACGAGAAAACGAAGGAATAAAATCGCCAAAATCTATGCTAATTAAGGCGGCCCGTCCACGCGTATCCGTTTTCGTTTGAAACCGCAAAAGTTTTTTTCCGTTTTCGCTTCCCGTCCACACGTAAACGATGAAAACGGTCACCAAAAACAGAAACTTTTGAAAAAAAATGGAAACTTTTGAAAACGGTGTTTTCGCGTTCTCGTGTGGACACCTGAAAATTCTGACTCTGGGAACTCAGTGGTGCGTATGCTCTTTAGAGGCATTTGAAGCGTTTTTAGTCGTTTTTGCGTATATACGTGTGGACAGGCAAAAACGATTCGAAAACGCTACGTGTGGACGGAGAAATTTTTAAAAACGGAAAGAAACTTTTGCGTTTTCAAACGAAAACGGATACGTGTGGACGGGGTCTAAGATACGCTTATGATTTTCTTTGTTCAAACTTAATGAATCATTAATGAGTTTTTGAGCTACGCAAACTGTTGGTACTTCAATTCTTAGCCCAATTTCGATACATTAAAATTCAATTTTAAACAAAAGACATCACTACGAGGCTTAGGGGAATGATAATAGGATTTATATGGTTCATTCCTCTAAGCCTCGTAGTGATATCTTTTGTTTCAAGTTGAATTTTAATATTTCGAAATTAGGCTATTCTTGGAAAAAAATTAAGTCCAAGTTCTTTTTCCTCACTTTGCCAATATTGGTCGATTTGTGTTGATGTTTTTTTCTTCACAGACAAAAACGAATGCAAGATGAACGGTTCCTGTCCGCTGGCTAATTCTTACTGCAAGAATACTTTTGGATCTTATCGGTGTTTGTGTAACAAAGGATATGAAGAAGTTTATGATGCTAAAAAGCATCTTGTGATTTGCAAAGGTAAACGTTATGCAATTTAGCTGTTTCAAAATCCATTTAGATTATATTTCTTCCACATATAAATACTTAGAAGTAAGAACCATCGCTCGTAGCATCTTAAACAATAGACTACAGGAAGCCTCTATGTACAGTTTTCGTTGATTCTAGCGAAGCGCCCTGTTGTTACTATTGTTTCGACCATAACAGAGGTTCCCATACTTAGCATATTTAAAGTCTATATCAACCAATTTGATCTCTATAATAACATGGTAGGAATCCGTGGAGATGTGGACGACATTTTGTTCCTGGGATGAAACTAAAAAAAAAACAAAATGCATAAAAACGATAAAGTTATTGCCAAAACATTTTTTCTCTTCCCCTTTAATATATGTCCCACTGCTCTGCACTGTATGATAACATGATGTGTACGTTTTATTCAGATGCATTGTAAAATGTAATGGTATCTCATAAGAATGACGTAATATACCAAACATCAGGAAGAGTGTTTCATCAGATTTCCAAATACCGTGAAGTGGGTTGAAAAAACGAGTCTTTTGAACCGACTTCGAGGTGTTTGGATACCTAATGAAATACCTTTTGGAGTGTTTTTAAACAATCCAAAGCTAATGAGAAGCTGATCACTAAATATAGAGGAAACGAAGAATTAAAGCCATCCAAATCTATGCTAATTAAGATCGTGTTTTCAAAGGTGTTTTCAAACCACCGTCACACCTATGATTTCCTTTGTTCAATTTGAGCTTGAGGAAGTAGTTATAGCACAAGTGCTAGTGGGGCCGTGAGCATTCAAATAACAGAAACAAGTACTTCAAACTGAACATAACTTGGTTGAGAATCCCAACTAACAGGAAGCAAACCAGTTGGCTGATTTACAAGCGTGGCTTAAAAGTTGAACACGGTTCTACCGTGAAACAACTCCAGCTACATCTGTAGTGGCCACAGCCTTGAACTCGGGACCTCTGGATTTCAAATCCGGTTCCCTACCCACTAGATCACGCTCAACTCCTTTCATTACTTTCAGATGTTGACGAATGCGAGAATGCAGGTCTCTACAGTTGTCCCGAGCTAACTAAATGCGTGAATCAAGAAGGCGGCTACACTTGTGAGTGCGCAACAGGATACGAATCAACAGTTAGTGGTAAAACCAAAGGAAAGGACATCAAATGTAAAGGTGAGTAGCTTGCGAGCAAGCTCTCTAGGGGGGGAGGGGATGGGGAAAATCGATATGCCTCTCTATCCATCTTTCCGTTTCATTTTTCATAAGTTCATGCTTCGAGCCGGCTTTCCTTTTTCCTTCATTCCTCTATTCATTGATTCATTGCTTACCTCATGGATTTCTTAATTCGTTTGTTTAGTCATCATCTTTTCTGACTTTCTTTTCTTCCATTGTGCATTCATTCGTTCATTGTTTTTTATTAAGTGATTGTTAAGCGATACGTTTTAGTTGAATATTTCGTTTCTATTTATTCATGCATCAGATATAGACGAATGCGCAAAGAGGACCTTCTCTTGTCATGTAAATGCTACGTGTTCTAACACCATAGGCTCTTACAAGTGCATTTGTTTCTCGGGACTAAAAGGAGATGGTAGGAAACACTGTTCAGGTAAATCACTTTTCGTTTTTGTTTTTATAATAACAAGTGTATAGTAATTTGCTTTAAGAAAGATTTAATGTCCATAATGTCACAAACGTGGGACAAAGATAAAAATCTGAGTCTCTGACAGGATTCGAACCATATAGTACTAGGTTCCTGTATGGCATGCGGCATGCGTATTGCTAGGATCAACAATGTGGAAATTGTCATTTGAGGTGATAAATAAAGAAAGATGGTAATATGTAATGCACCTCACGAGCGCGGGACAAAATCACAAAATCTATTTTTTCCTCAGCGTGCGATCCAGATATATTCAATCGTAAATATGACTTGTTGCCTTAGCGCTTCCAAGCCTTTAAAACTGGTCGAAGTCAGAAAAATAATTAAAGTAAAATTTTCAACAGATTTGGACCCATGCCTGAAGGGGCGGAAATGCAAACTGGAGCATCAAATCTGCAAAAAAATGAAAGGACTGTACCTATGCGACTGCAGTGAGGGATTCTCCCACGGTTTCAGAAAGTGCGAAGGTAATGCGTTAACCTTTTAAGGTGGTTCGATACAGTTTTCTGGAGACCATACCAACATTTTTCAATCGGCTTTTAAGCGGTCTTCTCCAAGTCAGATCAAGTGAACGTGAAATTTTCACCACTAACTGGTTTTGAATTCAAGTTTGCTAAGATATATTTTCTGGTAAAATCGATATGACCATGACGACGATAAACAAGAAACTTAGAAATCAGTAAAAGTGAAATATAGCGCGTTTAATATTTCGCATTGAAAATCCCACATAGACATCTTAAAATATGGTATATGGCATATATATTTTGCAAGAATAAAAATATTCTGTATGTTTGAATGTGTTTACTGGTATTAAATTGATCGAGAGATTAACACTGGTTTTGTGAAATTACTTAATGATAATGTAAAAAAGTAGCTTGATGTTATGTTTGTAAACCTTGAAAGTTTTGTTTACTTTCTCTTTTGCGATCTTGAGAACTACCTTTTTTCCTAACATTGCTTCATGTGTAATTTTTGGGTAATTTTCGATTTTAATGGCTTTTGCAAATATCTGAGAAACGGCTCGATGGATTTTTTTATAACATTCACTGTGCATGCTTACCGATGTGCAAAATATTATCTGAAAGTTTCATTGACATTGATTCACTGGAACGCCTTTAAATTTAAAGATGAAGACGACGTACGAACCGGCCGAAAAAATGGCGTTACAAATTTACTTTTTAAAGTTATGCTTAATAACGATTTCAAATCAATGCTCACTACATTCTTCCGTGATTGAAACATCGCAATGTACGCTCGTTACGTTGATACAAATTTATTTGCATCTGTTTTCTTTTGCGTTCAAAATGCCTGCTGTAAAAACGTTTTCAAAACGCAAAATGGAATTTATTGCTCAAAATAATCCTAAAAAGAGCCTTAAGGGAATCTGGAAAGTAGCAAGGAGAGTAATAAGGTACAATCATGCTCGAATATAGATAATAATAGATGCACAGCAGATCACAACGAAAGTATAAATCACGGAGGAATGCAGTGCCATATACCATAGTTTAACCCTTTGTAGACTAAATTAATTTTTAATAATTTAGGAAATTTCTAGTCATAAATACTAAAAAATAGATTGAAAATTATTTACTGCAGACACCATTCTGAAACTTACACATTATATTATCAGGTAAAAGAGGTACATTTTAAGGTGTTCAGAAAAATAGTGACTTTAATTGACACCTGTCAAATTATGTTAAATATTAACAATTATATGAGGCAAAGATAAAAACCTCAATCATTGCAGTGTTGTGGCTCCTTTAGATTTTAAATGAAAACTCTGAAATGCTGAAATTATGACAAGGCTGACAAAACTATAAAATCACGATCGAAGGAAACTTATACAACCGAGAGAGGCCTGGGAACTAAAAACAGTAAGTCCGATATATCGTACACTGGGCGTCAAAAGGGTTAAGATGTCTTTGTGGGATTTTCAATGCGAAATATTAAACGCGCTAAATTTCACTTTTACTGATTTCTAAGTTTCTTGTTTATCGTCATCATGGTAATATCGATTTTACCAGAAAATATATCTTGCCAAACTTGAATTCAAAATCACTTAGTGGTGAAAATTTCACGTTGATCTGACGTGGAGAAGACCGCTTAAAAGCCGATTGAAAAATGTTGGTATGGTCTCCAGAAAACTGCATCGAACCACCTTAACAAGAGAAATTCTAAATTTCGTTTTATAAAATCTTGAAAAACAAATGGTACCATGCAAAAGAACTGCTGAAGAGGTTTCATATGAATGGTCACACCCAGAGGTTTTCGTTGACAGACTCAAAAGTTAAAACTACACTACATGTCTCCATAGTAATTGACTCTGGGAGTGAAAGCGTTATCTGAGGATTATCAGTGGGACGTGCACACCTGTCATATGCTATAACAACTCTAGCCTGCGCGCAAGCTCTCGCTCCTTCCGCTCTCCCCCATCTCTCATCCCCCATCCCCACACCCCACCCCTTGAGCCCGAGAGGCTATAACTACCTCAGGGAGACCCTTGATGGACCAAGTCATTAACTAGTTCATAGGTGAAATTCGTCCTCGACATAGTACTACATGTAGAAACAAAATATATACAAACTATGATAAGAGAGCGTCTTTATCACTCCTGTATGTGTATATGTTACTTTTAGAAAAGGTGAAAAGTGCAAAGTCCTGTAAGTATTGTGACATTGATGTTTTCTACATATCTCAAATTGTGTTCTGATCTTGATTTCAGATATGAACGAATGCGAATCAGATCCAAAGATATGTGGCTCCAACTCTGTTTGCATTAATAATGAAGGATCGTACAAATGCAGCTGTAAATCTGGCTTTAAGAAAACACGTAGTGACGGAAAGAATTGCACTGGTAAAGAGCTTTAGGACTGTTCATCCTTTTAAGTTAATGAAATAAAGTTGTTTTCGTTTGGTTACAGATATTGCTAGCTCTATAACTGTCAGGTGTCAGATCCTCAAAAAATAAATACACCTTATTTGACGGATAATACACGCGGATTTTTTACGAGTTGCGTTGTATTTGTCCGAGCCCCGCAAGGCCGGGGTAAAATGCGAGCAATGAGTGCTTAATTGTCCAATTTTACTGTCATTTTTCGTGCAGTGTTTCGTTCTGTTTCTAACCTTTCAAACTGGTATTCTTTGCGTGTTGCGTGGAAATTTGGCGTGTTCTCTTACTCTCATGCAGAAAAATGCAAAAGGCAAATAACAAAGTAGATTGACGGGTTTATATTAATTGCTTATATTGAGATGGCCAAAACAGTTGTACTTGGACGAAGTCCACCGTTACAAAAAAAGTATGAAAGTATTTTTTATGTGCCCGCTCTCCCACCTTAAAAGATGGTGCCTTGGTTGTATAGCCCACTCTATCAGGAGAAAAACTGATAAAGAGACCTCCATGTGCCGTTTTGCTAGAAATACAAGCGTGCACACAGAATATTTAAATCTTATCTCAATTTTTCAGGCCAACACGTTTTGTCCATTAGGCTCATCAGATAGGTTGAATACCCCTCTACCCTTCACAAGGTGCATACGTTATTGACATACTTGCTATGCCACTTCCCCTAACTAAAGGAACACCCGTATTTTGATATTACAGATATTAATGAATGCAAGGAAAAAAATGTGTGCGGAGATGTAGCAAGATGTGAAAATATGATGGGAACGTACGACTGCATCTGTCCAAAAGGGTACAGATACGAGGAGGAAACAAAGGGATGTCTAGGTAAGAAACCCTACCTTGTTACGTTATGCGGAGATCTGGTGGTAGTTGCCAAGTTTCTATTGTTTAACAATATTTTTTTCTTGTTTTTCTCCCAAAATTAACTCCTATTGCTTACATTTTCTTGTATTTCTCCCAACGCCCTGCAGATACAGATGAATGTGCAGAACATAGATGTGGACCTGACACGCTGTGTTTCAACACCAACGGCTCTTATTCTTGCGCCTGCCAAGCTGGATTTCGATCACAGAACGACATCCTCGACTGTAAAGGTGATGGTACAGTAGAAAACGAGAGTTGACAAGTGTTCAAACTCTCACCTCTCATGTTGCCTGAGACTCTTGCATGCTCTTGGCGACTCTCGTGCGCCCTCAGATGATTAAACTTCACTCCAGTTTTCATTGGAATATATGTGAATTGTGAACTATCGCTCTTGTTTGGCCTCACCTCAACTTCAGTCACCCTTCCTTACTCTCTTGCGCTCTCAAAGAGTTTGAACTTTCGTTAACTGTGTCTCTCGTTATAAAAAGTAACGAAATTCCCATAACACCCAGCGCGCCTCGATCCAGTCGTTTCCTATCCCAGTTCTTTATCCATAAAAAGAATACCTTATAATATGTATGAAATTTTTGCGACACGTTAATTTCACGAAATTTTGGGTGAGTTGTGCTATTATGTCAAAAAAAAACGCCGGAAGGAACTCAAATACAAACACATACATTTTATCATTATAGAGTTGCAGTTTCATTCCTGTAATTGATATTGTACTGTTTTTTTAAATGCAATTTTCATTCCCAAATTGCAACATTTAAGTAAAATACAAGCTTTGAGAAAATTCGTGAAACTGGATTAAATTTTGCGAAATATGCACACTCCAAAGTGTCGCGATATTACGTGTCGCAGTATATGGCGACTGGATGCGAGTATCTATCAGCGAGGATTTTCTTCCTATGAAAACAACAATAATAAACAACAACAAATAACTATTAGATGCGCTGTCATTCTGCTTCAGATATTGACGAATGTCTGGAGAAGACATTTTCTTGCGACCCAGCATCAAATTGTGAAAACACGCACGGTGGATATGAGTGCAAGTGTAAAGAGGGATATTATAAAACATCTCAAGGCACATGTGCAGGTAATAAATGATCATATCTGAAATACGACCTGCATGCAGGTAATTAATTATCATATCTAGGATACAACCTGCATGCAGGTGAAAAATGATCATATCTAGAATACGACCTGCATGCAGGTATTAAATGATCGTATCTGAAATTCGACCTGAGTGTAGCCTAGACGTTAGCGAGGAAAATGGTTGACTCGTGAAATCTATACCAATGCGATCAAACTGGATCGAAATGTGGCACAGAATAAGATGTATCATCGTCTCATTTTCACATATTTTTCGTACAATATATACATGGAAACTTTCTTACAGATCGCATGAGCAATAGTTTAGCATACATGTAGATAGCAATAGTTTTAAATGGTTTAAATAATTTTTAAAGGAAACATCAAATAAAAAAACTTTTCTAGCCCTTCACGTTTGAAACGACCGTCCATTGTTTTGTAAAAAAATTGTAACTCTAATTTTAAAACTGAAGGACAATTATCCCAAACAAAGAAGATTAAACTATACTTTCATCATAAACGCTGATTTATACATCTA
Organism: Dendrophyllia cribrosa; assembly: GCA_024195265.1. Classification (NCBI taxonomy): domain Eukaryota; kingdom Metazoa; phylum Cnidaria; class Anthozoa; order Scleractinia; family Dendrophylliidae; genus Dendrophyllia; species Dendrophyllia cribrosa. The sequence continues at coordinate 4,808,578 of JAJLRJ010000004.1, forward strand.
TACATATAAAATTCGCCGCAATATCGATTTTAATCACGTGACATGTCACAATCAAACTTTGGGCAAAAGAAGCCAGGAAGATTTCCATTCAGAGAACATTTCACCCCGTTCAAGGTAATCTAGCAAAAGATAATGTCGAACAACCTTACTTCTCCAACACACTACATGAAATATAAGGGACCTAAGGCAATGACAACTTTGGCGACTTTGACTTCCTTTTCTTTTTTGTGACATCCGTGATTTCAGCATTTTCGTTGCTTGAAAAAAAACGTAACTGTTTGCATTAGGACCACCGTAACAAAATAGAAGCAGCGGATCCTGTTGCTTGAAGTTCCTATTAAAGAGAACCTGCGGTCCCCAATGCGCATGCTTGGACTTTGTTTACTTTTGACGGTACGTTACATTCTGTGAGTAGTCACATGACGCAAATTCCAAGTCTTATCGGAAGCTGAATGTCCGCCATTATGGATGGGAAAGCTTGCGAAATTAATCTTCTATTCTATTGTCGATAAGTTCAAACGAAGCGGTGCTGAAGCAATTAAAGATCGGGAAGTTAAAGATAGCATCACTTGCAACACATTCAACGGATGTTTTGTGCAGGTAAACTGACATTCCATCGTGTGAGTCTCACAAAACAGTGCATGCGCAGAAGGGACTGCAGGATACCTTTAATAGATTGAGATGTCGAAAGCGCTTTCGCGTATTTGTTGTTACATTTCGATTTTTATTCAGTTCAAAACTTCTTTTCCAGAAAAGTGCAGTGTTAGTTGCGGGGAGAACGCCTTCTGTCATCACGGAACGTGTCTCTGTCTACCTGGCTACTCCCTTGGACCGTTTAATGAGTGCTACGAAGGTAAGTGAACTAAACCTCCTTCACGACAATGAACTTCCTTGTTTTCTAATGAGTTTGAAAAGCCAATATCGTGGTCTTCTTTATATCATTGCATGCCGGAAAAATCTTCATACAATAATCCATTCGTATATCTTGTTTTGTTTCCTTTTTTTGTAGAGTCCTTCTTTTTACTTGGATCAGGGATGTCCCTCAAGTCTCCCGTCATGCTCCTCGCCGCTGGATTGCTTGGGTGCCTGGCCTTGACATGATTTTTTTTCCTTTCTTCTGTCAAATAATTTCCGGTCCTTGTATTTTTCTCATGTATATGTAAAATTCAGAACATACTCTGAGGACGTGTACCAAAGCATTCACCATTCAGCGCATGTATCTCTGAATAACCGAGCTTATAAAATTTCTGCTGAAATGATTCTCACAGGCATTGGAAGGCTGGCATGTTAAATACTAAACTCCAAAACCTAATTACCCTCAACAGACTGCCACATGTCTAATATTGAAACTGTACAGAAAAGCGTCGAGTGATGCCACTAAAAATTGAGCAGTCTGTGTTACGCATGTAGCATCTTTTTTTCCAGTGATACATAACATACCTGTCCTATGACTTCAATAAACAGTTTACTTTGGATTGTAGCTTGGATTTCCTGTGGCATATTGTCTTTGACATATCCGTTACCAGCTGATGATTTTATGGTTTTTAATTTGTGCTTCGGCAATTCTTTCTACGATCTTGTCCCTCTTTTTACCACTTCCATATTTTTTTCTGCATCGTTTGACCCTCCACAAACTTCCACTTCGTCTCATCTAGCATCCGGAAAAATTCGACGCGCTGTGTGCAAACAAATAACCGGTATTTAGTCTGTTAGCAGGCGCTTTATTAAACATACGACCTAGCATAAACGCAATCTTAACAGTACGCAAAAAAAAAACATTTTTCAGGCGCTTAGGTTTACAGTTTCTGCAAGTGTGAACATCTCAAATAAAACGCAAGCAAGCGCACTGGTGTGGCGAGACTCACTCCTTATCAGCCACATTGAAAATTCTTGCGCTTTGCATTTGCATTACTTACTGCCTTGTAGAAAGCGTTAACCCTATTCAGCCTGCTGACTTAAACGCACATAGCAACACAAAGTTTTAGGCTTTAACGATGTTTTACTTCCGATTTGTGTAGGTTTTAAATGTGTCGTGCAATTTGTCACGCTATTTCAAATAAGCCGTGAAAATAAAAAAAAATTAAACCAGTTGAGAGTTATTTTTGCATTATAGTGTAGCAGCAAAAGGATAGAAAAATCACCCCGAACGCCAATTGTCTACCAAATTGCACGTGGTGATGACCTCAGATAAGCTCAAATTCAAATGTTTGCCAATTGGCCAACGTCACAGCGCGTGACAATGAGCAATAGGCAAAGAATTTGAAATATCATGTCGTTGTCGCGATAAAGAAAGTTAGAATAGATAGAACCATCCTTCAGGGTCCTTCGGCGATTACATGACCAAAACCATACTTACTTTGTTTGTATTACTATTTTTGGCTGATTAGATTTTCTATAGATCCTACGTACTCCAGCAGCTCTCTCCTCCGCAAAGGCCTCCTAGTCACGCTCCACGCTTGGCAAAAAAAACAGAGGCTGGGTAGAGGTAAAAAGTAAAGCGCGCGGGGAACTCTGGGAAGGGATAAGAAGCGTTTCCCGCGCTCCCATTTTCTCTTTTACTGTTTTTTACTGATAGGAGCCTCTGCGGAGGAGAGAGCTCCAGCAGCATTATCGTTCGCGGCCTTTGCTCCTTGTTCTACAATATAATGTCCCCTCCCCCACCCCCACGAAGGCTCATTCGACTTATTTCCTCTTAATTCGGCTAAATAAAGTTAAAAAAAACGGTTACTTACTAGAAGACCGGAACCTGCTGCTCGCATCACCGAGTTTCACAACGCCTTCTTGGCGGGATTGCGCGATGCCACATACTCTCCCCACCCTCCTGAGGATGTAGACGTAAGCTCTCCGGTAGGGACGGGACAAGCCACAGTACACCCACGGATTGAGTATGGAGCTCACCAAGGACATCTGTGCAGACAGTGACTGAAGGACTTCACGGTGCTGATGAGTGGCCAGCTCTAGTGTAATGCTAAGCTAAAATGATACAAAAATAGTATATGATATACAGGTATGTAGCCAGTATTCGAGAAGCAGGTCTTAAAGGGACACCGTCCCCACTGAAATATCGTATCAGTTCGTGATTATTGCCAGGAGCAAGGAAATATGAACTAAAATGGCAAAATGACGACTAAAAAATCAAAATTCCAGCAGTAATCCTGCAGAATAGAAACTTTAATAATTTCATTACCGTTTGTCAGGAATTCAAAATCCACTTCCATCCTTGCAATCCTGCACTTCATCTCCAAACTACTGTTTCTGTTTTACTCTACAGAATCTTTTTATCCAATTTAGTTGTATATTTATTGGCATTTGGCGATATAACATAGAAATTAAGTAAACACAATTTTATTTCGGCAGGACAGTGTCGGAAGATCTGGGTACAAGATAACACTTGGAGCCGGTCCAAAGTTCAAAGATCCCGTCTTATGAAGGGAAAATTAAACAGTGGTGACAAAACAACCCAATATGGCTTGAACAAAAGTGAGTTGAATAGAGTCACTTTAATGAATTGACACCAAAATTCCGCTTATTTTAAAGCGTTCGAAATCTACGTTATTTTTCCCCATGCATACAAAGTCGTATAAAGCTCTCAAATTTTTAAAACGGCCGCCGTGTAACCCAATACCGCTTTCGTCGAAGGGTCATTTCCCGTCTCACACACCGCAAAAAATTAACCTTCGCTTTCTCGTGACGTGAGCTTGGGCTGCCTGTGCTCTTATATTATCAGAGGACTCTACTATTAATGGCATGGCTTTATCAAACTCAGTCATATTAAAAAGCAAAAATATGTGAACAAACTAAATGGTATACGTACAATGATTGGCAGCCAACTAACATAGAAGAGAACTACCGCTGACTGAAGAATCTTCATAAACTGACGGCTCTCCATTACATGCCTGCTTATCCCATTCTTGCGGGGGCTCCTGGGACGGTTGTCTTGTTTCAACTCTGGCAAAGTAGTTATCTCTCTTGTTCTGATTGCTACCTCATCCCTGCCTTGTTTAATAGCACCATTTTCTTCAATATCTTCGAATTGCTTTTTCCGTTTTTCTGATATATCCAAAGCTTGCAGTTTGCCGTTTTGAAAGGTCAGCGTCCTTCCACGTCTCAATTGATTCAGTCTTCCCTCGTATCCTTTCATTTTTCGCGAAACAGCGATGAAACTGGTCTGCACCACTACGAGCTGTACATACCCTAAAATGGCAATAAAAAGTGCAAAGCTGCTACCGAAGTCAAACGAGCACAGGCCTCTATGAGAATAAACTCGTCCCCAGCCCATAGCCGGCCAAGCGGAGATGAAAGCTGCCGACAAAATGGCGCAGCCAAGTATTTTAGCTACATTAGCACACGTGACTTTGGTACGATAATGCAGTGGCTGCAGTGTAGAGCAAACGCAGTCGAGTGCCATTAGCGTAGCAATGAATGAAGCAGACAAGCGAAGAAACGAAGACATCCAGTTGTGAATATGACAAAGCGCGCGTATTTGTAAACCTCTAAAGCCATCTGCATTGATTTGGAACACAATGATGGACATTAAAACGGGTCCTAAGTCATTGAGAAGATCTATGTTAGCCAGAGAGCCTACTAGCAAGTCAGGAACATGACGAATTCGAAACGATCTGATCGCAAGAAGAAGAAGGCCGTTCCCAATTAAAATGATCGTGAAAATGATCGGCAAGAAAGATAAGAATCCAGTCCCGACTTGGCCGCCATTGTCTTTTGTATCTGACGAATAATTGCCTGCGTTCATGGCTGTTTGTTCACACCTTCCGCAGCTAAATCAATTATATTTAAAATATGGATACAAGGACGGGAACAACTCTCACGTTAAATAATAGCCCATATACTTTAGACAGCGTTAAACTCTCAATAAACGTCTGTGTGCTAAGGGAAAATCTTTTTTCTGAAACAAAAAAAAACATAAAATGTTTGTTAATGTCAAAAATAGAAATTATAACCGCTGTAATAAATTAATCGTTCCTCATTTGCATAAGCCGTCTCAAATAAATTATAAAATGCCTGGTTTATTTATATTTTCAAAATATTGCACGTTTGGAGATTATAACTCAAACTGAAATCATCATCATTAGAAATTATAACTTGAATGACTTATGCCTCTCGTAGAGCGTTGTGACGTTTCCCATTTGCAGTCTGTCTCCCTTCACGTTGAAAAGCCTGGTTTATTTATATTTTCAAAATAAGATTATAGCTCAAACCGAAATTACCATTAATATTAATAAAAATTATTACTCCTATGTTTTGTCTCTCTTGTCAATGTCTTGTGGAGAGTTGTAAACGACGTTTCTCATTTGCAATCTATTTCAAATCACGCTGAAAAGCCTGGTTTATATATTTTCAAAATATTACACAAACGATTGAGAACGGTTTTCGAATTCGAGCCAGTTAGCGAGATCGATTTAACCGAGGCATAAAGTCAAGATTTTATTGTGTAATATTCATCTGTCCCCCAGATGACAACCCCTGTGATCAAAACTGATTCTTAGAATCATATTCATTTTGGATCTTGTTTTTATTCCGCAACAACGTGTTAAGACTTATGAAGCGACACGAAAACTACGCCTTAAAGAAACCTGCCACAATTTAACAATAGATGAGCGTTCGGTATAGCTAAATTGTGGTGTATGACTATATAGATATATGTGCTACACATACCTTAAATATCATGCACAGATGGTGGAACATTAATCTCGACTCTGATTTGTTTTCAGCGGTAGCTCTGAAGTCTATTATACACCATTCCAGATTTACTGTATATAATAACGTTCGGCTCCCCTTTGTTTAAATAAGTATTCTTAAATGTCACTTTTAACAGCTGCTGGCTTTACAGAGAAAAAATTCAAGTTGTTATAAAGCATTTGTTGCTCATCAAGGGCTTTTCAAATTTTTAAAATGGTCGTAGGCGTAAAACAGATTCATTGAAAACGGCGTTTGACCGGAGATTGTTACGGCATAAAGGATAAGATGATTTGAAAATGGGCAAATAGTCATTATATTTACAAAAAAGTGAAAGGTTGAAATGAACCCATCTGCTTAGTATGCAAGTTTTCAAGTTAGGATGTTTAATTTCGGGATCGAAGGAAAGAATCTATGCATTTTAAAGGTGAAATTATATGGTCTATTATCGCCGTATAAGACATTTCCTATGCCCCAAAGTGAATTTGCACCAGAAGACCCAGAAGAACATTTTTTTTCGCGAAACGTTTGAAGGTGAAATCGTTTCTTAACGTAAAGGAATTTCTTGTGTATCAAAATGAATTCGCACCAGGGATAGCATTTTTAATTTTGATACGAGGGTATTGAAAACATGTAACGCGTTGATGCGTTTTGTTTGCTGTCTTATTCGTATAATCAGAATACGATCCGAATACTCCGAACATTCATGCCGGGGTAATAAATTCGACATCGGGTTCCGGATAAAAGTAGCCCAGAGCAAAACTATACGGTGTAACCCCTTTAAACCGCCAAGGGACCATGCAATTGTGGTCAAATGTGGGTTTTTCAGATAGAGAAAATGATGTTTATTTTGCGGGGCAATAAACTGTAGTACTAAGACTGGTATCAGTTCGCCAATGATTGATAGCCGACTATTAAATTCTTGAAACAAAACTCTGGCAAAAAAGGTGATATGGTGAAAGAGCATTTATTTTATTTGTATGAAGGTGTTCGCTTTCTTGAGAATTAACTGTAGTACTGCGTAACCATATAACTAAACTCTAAGATTCTATGCGCGGGTGATTTTATATCAGATGCAGTCTGTATGAAAAGTGACATTTAAAATCCGCTTAAAATAAAACATTTTATTTTTTCGATATATCGACTCTCAGTACGCGTAAAAACCCACAATATGTGCATTGTTAGTCGCTCATTTGTGTTAAGAAGGCAAAAGAGAAAATATTCGGGCTCCAGGCCGCGTCCTATACGATGCTATGCGTGGGCGATTTTATGCTGGGTCAGTTTGTAAGAGAAGGGAAATTTCTAATTTGTTCAAAATAAAATCCCTTTTCGTGTTATGATAAAACTTCTTTACGCATAGAAGTCTTAAATATTTACCATTTCATGAGGACAGCTGGTCTTCCTTCTTTTCGCCGTTGAGTCTCGCGACCGACCGTTACGTTCCTCACCATTCACCTTTCTGTAGTAAATGTATTTTTGAAAATTCCCTCGCAGCAAGGCTTTTTGATTTTCCAAATTATTCCACTTCGTCTCATCTAGCATTCGGAAAAATTCGACGCGGTATGTGCAAACAAATAACAGACTGTCAGTTTTTAGTCAAGTGTAGCAGGCGCTTTAAGGCCCTGTCACACAATTGCGTATTAAAGAAACGTATGAGTTGCGTATGAAAATTCATAAAATAATTTTCATACGCACAAAATTCCCTTGAAAATACAGCGTATGACCAGCGTACCTGACCTGTGAGTAACGTACCTCTGGCTTAACTCTCGCATATTCAGCGTATGTTTAGGGTATAAACCATACGTCCGAATACGCACAAAATTTTTAAGCATGCTTAAAAAAAATTTCTGTCTCGCCGTATGCCAGCGTATGCCACCGTCAACGACCCTGCTCGAAACGTATACAACCTATGCCTAACGTACTCCTAGCGTATGTCAGCGTATACCAGCGTATGAGTGATATTTTTCATACGTTGGCATACGCTAGTACGATACGCAATAGTGTGACAGGGCCATTAGTAATGATACGAACGTACCAGCATAAACGCCATCTTAACAGCACGTGACTGTAAATTAACATCGTAAACGAAAACAAGAAAATGTTTACTCTTTCTACACTGAAGTGTGAACATTGAAAATAAAACGAAAGCAAGCGTACTGGTGTGGCGAATACTCCGGACATTGATCGGGAAATACAAAGAGCAGAAAGTTCCTATCTAAAATTTAATAAAAAAAAGTTCTTACTTCTTACTTACTTACAGGCCATAGTGAAACGATAAAGTGAAGCCCCGTTACTACGACCACATATACAAGGAATTGAAATGTGGTTCTTAACGAGTGGTCGGATAACGGGGTTTTCAGATACCGAAAATGACTGAATATTCTTTCTGGCCAATATTAAAACGGTAGGCTAATAACTCGTTTGAAGGAGTTCTACTGTATTTCAATTCGCCTCACTGTGATCCGACCAATGAATTCCTTAAGGTATCAGCACCGGCAAAATTTTTGCTCTCCAAATGCCTTGCAAAAATTCCTGGTTAAATGTCATGCCATGAAATATACAAATCCAAAGTTTTGGGTCAATATCTCTAATCGTTCAAAAGATATGGGCATTTGAAAAATGGACCTTTTTCACTTTTTTGAGCATTCTGATTGGTCCAATAGGGTCACATGACTGATTGGCGGGAAATTCAAAATGTATTGTCTTTATCAATTTATAGAATTTAACTGGGTCATGCTAGGAACTTCAACCAAAAAGGAATTGAATTAGAGAAGTCACCAAATTCATTTGACAGAATTTTGACCAGTCTGACCAAATTTTGAGGAAGATCGACAGCTGTCAATCAGAGAGAAATGTCACATAAAGAAATCACAAAAACAAGTTTTTCTCACCAATTTTTAATATTTTTAAAATCTGTTTTCAGAAATGAGTTTCAAACACCACTTGGCACAAACGTAGTTTCAGCCCCGTAATTTATGTTAATTTATGCAAAACAATGCAAATAACCGCAATATTTCGGTTTATTTCCCGTTAATTTGCATAAATTAACGTACATTACGGGGCTGAAACTACGTTTGTGCCAAGTGGTGTTTAAAACTCATTTCTGAAAACAGATTTTAAAAATATTAAAAACTGTGTGAGAAAAACTTGTTTTTGTGATTTCTTTATTTGAAATTTCTCTCTGATTGACAGCTGTCGATCTTCCTCAAAATTTGGTCAGACTGACCAAAATTCTGTCAAATGAATTCGGTGACTTCTCTAATTCAATTCCTTTTTGGTTGAAGTTCCTAGCATGACCCAGTTGAATTCTATGAATTGATATTCCCGCCAATCAGTCATGTGACCCTAAATTTTGCCGGTGCTGATACCTTAACTTATAACTCTGAACTCCTTGAGTTCTTTAAATGATAACTGACAAAAAGGTGTCATGGCGAAAGACATTGATTTTCGCTTTTGAAAAGGGGTTCATCTTCTAAAAAACCTGTGGTGCTGCATCCGTGGGAATGTGAAAACATTAAATTTGATGTCAACTGAGTAAATACGAAACCCCTTGAATCTTATTACGGGGGCCAAATTTCTTAATTTTCCAATAGTTTGATTTATTATCATTTTCAGCACTCGATCTGAACGGAGTTATTTGCTTGCGGTTGTAAAGAGGTGATTCTGATTCCAGATGACAATAGCACTGGTCAAACATTTTGATCACGTTATTCCGCAAAGGTACACAAAAGCGGGACCAGTTTTTTAACAAATCAGGGATGAATGAATGTGTGATTTATTCAGATAGTAGTAATAATAGTAAACCGAAGTAAATCACACTTCGAGCCCTGGCCTAGTGAGGTCAGAATGCGTGATTACCTGGAAAATGCGTCGAGTCTCTGTACGGCTTTTAAGGGTTTGTTATCATTCAAGGTGAGCTAGATTAATGAGAGTGCGGCCACTGCTGACTTGCAAAGGTAACAATTGTCAGGTCTCTGCATTGCATGGCTAGCTTCAGAGCGCGTTATTTTTCAAGAATGTTTTATGTCTTTGTAACAGGCGACAATATTGTTGACCCATGGTCATTTTGAACCCCATTTTCTTCGGGACGAGACGCATTTCAGCCCCACACCACGGTCCTTCTACTATTTGAGACGTCATTCTTTTTTATGACGAAAGATGTCTTCGATAAGCAACCCACGCAGATGGAAGAAATCTTTCAGAAAGTGCCCAAATGAGAGATAACTTGTGAATTGGGCCAGAGTTACAGGCGAAAAACCTGTCAGATTTGAAAGGCCAACAACAAGGGGAAAAATGGAAAAAGAACGGGGAGTAAAACGATGAAAAAGATAAGTAAAGCTTATTAAGCTTTTTCTCTCTCAAACACTGTCGATATTTTGCTTTGTGTGCATGCCCGAAACCAGAACTCATTGTACTTGCCCAAGAAAGGAAAAGAAGTTTAGTTTTCATGTTGCAACGTTTTGGACAGTTTGCTTGTAATTTGCCTCCGTGGCAGTCGGAAAACGACATTGTCGTTTTTTTCTAAAACTCTAGGAGTCAATGGGCTAAGGTGTCAAGCAAAGGGCCATGTTTCCTAAAGATGGCACTTTTACCATAAATTCGGATAATCTATCGATAAAATGCTCAAAGGAGTTCAAATAAGCGCAAAAACGGACTTTTTGTTTGAACTATTCTTGGTTTGCACATTAGTCATAAAATTCCAAAACCTAAACTACCGGTATACATCATACAAAGCTATTTCTCGCATGATACGTGTATACTAGTGATACCATCTTTCAACAAAAGTTTCAGATTTTAACGATGTTTTGTAATTTTTCTTCTGAGGCCCCGTTTACACGGATCCGGACAAATTTTTGCACGGACAAAAAACTTGCACGGTTCCACCTTGCGTTTACACGGGACCGGCGGAACTGGAGGAATTTTTGAACGGCTAAGTGTGCAAGTTTCCGTGTAAACACCATTGCAATCTGTAACAGAACTTGCACGGATCCATGTAAACACGTGGTCTATGAACAAAATTCGTCCGTGCAAAAATTTGTCCGGACCCGTGTAAACGGGACCTGAGTTGTTAAGGTTTGAATTGTGTCACTCAATTCGTCACGCTATTTCTGATACGCCATGAAAATAAACAACATTCTGAACATTGAACCAGTTAAATTATTTTTGTATTATAAATGCTTCAGTTAGCCGATTTAATGGACGAACTTATAGTGAATCCAACCTACTGTCATGAGATTTTTGGTGTAATTAAGACTTTGAAGTTTGAGTTGGCCGCTCGATACATTTAAAAAATTTGGCCCAGATGTGGTTTTAAACTCTCTACAATTCATAAACATTTTGGAATCGAAATATTTTTTTAATGCTCCTGAATTCTGATAAGTGCAAACCAAGAATTCTTACAACTGGAGATGAAGAAATACTCATAGACAGAAAATATATTCAGCCATGACAAAAATGATAGATGTAATTACATAATTTAATGTTCAAAACAATATGTATACAAAACGACAGCCTATTTTTAAGTCTAGCAAAGACAATAAACATATTATAAATTAAACTGGCTTTATCACTATATGGCTTGTTTAAAGGCCCACCTTCACCCAAAATGCTGTGCGCGCCGTGATCACTTCGTGTAACACGAAATTCACGCTTGAATGCGTGCAACCAATCAGATCACGCGTATGAACAATGGAGCATTTCAAGATAAAAAAAAAACGACCGCAACGTCTTTTGGGTGAAGGTGGGCCTTTAAATATTTAACAAGAAATATAAAAACTATAACATTATTAGACGCTCCCATGTATCTAATATAATTTTCAAGACAAAATGGTAAAACAGAAAAATTGGAACTTTTAAAACTTGAATAATGATGAGAAGACATTCCCGTGTTCAAGTGAACCTAATTCAGCTTTCCATTCTATTTTGTCTTGAAAATAGCGTGCTATACATGGAAATGTCGGCTGAAGTTAATTTTCACATTTTTATCATAATATGTTTGATAATTATGACTTATATTATGACATAATATAAGTCAAATTCAGTCGAACCTGTTTTCACGGAAACCTCCATATATTAGTACAGTGTACGTACACAAAAAAAATTCCTCTTCACTACAATTGTCTTTAGAACGGAAATTCAGTTCTCTCTCTTTTCAGTATACAGCTATTTCAATTAACGTTGTCGGATGAAAAAGGCAAAAAGCCAAGATAGCAAGGTAGTATGGGATTTCTATGCAATGGCTATTTACGACTACCCATACTATCTTGCGGTCTTGGCTTTGAGCTTTCATCCGACAACGTTAATTGAAATAGCTGTATATAGTAAAGAGGTTCAGTTGCATATTGTTTTACATAAAAGTACACTATGCTTTTCATATTGAAAAAATTGGTAAATTCACTGCACATAGATTTTTTCTACTGACTATGAAAGGGTACTTGGTACCTTACTAATTGCATATTACTCTCACTATGAATTTCCTGTGTATGCAAAATGCAAATTGTTAATGTCTAATAAATAATCATTACAAATTTAACCACGAAGAAATTTATAAATAAATCGATTTCAATGCGTGAATTTGCATGTAAACCGTGTAAAACACTAATTCAATGGATAAATTATCATTTTTCCCGCTACACAACTTAATTTTGGTGATGTCTTCAATGCGAAATTTAGTGTCTTTTACTACATAGACATTTTATATATTCCGATCTCAAAATATTTTATAGATAATACCTTATTCATTTTTATAATAATTATATAATACGAGTAACAAATGAAAATAAAAATAAATAACAATTCAAAAATACCCCAGTTTAAGACGCTAAAAACGTTCGTTGTTCATAATAAAGCTTCCAAAGGCAAACTCCTACAAATACAAATTTACGCTCTCTATCTCAAAAAATTCCTTTTAAAACAGGTTCTCGCAGCCTTATCCCCGAGATATAGAATTATGCGATCGGATATAAGACTGTATTCATGTGCAAAATTAATTAGCCAATCAGAGATGTTATTGGCTTATCTGCTCATTTTCTTGCTAAGCCTGCGACAAAAATGAATACACCACCACAACAACTACCAATATTAATTCAACAACTACCAATATTAATTCAACAAATAACAATATTAATTCCACTTTCGGAATTACATTCAGTTCATTATTCAGTTCAACATTATTCAGTAATTATTATTATTATTTAACATTATTAATTATTCAGTTCAACATTACCTGGGATTTAAAAACTCATTCAGTTCTGCTCATTCTTAATTCAGACGATTGTGTCAAGAAATACACCCAAAAAATAAGGCTGAATTAATCTTTCTGTGACGTAAATTCTTTCGATTCTTTAGGTGTGATCCTTGACACAATCTTCTGAATTAAGAATAAGCAGAACTGAAATAGTTTTCAAATTTTAGGTAATATTAATAATAAACTGTTGGTAGTTGTTGTGGTGGTGTATTCATTTTTGTTGCAGGCTCAGCAAGAAAACGAGCATAGCCAATAACATCTTTGATTGTCTGATTAATTTTACACAAGAAGACAGTCTTATATCCGATCGCATATTTTATATCTCGGGGGTAAGGCTGTGAGAAGCTGTTTTAAGGGTTAGGGTTAGGTTAGGGTTGGAACACCATGGTCTCGCAAATAGTGTACTTGAGAAGCAACATGCCTGCTGTGTTTATCTTCAGAAAATGGGAAATCAAAGATCATCTAAAGCATCAAAGAACTCCTCGTCATCAGATTCATCCGAGGCTGCAAACGAGAAGTATAAGGCACGTTAACGCTTTTGATTATCAAATTGTTTACAACAATGTCCAGGTTGTCTAAATATTTTATTGAGACCCTAAAAATCATTGTAACATATTGGTTGGCACTCGTCCGTCTTAAGAGACTGCTGTACTGCGTCGATAATCAGCCATTTGTAGAACTAATAAAAGCGCCTGCTGTGGCTGTACAGACAGATCTTAAAGTGACAGGCCTTGTTGCAGTTGCTGTAGGTAACGGCAGGGCCTGATGGCAGGTATTAATAAGAGGCACACGTGATTAATAGCGTAATTAAAAATTCGAGTAGCATCTTTGTATAGAATATGACCTCAATACGTTTCTATAGGAGTTTTCACAGTGGCCATGTTAGAGTTGCAAATCAAAAATGAAAAATTGTTTAAACATACCGTACGTCTTTTTCTGAACGGACATTTACTCAAATTAACCAAAGAAAACAAATCAACATCTTATCAACCAGTGTCACCCATTATCCATGAAATCTTTACCTGATTGGCTAGAACAAATGTTATTAATAAGCTCAATCAGATTTCTCAATTCCTAGGTATACAACACAGTAACATATGGCAAGCACTCTCTACGCTATTCTAGGCCCAGAGTTACAGGAAAAATTTTCTACAGCTGATAGATCAGCAAAAGCGTTAAATGCTTTTAAAAACAAGATTCGTAAATGCGACATAACTTTGCTGATGGATGATGGTTGCAAAGGTTGTACCCTCTACAATTTTACCATTTTTTTTCTCAAGTTTTTGGTTATTATTATTCAATTACTAGATTATTGATAATTAGATCTAAGATTAATATTAGATATTTCATGTAGTTTTAATTTTTATATATTTTTGTGTATTTACTTTTTTCCTCAAATTAGTGTGGCATGGGATTCTCCCAGACTATAAGATTTTGACACTTTAATAAAGTTTCCATCTATGCTTAAGTTGCCTATTTTGAGGTTACTGTCAGTCAGCTATGAAAAGCTCCAGTTTTATCTCTGTCAACAGCTGTCCATTTTCATACCTATCAAGATCTTGACTCTCTTAAGATCGAATTCCTTTGATGTAGCAATCTGGATTAAGACAATCGGGTGTGTTCCATCAAGGTGAATCTCCAGCCAAGGTTTGTGGGTTGAAACTGAGCGATAGCATTAATATTTTGTTATAATCGCCGTCTACTGCAAGCTTTGCCAAAGTAGGATTATTTCTTTACAGCTCTTTTGTTTGCAGCCTGCATAGTTGTCAACTGGAGAAGAGCTCGTTTTACTGTTTAGTGCAAGATTCTATTTGCTGTATTTTAGCTTTGGCTCTAAGTGAAATGAAAACACGACTGTCAAGTACATTCAAGTGGCCGATCCAGGCCCGTAGCAGGGGGAGGGACCTGGGGGCCCAGCCCCCAGAAATTCTGGACATTTTAATTTAAACTCCTTGTTGTTAGATATAGTCTTCATGTTTTCGAAATCCAAACAACTATTTTTTGCAACCTGAATGTTCTTCAGTAGGAAAACCCGAAACAAACAAAACGGATCGAAATTCACCAATCACATCAACGTCTGAAATCGTTATGTTTCTTGAGAAGTCCGTTCGGTCTGTTTAAAGTCAACGGATGAAGAGTGAATGCTGAAATCGTGCTTAAGTTCTTGTGTTCTTGAAAGGCGTGATAATGTTTTCTCAAGAACCTACCAAAAACAAAGCAAAGCAATCCGTGTGTAAACAAAAATCTATTTTATCGTGGGTTACGACAAAAACAAGTACTAGTGGAACTGAAGATAGAAGCGTCCAAGCGGAAAGAGCCAAAGAGCAACCAGATAATGCAGTATCCACTGTAATAAACGAACGTGTGACTGTCGAAAGAAGTCAACCCAGTGACTGTGTTCCAGATGAAGCACCTGTAATAGTATCTCAACTTCCAAATCAACCAAAAAATTTTAAATTCCCACCAAGACCTTCGGTAATCATCCAAAGAAGAGGTCATTTCAACCTGATTGGTTTGGGCGATTCAAGTGGTTACACTACGATCAGGGAAGAGATCGGCGTTTTGTCATTTCTACTTAAAAGCACTTCAAAACAACATGCTGACCTCCGCAAACGCTGATCCAACATTTACATTGGATGGCTTTAGCAACTGATAACAAAAGAGAATTTCGAGTCAGCAGCTCAAGGAAACAGACTTGCCCAGGATGTGATAAAAACGTTTTCGAAAGATAGAAGTGATACTTCATTTGATCTGTTTTGGGCTCGAATTGTGCAGCGCAAAACCACTGACGTTCAGGACAATGAAGACCCGAAGCTACCCAGGAAGCGCAAAGCTCCAGTGCGGCAGGAGATTGGAGAGCAGAATACACATTACTTCCCCCAAACCCCCAAAGATCATTACAAACAAATCTATTTTGCTGCGATAGATGATACAACTCAATGCATCTCTTCACGCTTTGACCAAGCGGATTTCAAGATCTAGGAGAACGTCCAGGAGCTCCTTTTGAAGTCGTTTGCTGGTGAAGCATGGGATGACGAGTTTACTCAAGTGGTCAACACGTATGGTGAAGATTTGGATCCTTTCAAGTTTGAAGGGCAGCTACTACTCTTACCCACAACTGCAGAGTCTATGGGATTTGACACGTCTCATTTCGATGTTAATGACTGATTGTCACCTTCCAATCTCTCGATGGCACCCGCAAATTACGTGAAGTTTGCACGCTGGGAAGGTTGCTTCTGGTGATGCCGTCAACAAATGCCGTCAGTGAAAGATCATTTTCTGCTTTGAAGCGAGTCAAAACTTGTTTACCATCAAAGTACCGATGATTCCAGACTTAACCATTTGGTGCTACTTCGTGTGCACAAGGACAGGACAGACTCTATCAGCCTCATAGACGCTGCTAACCAGTTTGTGAGAGGCTAGGATAACAGAGAACAGGTCTTTAGCAAATTTACTGCCAATGACATTGCAGGAAAGTTGTCATTGGTCTCGAGATCCGTCCAAATAGTTTAAGTGGCTATTCTAATTATAAAGCGGCGGTGGGAAGTAAAGGGAGGGGGTGTCTGGTTGGGATCCCTGCACCACTCGCCCCCCCCCCCCCCCCCCCCCCCCACCTCTCATGGCTTGCTATGGGCCTCCGATCAAGACTCCATCGTCAGGGGGCAGGAGTCCAGGAAGAACAAGGGGAGGGGGGTTGGAATGAATAGACTCCAAAAAAAAATTGCAAGATAAGGGTGGTGATGCAGAGCAGCACGTACTGTATTTAGTTTATCTTGAAAAGTAAGATGAAAGAAAGCAAATGTGGTTTAGGTACAATTTCGATATTTTTTTGTACCCCGTGGGGAAGCAGCTTGCGAATGCAGTCGCTTCTTATCGTTTCCGGCCGCTAGAGTATATTCAGAGGAACGCCCTAAGAACCATTTTCCCAGGTGAAAGCTATATGGAGGACTTACATAAGGAATAACTCGATAGTCTCTAACATAGACGGCTACCCTATGTGAGAAGTCGTTCTCAGATACTCTTTCTGATTCCTGTCACAAGGTAGCTGAATTATTGCCAGAAGTTAAATATACAAATCCTCACCATTTAAAACACACTAAGAATTAAAGGATTCTAATATCAAAGACCGATAGAACAGTTTCACTTTGTACCAATTGGAGCAGAACTCTAAGGTTTAATTATTGCTGCAATTGAAATGTCTTTCTGTGTAATAAATTTTTAGAAGTTTTTAAGAAATCCTAAATTTTCTTGCAATTCGCCGTTATCCAGTCCTCGAGCTGCAAGGGTTAATTGTTAATACACGAATTCAGGCGCATTCGCGCGAGGCGATTCATGGTTAATTTTTAACCTGTGAATACGCGCATGCGTAATGAGCGGGTTATCGGTACCGGCGACAGATATGCAAATAGGCACTCACTCGCTCTTTCCATCAGCTGTAAACTTTGTGACGTAATGCTTTGTTACGAATGCGTTTTACAACAAGAACAGCGTGAATTCAGCGATAACAACAACTAAATCGGTGTAAACGAATATAAACAACAATAAGCTTAAAGATGTTTCGCATTTGCAACGTTAAAATCGATCTGAAAGGAATTTTCAACTGAGAGACGCGTTTTGAAGCTTTTTTACCTTCAAGTAATAAAATTTATCCCGTTTGAAGTCACTGGTCACGGTGGCCGAGTGGTGAAAAGCGCGAAGTTACAGCCGAAAGGCCCAGTTTCGAATCTCGCTCGGGCCGTTCTTTTCTTTTTCTTTTTTTTTTTTCTTTCTTCTTCGGACTGAACATTATGAAAGTAATGTACTGTATTTTTCTTTTTGCGTTTGTCAAAAATCCGTAAGTTTAATTTTAAAAAAATACCGCAATATTGCATTACACGTTAGCATTTCTTATTCACGGGTTAGCTCTTAGGAGCCTTTGATATTTACAGGCCAGCAGGGAACAAGTTTTGAAATTATTCCCACCAAACAGGACAGCTTACGCATGATTGCACGACGTATATTACCATTTACTTACCCGGTAGGGGATTTGCTGTACAGTGTTCCCCAGGAGGAGCAACAACATTACCAGGGCGTTTGCCTGAAGAGGAGTAGCCCTCGTCACACACGCACTGGTAAGAACCCGGCGGAAATGAACTGCTCACATGTATGGACTCACAAGATGAATGCTTTTGACATTTCACTCGCTGTTTGCAGATGTCGCCTAAGTTGAAAAATATGACAGTTTTTTGTCAACATTTTCATAGCCTGCAGACAGTCTCTTTCATTTCCTATGTAGCTTTGGTGCGAGAAGTCTGCGAAAGTGAGGCAAAGGTGGGGGGTGGGGGTGGGGTGGGGGAGGAAGGAGTGTACCTGTGATTTACTTTATTACTATTAATGCAACAAATGCATATTTCCAACTCTGTTGAATTGCTTATTTTTTGCTTGCGTTTTGGTATTTGCACGGCTTACCGATACATGATAAACATTTCTTTGTTTTTATACAACCAAGAGTCTTAGTGAATATATGAAACTACGAAATACCTTTCATACGTAGGTCCGTTAACTCACTGCAGTTGAATAACTTGTTTTTAAATTCAACTCTGTTGAAGTGCTTATTTTTTGCTTGCGTTTTGGTATTTGCACGGCTTACCGATACATGATAAACATTTCTTTGTTTTTATACAACCAGGAGTCTTAGTGAATATATGAAACTACGAAATACCTTTCATACGTAGGTCCGTTAACTCACTGCAGTTGAATAACTTGTTTTTAAATTCAACTCTGTTGAATTGCTTATTTTTTGCTTGCGTTTTGGTATTTGCACGGCTTACCGATACATGATAAACATTTCTTTGTTTTTATACAACCAAGAGTCTTAGTGAATATATGGAACTACGAAATACCTTTCATACGTAGGTCCGTTAACTCACTGCAGTTGAATAACTTGTTTTTAA
Source organism: Dendrophyllia cribrosa (assembly GCA_024195265.1). Taxonomy (NCBI): domain Eukaryota; kingdom Metazoa; phylum Cnidaria; class Anthozoa; order Scleractinia; family Dendrophylliidae; genus Dendrophyllia; species Dendrophyllia cribrosa. The sequence continues at coordinate 4,827,451 of JAJLRJ010000004.1, forward strand.
ATTCAACTCTGTTGAATTGCTTATTTTTTGCTTGCGTTTTGGTATATGCACGGCTTACCGATACATGATAAACATTTCTTTGTTTTTATACAACCAAGAGTCTTAGTGAATATATGAAACTACGAAATACCTTTCATACGTAGGTCCGTTAACTCACTGCAGTTGAATAACTTGTTTTTAAATTTCCTCCTTCCACGAACTAAATTCAAATTTGACAAATATTTTGTTAACACAAGTTTCTTCACATGAAAATAACATATTATACCAAAAGCCTCAATAACATATAGCATGGCTTTTTGTAAAACTTTTTATCATGTTGCTCCGCAATGGGCAAGCTGAATCAGACCAATCTCCTACTCAGATCCGCGTTCTTTTCGGTGCGGACTCTGGGTACGAATTTGACTTCGGACTTATTATTTGCAAAACACAAAATGTTGCCAATCCGCAAAATTAAACTTCCGCAAAAATTTCACGCCACACGGTATATATTTTATCCTCGAATTTTGTTCTAGATGCGTTTCTATAAAAATATCACGGGGCAACATCAGAACTGCCTACGTGATCTTGGCTTCATTCGCAAGGATTTTCAATTGGCAACTTTGTTTGTAAAGTGGATGCATGCTCACTTGGTATTTGCGCTAGCATTTCAGAAAGTTGAATGCCAATAAGAGTGGGAGGGTTTAACTTATTTTGCATAACGATTCGTCTTACCTTCCACAACACTTCTAGAATATATCACAATAAACCACAAGATTCCGAAGACAAGACTCTTTAGTAACGCCCCCGGCATCTGATGCTGGACTAAGGCATCTTGAGCTACTCTAATTCACTACCGGCGATAAAGACTTAGTGACTGCTAGAACGCGTTGAGCTGACAGCAAACGTAGCTGCTACACAAAGAAATAATTACTGCTGTGTACGGTTGTCACGTCATAAATAATCTTTTAGAAGGCTGAAAATTATTCCGCTCGCGCAAGAGACATCTTGATACAAGAAAACAACTCCGCAGCTTTACAGCAAAGCTACAAACAAACATTTTATGTTTGCAATTCAAATATCGTTTAGAGAGGTATATCTTGATTTTCATCTGGTTATTATCTTGAGTAAAACTAACGCAATTCAGTTTTGAGAAGAATAATTATTGTGATAATATTTACTTTTACCGGCCAGCGAATTATCAACGAAAAATGTAAATAATGCGCAATAGCACATCAAATTCATATTCTAACACCATACAACAGCGCGCGGACAACTTATATCGCCATATTACAGTAACTTGTTTCAGGATTTCCAAATGGTCCTAGCAACATGTTGCAAAAAAAAAATCATGCTTCGTTCTTTTTTGTTTTCTCATCAGGTATTTACAGTAGAGTGATTTTAAAAAGGCCTGTCTATACTATCAGAAGTGATCATTTTATTTCGTTCAATGTGGATCATGAAACTAAGTATTAATTTCCTTATATTCCTTTTAAAATAATATGATGTGTTAAATTCAAAAATGTCTGTTGGATCACTATATAAAAATAGCACAATTGAAAAATACCCTGCCGTTTTGGGTCATTATTTTTTTCCGTTGATCGAGAGCCCAGTTAAGGTTACAGTCAAGGAGTTGGACCGCGTCGCGCATAAATTAATAAACTACTTTTTTTAGTGAGCAAACCATTATGTCAAGTCATGTAGCCATGGCAACGACAATCAGCTCAACGACAGAAACGAATTAAATTCATTTTTTTTTAGTTAAAGTTGCAGCTAGACAATTTTGAGGGTCCATGTGTTCATGGCGTGAAAATAACGATGACGCAAAGGTTCAAGAAAACTGTGCTAGGAATTTTCAAGGCATGCGGGCGTTATGTTTACTTGGAAACAAATGTAAAAAAATCCGTTCAGTTTTTTGCATAAAGTACTTCCGAGACAGGAAGGTAATTTTGAGACTCAACATGTGAAAAAAAAAAAAAGAACGAGAAACAGAAAACTAGGTTTATTCCAACAAGAAAATGTTGGAAGCAACGTCACAAATGAATGCGCTTCTAATTTTCTAGTTTTCTAATTTTCTTTGTTAACGAACTGTGATTCTGAATAACAGTTTTTTAACAATAATCTGCTTCGAAAGAGACTGTCAACTTTGGCGTCTCGAAAGGGCATCTGCCCACGAGAGTCACAATGCGGAGAATTGCTGTATCTGGAATAATTATTGTGTTTCTTGTACTGGCTGGAATTTTTCAAAAAGCAAACGGTAAGAGATTTTTACTTTCAGGGGTGTCTTTCTTAAAGGTATCGTTCAAGACACTCAGAGAAACTCAAGCGCAAGCAAGAAGATCATTTTGTTTGTCCTGAAGAAATAATAAAATAGCGTAGTTCACTTTCCATGTAGTATAGATATTTATGTGACATTTACAGGAAAGGAAAAAATGTAATTGTTAATAAAATTAAGCGCAGTTATGTTTGTCGCGGCGGTGAGCTGTTTTCTGTTAACAACTCAAAAACAATCGGAAAGAAATATTTGATGATTTTGCAATTTCTTATCAAACCTTTTTAGATGGAATTAGATATGAACAATTTTCTGTATTTAAGCTTTTAAATAGTCAAGTGAAAAACGTGACATTTTGTCACAATTTTAAATACCTACAACTTAAACACGAGACGAAACTGTCCCACCCGAGACAGCCGACGCAAAATATATGGTAACCTCAGGGTAAAATCCGGTCCCAGGTTAGATCAGTCTTAGATCTAGGTTAAATGTGTACCCAGTATTCAATCTTGGTAAGGTAACCCTAAACCTAGCACAAATCTAACCCTAGCTAACACTAACAAAAAGCTAACCCTAGCTAACACTAACACAAAGCTAATCCTAGCTAACTCTAACACAAAGCTAACCCTAGCTGACTCTAATACAAAGCTAACCCTAGCTAACACTAACACAAAGCTGATCCTAGCTAACACTAACAGAAAGCTAACCCTAGCTAACTCTGACACAAAGATTACCCTAGGTAACACTAACACAAACCTAACCCTAGCTAACACTAACACAAAGCTTACCATCACATCACTGGTGACATGTATCCTTGTGCTAGAGGTTAGCTTTGTACAGGGGCTAGGCCGGGTTAGTATATTGATGGATGGGTACAGATTTACATGTAACCTATATTGAATACTACAATTCAACCTGAGAACGGATATCACCTGCAACACATGCACTGGATCTCAGCGATTAGCCAACAACTGAATGCGCGCCGATTGCCACGCTGATTGCCTTAGTTTTGTTACGGTTTCATGCTCTCTCTCTCCTTCAGGACAGGAAAAGAGGTCGTGTAAATCAGCTAACGATTGTGGCTCCAATGCGGCTTGTCGGGGTAGAGTTTGTGAATGTGAATCAAGTTTCATCGGTGACGGCGTCGTCTGCGAGTGTAAGTAAAAATTGATCATTGCAATTGGTGTAAAAGTCCGACCAATTCTTCCAACAAGATCCTTCTTGTTTATTGGGGTCCCAAATGAAGTAATAAGTAAAAGTGACAGTTTATTTTTAACACCTTCAAATTTCATGCACTTGATAATCAATCAAATATTTCTTATTTCCACACTTGACATAGGCTCAGTTGTATAATTTTTCATGGAGTTCAAATTGGTATGTTTTGATTACCTTGTTTTAAATGTTACACCTATAATCAGTAAAAGAGAGAGAACTTTTTGGTCGCAACTCTTGTACATGTAGATTCAAGATATTAAAGTTATAACAAGGAAATTTGTGGTTAATAGTATGCCTAAGAATCTAAATTTGGTTACGTCATATGACGATATGGCGTGCTCATCACGCGATCTCCGAACGGCTGTCATCTTAGGGCCTGTTTACATGGAGGGAGGGTGACCCGGGTACCAGGGTCACCCTCCCAGCCGAGCTAAAACATAGCCCGCCTTTACATGGGCGGGTTATCACATAGGCGAGCTATCTTTATTTGGCGGGCTCATGTTTTAGCGGACTTTAGTTATTGCAACGGCGCGCTCTAGCCCTACATAACAAACATGTTTTTATCGTTTGGTCCGCTTGCTCTTGCATTTTACTTAATTTTGTTTGTGCTACGATGCACCACGATTTTTTTTACATGTAAAAAAAATCGTGGTCCTTTCAGGTGTCGTCACGGTCCATTAAGGCGCACCACGAATTGCTACGGTCGACCACGAATTTCGTCCCGACGCCACTTCGATTTTTTAAAATTAAAAAATTGTGATCGACCGTACAAAAATCCGTGTATGTGGGAAAGGGGCTTTACAAAATTGAAATAAGAAAGGAAAAACGAATTCTGGTAGTTGTAGTCAAATGACGCCATCGTGAATATGTCCTATTTCCAAATGTGAAATATGAAGAAAATTAGTGATAGCAAAGGAAGGAGACAGTGTAATATGATAGGTAATCCCAAAAAATGAAGAGAACTATAATAATTTGTTTTATTACATGAATCGTACAAGTCGTGTAAGTACAAGGTAACAGAAACAAAACGTAGTAGTGATTTCAATGATAGTGAGGTCAATGTTGTCTTCTAAACATGAAAATGTCACATACATTTCACGGCCGCGCTAACGTACCAAACGATAATGCAATAATTTACCCAGTTAGGGTTGTCGCGCTATATAGGCTAGCGAAAAACAGTTGTCTTAGCGCGCGCTAAAACGAGAATTTAACGTCGTTAAATTGCGTCTGTAAATTACAAAATAAAGTTTAAAAATGTAAAAATTCACATTTACAAGTTATAAAAGAACGAAATGGCACTCAAAAATTGTGCAAACACATCTTGGTAACGAGCCCGATACACGATTTCGTCTAAATGAAGTTGATACAATTTGCGGGTTTGAACAGCCGCGCACAGAAGCTCGAAAATATTCATCGTTCTCTCTCTTCTCTCTCTCTCCCTCAAGAAAGATCGGGGTGGGGCGGCTGTACATATATCTTATTGACCAAGCGCGAGGGCCGTACTGGGAGAATATCGGTCCGAGGTCTTGACAGTACGGACCGAGCGCAGCGAGGTCCGTACAGAAAAGACCGAGGGCCGATATTCTCCCAGTACGGTCCCGAGCAAACTTGGTTAATAAGAGATTTATTACACGACTCCTGCCGGCGGGAGGATCGCGCGGGATCATTCGGGACAATGCCCGGTCCAATACTTAGAGAATATTGGACCGGCAATCGAGCGTTCTGATTGGTTGATTTTAGTTATTGGCCCTCTGACTGTCTAAGTCGTGAAATAAACAGCCTTACTTGTTTTGTTTTTCTAATGCTTGTAATATCCCAAAATTTTCCAAATTTTATACTTTCTGCACCAACTTTTAAATCAATATTTTATGCTTTCTTTTTTCAACTTTTGCACTTTTAGATTTGCCTTCCGCCTAACCGTCACTTCTTGCTTTAACGACGGGAGGAGCTGGAGGACGACGTGAAGTTCTTGGACTTCTTACGCTCCTTGTTTACCTGCACTTTACCGGCGAACACTCGGAATAAAGCTGTTAGATCAACGCTTATTCTATTGTTTTTTTAATCATTTTAGGACACTCTAGCAATTTTTAACATCACGACATTTCCAAATAGCGGATCCATCATCATCATCTTTATTTAAAAACACGGGATCACATTCATTATAAAAATGGTCTTCCAGTGAGCCGTGGGCTACTAGTACATACCATAACTATAAAAAAAAATTAAAAACCTTATACATTATAATCACCGGCTATCCAATGAAAACTATTTGTCTAATCATAACTAATTATCATAAACCTAAATCTAACCTTGTTAATAAATTTAATCTTAATTATAACTCTACCTATTACATCAGTTTTCCAAAAAGTATTTTATTTGAAAGGCTAGCCTTAAAAGCATTCAGACTAGCCTGATCTCTTGCTTCTGCAGGGATTTTGTTCCAGATGACGGACCCTCTGTAGTGAAGACAACATTGACCTCACTATCATTGAAATCACTATTCGTTTTGTTTCTGTTACCTTGTACTTACATGACTTGTACGATTCATGTAATAAAACAAATTATTATAGTTCTCTTCATTTTTTGGGATTACCTATCATGTTACACTGTCTCCTTCCTTTGCTATCACTAATTTTCTTCATATTTCACATTTGGAAATAGGACATATTTACGATGGCGTCATTTGACTACAACTACCAGAATTCGTTTTTCCTTTCTTATTTCAATTTTGTAAAGCCCTTCCCACATACACGAATTTTCGTACGGTCGATCACAATTTTTTAATTTTTAAAAATCGAAGTGGCGTCGGGACGTAATTCGTGGTCGACCGTAGCAATTCGTGGTGCGCCTTAATGGACCGTGACGACACCTGAAAGGACCACGATTTTTTTTGACATGTCAAAAAAAATCGTGGTGCATCGTAGCACAAACAAATTTTTAGACAAACGTAACACCTTCGTAGTAGCATCGTAGTACCACCGTAGCGTTGCCGTGGTCGACCGCAACAGCATCTTGGTGATTCGCGCGCAAATTGCCACGGTAGACCGCGATTTTTAAAAATTCCAAAATCGTGATCGACCGTACGAAAATTCGTGTATGTGGGAAAGGGGCTTAACCCCAGTGAGGTTTAAATAACAATAGCCCTAATTTGCACTACAAAACAATAAACTGAAGGATTCTGGTAGTTGTAGTCAAATGACGTCATCGTGCAAATGGCCTATTACTTTCACTCAATATGCAACAAAGTTTCCAGACTTAAATTGTTATTGTCATTATTATTTGTAGTAGTAGTATTGTTATTATAAAGCTAACTAAAAAATCTTATTTTACAATTAATTTCACTTAAAAAACTATTCAGTCAAAACACTATTTACATTATTCCTTTCGATTAATAATTCTCAAACAATCTTACGTTTACAATTATTGATCTACTAGAATGCTAAAAATATTCATAATGACAATCCCTATAAATATTGTAAAAGTATTGCTAAAAAAAATTGCAAAAAGGAGGGAGGGGCTTATCAGAAGGGAGCTGTGCTTATTTGAAACGCGGGGGAGGGGGGGTGGTCATTGAGGATTTACCATAGTACTCCTTTTTATTCACCTAGACTTACCAAATGAAATGATAAATGTCGCTTTTAAGAGACCTGCATATCAAAGCTCCATAGAGAAAAGATTTGGTGCTGAGCTAGCCGTTGATACTGGCAGACGTGGTATGGCGGGGCACTGTTCACTAACAAAGAAAAGCAACAATCCCTGGTGGAGAGTTGATTTAGGAATGACCGTCTGGGTGGAGAAAGTCCTAATAGTTAGCAGCAAGGATGACAAGGATGAAAGTTACAGACAGCTGTCAAACATTGAGATCAGAATAGGTATGGTAACTTTGAAAAAATTTATTTGTCCGAAAATCAAGTTCTTCGTACTGCAATTTGGGGAATATAACATGAAAAATTTGGTCATTTCGGCGAGACAATGTCTTCATTTGTTGCTTACCGCAGGTGATAGAAAAGATTCTTCTGATCGCGTCTACAATCCATTGTGTCGTCAAGGACTTAAAGTCCCTAAAGAGCCATGGCTATACAGTTGTCCTGAACCAATGCCAGGCAGATTCGTATTTATTCGTTTAGTAAAAGAAAGAGTTCAATTGAAGCTATGTGAGGTGGAGGTCTTTGTAAATGGTAAGTAAATGTCGTTTTCGTTTCTTTTTTTTGCGTTTTTCGAAAGGAAATAATGTATTTAGTAACCTCTGTTAATAATTAGTTGATTTCTGTTAATAATTAATTGATTATAATATATTGAGGGAGCCTATTTATTTATAAAGCCCAGTGGTTTCTTTTGGGCTTCCTTGCTCTTCTTAAATTTGATATTTATTTACTGTAACTGTTTAGAATAAAGGGAAATAAACTAAACTTGAAACTTGAAACTCTCCAAACCTTTTTTCAATACGATTTTTGTCGGCCGTACCTTTCGCATTTGCACGGCCACCATTAAGAGGAAAGTAAGAAAGGGGGATAAAGAGAGAAGGGAAATTAGAGCGTTGACTGGGAATGTGGTGTTAAACGGAAGTCGGTTTTCCAAGACGTCCGCAAATGTTCAGTGTAACGTCATCGGAACTCATCGAGCGTGTCAACGTGGCACTGTATAATGGCGGCTGTTGAACATTCCGTATGGCTTTTCCAAGTGAAATTTACAGGCTTGTGCGGACGTCTCGGAGAAATAGATTCACAGGAGCTACACTGGGCGTCTCTCTCTCTGTTTCCTTATTTTTAACCCGTGAAAACGCGCATGCGTAATGAGCGGATTATTGGTACCGGCGACGGATATGCAAATGAACACTCACTCGCTCCTTCCATCAGCTGTAAACTTTGTGACGTAATGCTTTGTTACGAATGCGTTTTATTACAAGAACAGCGTGAATCCAGCGAAAACAATAACTAAATTGGTGTAAACGAATATAACCAACAATAAGCTTAAAGATGTTTCGCATTTGGAGTCTTTAATCTGTTTAATGCAACGTTAAATCGATCTAAAAGGAATTTTCAACAGAGACACGCGTTTTGAAGCTTTTTTGCCTTCAAGTAATAAAATTCATCCCATTTCAAGTCAGTGGTCACGGTGGCCGAGTGGTGTAAAGCGTGGACTTACAGCCGGTTGAGATTAATGTTTAGAGTATGGAAACGTTCCAACTTAAAGACTGTTGATGGAGAATCATAGCAGGAGTCACCTTTAGAAAAATGCTGGAGCGTAACATTGCTATGATCTAGCATCCTATCCAGGGGAGTAGGAATATTCTCAGTCGCTTCATGCTTCAGAAACCGGGTTAAAGTGCAACTAACCCCCAATAATGTTCTTCGCCAAACGAAATCTCCTAGTTGTCCTGATTACCTGTGCGAAAAAGTTTTTACCGTAGCATTTTTCCTCGATTTTTTATAGTTTTTCAAAGTTTCAAATTTTGGCGGTTCTTTCGGCCACTACCGAGCAATGCGAAGAATGGGTCTGAGTTTTGTTTTGATGAATGTGACGTCATCGAAGGAGATTTATTTTATGCGAGGAGCAAACTAAGGAACTGTGGGCAAACACGGACTCTCGCTTGAAGTACACTCTAGAAAGCTAGATCTAATCTCTGAACTTGATTCACCAGATCATATGACATTTGGTAATGTAGTTGAATTTGGTCGCTTTTGAGTAACGTTCGCGTTAAAATGCCTTCTCCTCTGTCGCTTCGCAGTCATGTGCTCATGACAACGCGGCAAATGGTCGCCTTCGATACGGACGTCACAGCAACGTTCGTACCCAGCTCCCACAAATGCTCGGTAATGGGCAGAAGCACCAAACTTCAAACAGCTGTAGAAACGCTGGGATTTTAGCAATTACGATAATTGTTTCGCACAAGTAATCAGGACAAACAGGAGATTTTATTTAGCGAAAGAATAAATTGGGGTTGGTTCGCGAGCCATTAGGCATTGTGAAGACTTACCCCTTTAATTTCTTGGTTGTTGTTATGGTTTTGGCCTTGAAAACATAAATCACGGTATTTTTGTGTTGATTGTTTAAATCTCGGCAATTTTTTTGACGATGAACAAACGTTTTTCTTCAATTTTAGAAGACGTTGCTTCAAAGCCCTTATCGACAACTAAACCGCAGCAGCAAAATCCTCCAGGGGAAATCCTAAGTTTATTTTAGGGACCTCGTAGTGCCAAGTTAGATTTCCATTTTTATACGATTTGTTCAGTTTTGCACTCTCTAGTGTGATAACTTTTTGTGGTGCTGAATTGTCTTCTAAGACAAGAACCGTAACGGGACACTGTCCGGCAGAAATATCCAAATTTCGCTTAGCTTACTTGTACGTTATATCCCCAAATGCCACCAAATATACAACTCAGTTGGATAAAAAGATTCTATAGAGCAAAACGAAAGAAGTAGTGTGGAGATGAAGTGCAGGTTTGCAAGGATTGAAGTGGATTTCAGTTCACGAGAATTGACTGGATTTATTGACAGGCGGTCAAGAAATCAAACTGCTATTTTTGTGAAATTTTGACTTTTCTAGCCGTTATTTTGTCTGTTTAGTTCATATTTCTTTGCTTCTACCACTTTTGGCGATGGTTTCTTCCAATTTCAAGATAATAAAGTAAGCTTAAAGCAAGCTCCTGGCCATAATCATGAAAACACGATATTTCAGCCGGGACAGTATCCTTTAATTTAATAATCTTACCATGCAAGTGACTGACCGACTTAAGGCGGGACGGGGGGGGGAGGGGGCGGGGTTATAGTCGAATTTAAATGAAATAGCAAGAGTTAAAACAATGGGTAGAGACGGCGGGTTTGTTGATTTTTATAGCCTCTTACACAACACGCGATTTCTGCACTCGAGCGGAGGATGGTAAGCCTGTGTCAGTAGCCATAGCAACAATTATCTCTTTTACCACAGGTGATGCTAAAATCTCGAACTGGAAGTATCTCTTTCCCTTAGATGACAATATCATGTTGAGAGGAACGTTTAAACGGTTTGAAAAGGATTCAGTCTATGTGGATGTAAAAAATGTAATAATAATACGTTCAAGGAGAGACCTTATCATTGACCGACCACCACGGAAAGGACTACTTCGTGTTAACTTCGAGGTTATGATGCCCCTGGACTACAGACGTAACAAAAATAGAGAACGTCAAGCTTATTGCGGGCCAAGCAAAGATGACACGAGTGACTATTTTATCAAAGCTAAAATCATTAGTAGTCACGAAGACAAATATTTGGTGAAAGCTGTTTACATACGTAAGTAAAAAACTCCATTTTGTATTTTTGTCTCAGTATCACGGTTTATGGTAGAGTGATTTTTTGCACATGCTCATTGCCAGCATTACTGCGCCTATCAATAACACGCGAGCTCTGAAGTTCTAAGCTCAGCTAAGGTTTACGTTTTACGCTGCCGTCAATCATAATTATGGCGACAAACGTGGAACCCCTGAAAACAAAAACTGACAAAATGGATCGAAATTCACAAATCACAACCTAGAAATAAGACCTTTCGGCCCTTTTGCGTTAAGCATCGTTGCTTCCTGAGACGATCGTTATGATATTTGTGGCACTGAAAAACAAAACTGTTGGTTGAGCTTTGAACTTCAGAGTTTGCGTTTTGTTTAAAAGAGTAGTAAATGCTGACTGTGGAGGAACAACAACAACAACAAACAACAATCAAAGGCTCCTCTGTGCCAATTAGTGAATACGAAACGCTGTACACCTTCGGACACTCCCCTCTCTTAGGTGTCTTGTTCCACCGATCCCTCCCCCCCTGTGTCCAACTCTCCGCCCTCCCCTCCCTCCCCCACTGTGTCCAACTCTCCGCCTTCCCCTCCCTCACCCCCTGTGTCCGACTCTCCGCCCTCCCCTCCCTCACCCCCTGTGTCCAACTCTCCGCCCTCCCCTCCCTCACCCCCTGTGTCCAACTCTCCGCCCTCCCCTCCCTCACCCCCTGTGTCCAACTCTCCGCCCTCCCCTCCCTCCCCCCCCCCCTGTGTCCAACTCTCCGCCCTCCCCTCCCTCCCCCCTGTGTCCAACTCTCCCCCCTCCCCTCCCTCACCCCCTGTGTCCAACTCTCCGCCCTCCCCTCCCTCACCCCCTGCGTCCACCTCTCCGCCCTCCCTCCCTCCAACACCGTACCCATGAGTAAGGCAGCTGAGCATTACATATCACGGGATCAATGTTTACAGCCGAGCGATCACTCATTCAAAGCTTTGCGCAATTCACGAGTCAAAAATGAAGCAAGCGAAAAAAAGCCCCAAAATGTGTACATGCCAAATCTTGAAAATGGTAAATGAAGGATTTGCTTCCTGAAAAGGTTCTATTCCTGTGATGTGAAAGTAAAGAGGAGATAGAAAATAAAAAACTGCACAAGAAAATGGAAAGAGCAAGGTGACAAATTTATACTGTCAGCGAAGCGTATGAGAAATCAACATCCACCGAAAAACAACAGAAACAATGTCACCGAACTCATTTTTAGCCAAAGATGACAAGTACTGTAAACAACACTAAAAAAAAAGCGGAATGAATAACTGTAAAAACACCGTGAGCCAAATTAAACTCAGTTGTAAAACGCCAAATTTACAAATTGACAAGCACGCAGGTAAGAATTAAGATTTTTTTACGAGCAACATACACACATACATACATTTAATTTATTTTTGCATTATTTTCCTTACTTATTTGTGTTGTCCGTGACTGTGCTCACATTGTAAGTGGCTCCTCCTAAAATGTTCTGCAATTGGTATAGGATTTAATGGAGCCGAAACCAATTGTAGAATTGCACACATTTTAGGCATCCTACTGATGAACAGTTACGACACAGATATATATATATATTTTTAGCAACTACTGTGATTTGCAGTCTGTCCATTTGAATTGAATACATACATACATACAGACAGACAGACAGACATACATACATACATACATACGTCCCAGCTCGGACGAAGAGGATTAGTTAGTTAGTAGTTAACATACAAACACCCAGGTTATGTTTATTCAACAGCGAACATTGGAGAAAAGAGAGATCCAGTAGAGAAGGAATTTAAGTGCAGCCTAAAAGACCTTCGTATAAGAGGTAAATTAATCTTTTTATAGACCGAATGCAAATATGGCCGTCGGGCAATTTTTTGTTTGGCCAAGTTTTCAGAGAAATTAATGATATCACGCCAATAAGTGCTGCTAAGTGTATTATCCTGCAAAGTTTGAGTGTTTTTGGTTTAACGGTTGCAAAGTTATGGCTTACTGAAATTTTAAGCATTTGTATGAGAAAAGACATTCTAGCCTCACTAGCCTTACTTTCATGTTTTTTTCCAAAATTTGATTGCCTATAACTACTCCTAAAATACAAATATGGCCTTAAAAATGTACACAATGACTTATTTTGACCTGATCTTTATCATTATTCAATTGCTTTTCTTTTCTTGAGAACCTGTCCAAACAAAAAATTGTTGGACGGCCATATTTGCATTTTATTTCAATGTGAAATGCCGGCTTCCAGGTAAGGGTCATGCTGTCATCCAAATCATTACTTTACAGGCTTTTAAGCCATGTGAGTACAGCTATCTGCCTCTTTAGCTCGTTTTCCCAAGCGAGTCAAGATCATTTTCCCACCCTCTCTCCTTTGGCGGGTATGCCCTCACCCATGCTAGGATGATGTCGTGTATGTATATGTGTATGTTTCATGTGACTATTTTCTAACCCAGCAAACAAAGCTAACCCAAAACAATACTCCTGGCCAAAACTAATTGATGTTATAGGATAGAAGAGAAGGTGTATAAAGTTTATAAGTTGCAGCTTCATACGGAAAGCCTGAGCACAGTATTCAGCAGTCACGCAGGCTCCTATCAAGCTACCGCGCGAAATATGCGCCTGCAACAATTTCAGCGGCATTTTACAAACTCAAAATGGCGGATCTTATAATGAATTTGCTCGAAGTCGTGCAAAATTACATGAATATGACATTTAATGCTGGTAATACAAGCATTTAATGCTTGTATTGCAAGTTATGCAAGTAATGCAAGCATTCAGAATGTTAGTAATGCAAGTAATTATAAAACGCGGTGGTTTATTTATAATATTAATAATAACTTTACTATTATAGGATTCAGAAATCATACACTTATTTACACTGAAGCTGTGTCTAAAATTATAATATTATATGTTGATAAATAATACTAAAGTATATAAATATAAATGGTTAGTGCTTACCAATTTCAGTCTTAATTAATCAGAAGAGTGGTTTGATTCATTTCTATGCCAACTCAGCTCTTTGCTTTGTTTTCTCCTCCTCCATCATGGCGTATAAATTAGCATTATGAGACCATTGCTAAAGACAGTCTAAAGTAAACCAACATATAAGAGGGTAATCTTAGGAGGAGTTATCATGCTACACCTACTGAGAAACAGTCGTGATTTCTTGAACACCCAAAGAATCGTTTCGTCGGAAAGTTGTTCGATCGCCTCAAACTTTCGTAACATCGGAAAATTTTACGCCTTTTGTTTTCAGAGGGAAAAAATGTCGTTTTAGGTACGAAACAAAAACAACTACTCTTCGAGTAGTGAAGTCGTGCTTTAAGAAGCTTTTTAATGGTCTTGTAAGTGCCCCTAAGCTTGTACAGTCGCTTTTTCGGTCACGCTAGGTGATCCGTCACGAACGTTACTACACTGTACGTCATTTGAAACCTTTAATCAATCTTTCGCAATCACTCGTGCATGAAAGGTCAACTTTATGACAATTTATCTGTTGCTCTAAAAGAAACAAAACGAAATCGTTATCGAATGGAACTCTCGCCAAACCCGGCAATAATGTAAGTTCCTTTTACTTGATATGTTTCGTTTCGTCATTTTCCTTTTTCTTATGTTGTAAATAAATGCAATCATCCATGAGCTTGAAGTTGCTTATTAACTAATATGACGTCACTAACACTTACATACATACATACATACATACATACATACAAGTTACAGAATTATCTAATTATTATGCTAAAATAACAAATAAATAACTAAATGACTAAGGTAATAACTACACGTTAAAAAATTAAAATGCAATAAGAAAGAAAAAAATACAATAAATTGAATTGACTATTAACAAATTCAGACTAATTAGAAAGCAGTAAGGTAACAAGTCTTTTCCCAAAGACTTTAACAGAGTCTAAAGATTTAACATGATCCCTTAGATTATTCCAGAGTTTAGCGCTACGATAAATGAAAGGCCGCTGTCCGGTGGTTGTACGGCACCTCGGAATGTTTAGTTGACCACGTTGTCAAGTATTTCTCGTGTGAATTTGTGAGCGCTGAGTAAATTTTTCGATTAAGCAGTCAGGGACGAGATTATTAACACATTTAAACATCATTACGGCATCATTCAAGTAAAGTCACTTCGCCCAGGCTATAAACCACTTGAAAATCTCCACTTTTTCGCTTTTCACAGGGCAATTTAAAGAGTCGGTCGCCTTGGCTCATAGCCAAGGCGACCGACTCAATAATGTCAGCTTGGATTTTTCGGAAAAGCGAAAGCAGCGAGTAAATTTGGGAATAAGAATCCTTTCCTTACCATTTTCTGCCGCTGAAATATTCAGCGAAAAGAACCGAAAAGCTTTCACACCTTTTGTTAATTCCTTTAAAGGCACTAAAATGATATGGAAAACAGGACAACGCCATTTCAAGCGCTTTCCTAAACCACAGTTAATCGAGGGACTGGTTATGAAACTTTGCGGATCGTCAGTGTGATAACAAAGGAGTTGCAATTTATGTTGAACTGTACTTGACCGTGTAGATCACAAGCTATGACTGAATGACGCAATAGCAACCTTTATATTGACTGGAAGAGGTTAACAAGCAATAGAGTTCTTGAAGTAGAGTTGTGACATAGAGTTTAATAGAGTTAAGCCTTATCTAAAATCTTGAATTCAAGATTTTGGAAATCTATCTACTGTACATCTTCAAATAATTGAAACACAGTTTTTGCCAGATTATTTGGACTACATTTAAGTAACATTATCCTTCTAGAAAATCCATCGATACACCCATGAATGACCAACTTCCATCTTATTAGTGAATGGTGGCAGTCCAGGTGCCAAAGCGGGTTTGGCCAAGGCACACTATAGACTCTGTAGTCCATGATTATAAACTGTCCAACTGTACAGTAGATAGATGACTAAAACCACACGTCTTGTAAACCACAGTCTTTTACCCGCCTCGAGATGGTCCATCTTGAAACACCCATCATGGTTGCAATTTTTGTCCACGAAAATCCCAAACCTCGGAGATCTCAAGAACCTCGGTCGTCCTGGGGAAGGACTTCCTCGAACAGAACAGCAATTTTCTGCAACTGTTGTTGGAGTAAAGATTGTGCTGATACGAGCTGCTTCATTGCAGAAACGATGGGCTCCGCAAAAACATATGACAGCGAATTGAGATGTTCCAGATCATTTCCATTAATACTTGCGATGCTATCTCGTAGGCTTAGTTCTCTAAGCAAGCCAAGGGCTCGATCGACTACAACCAAATGTGTTTCTACTGTGCTCAAATGTACGTTTTCTTTTTTCACGGCAAAAAAATTCTGCTTTCTCCAACACAGAATTTAGAAACTTCGGTAAGTCTTCTAAATTGAATGACTCATTCTCTGATCCCATTATCCTTTCAATTTATCATAAACAGCCACAGTACTTTGCTGCATCCCACATGTTCATTGTATTTCAATATGGCGTCGAACAAAGCCGAGAAGGCCCTGGGAACAAGGTTGATCACGTTCTCGTTCCCAGATTCTCCCTGATCCGTGTGTTGGTGCTGGGATTGGTGCCAGTTGAATTGAATGAACGATTGAATTGAATATGCATTGAATTGAATGAACGATTGAACTGAATGAACGATTGAATTGAATATGCATTGAATTGAATGAACGATTGAACTGAATGAACGATTGAATTGAATATGCATTGAACTGAATGAACGATTGAATTGAATGAACGATTGAATTGAATATGCATTGAATTGAATGAACGGTTGAATTGAATGAACGATTAAATTGAATATGTATTGAATTGAATGAACGATTGAATTGAATATGTATTGAATTGAATGAACGATTGAATTGAATATGTATTGAATTGAATGAACGATTGAATTGAATGAACGATTGAATTGAATATGTATTGAATTGAATGAACGATTGAATTGAATATGTATTGAACTGAATGAACGATTGAATTGAATATGTATTGAATTGAATGAACGATTGAATTGAATTGAATATGTATTGAATTGAATGAACGATTGAATTGAATATGTATTGAATTGAATGAACGATTGAATTGAATATGTATTGAACTGAATGAATGATTGAATTGAATATGCATTGAATTGAATGAAATATGCATTGAATTGTCTTTAAAATGTTATTGAATTGAATGAACTATTGAATTGAATATTTAGAATGTGCATTGAATTAAATAAGAAATCATTTTTGAATTTTGCTACAATCGGCTTGCCAGGCTTAACTCTAACTCCACGCCCTAACTCTACAAAAATGACTCTGGGTATAGCCGGCCCCTTGCGGATAACAAAAACATCGAACAAAGAAATTTCTCAGGTTTCATAACCATTGTGCTTTATTGACTATGCCTTAAAATTCCTCCTTGGGTGCCCCTGGCGATTTGTATTCGTTAGTCTTGGAATCAACTCCAACTCGCTTTGTCAAAAGCTAACTCAGGTCATACTCTATTCTGCAAGCAGTCCCTCTCTGGATGGTCTAGCGGGCAAGCAAATCACATGATCGGCGATCGATGCGAGCAAAACTAATGCGAGCCGAGGAAGCGCTGGGAAAAAGAGGCGCCTTTCCCCCAGTTTACCCTCGGTTCGTTCGCTCGCTCCAGTCAGCTCGCTGAGTTTGTTTTCGTGATTAGCTCGCGCTGGCTCGCCCGCTCGACTGACTGGGAAAGGACAGCTAGCAGCCTAGTCATACTAATGACCTAAAACGAAGTTTTTGCTACAGCGGGGCCTGTTTGTGGAACAACTTGCCCCAAGATTTAAAAAGCGTTTGTTCTATTGGGCAGTTTAAACGGGGCATTAAGAAAGTATCTGAGGTATCGGATTCCCACACGGCATGATGTAAAGCAGTTGTACAAGTTTTAATTTTTAATTAGTAACTTAACTGATGATTCTCCGTGTTTAAATAAAGATTTACATTACATTACATTACATACTCCAACAAGTTGGGATAATAAAATTTGTTGTGTTATTTTTAAATCTGAGATTTTTTTTCTCAAGCCTTAAAGACAGTTCCAAGCATGTTCAGCACTGTCTAGGGCTTCATTACGCCTCGAGATTTATATTTTATTGCGTTCTTTATCACAGGAAATGTTTGTAAACTGGATGCAAAATGCCCTCCATTCTCACGCTGTAACACTTCATTCATCAGCCCTGTATTTCCACCAGCCTCATACTACTGCAAGTGTGACACCGGCTATGAACCTTCACAAAAACGTCCTGGAAATTTAATTCTTCCTGACGAGAAGTGTGTAAAACAAGAGCCAACAAGTAGGTAGCTTAACTCTACTACTGAGAGTGGCGAATATTGTACATAACTCTAGTAAAATTTGGCTTTTCCAGGTTTATCAATTTCGTAAATTAATGTTCGGTTCCGGCCCAACTCGACACTCTATGCAATGAAGTATGTGAATGAATCATATATGAAAGGTAGACGGAGAATGTAAAGTGAAGAAATGGTCCTCGCTGTAGTTGTTTTTACAAAGCAATTGCAAGGTCAATTAAGAGTTCATGCGTTCGTTCCCGTGAAGTGATATAGAACGACAAACGAGTGAACGTAAAGTGAAGAAATAATCATAGCAGTTGTGTCAGTTTAATAATATCATTTTTAGTTAATATTTACCTAAATTAGTTCCTTTATTGTTTTTGTATATTAAGTAACTTGCCATTCGTTTTACTTATGAGGCTCTGGCTCGGATATGAAGGGCAACCTCATCCCACGCTTTACATTAATAATTTGATTGATTGATTGATATTCTCTTTTTAAGCAATTGCAAAGGGCGGTACCTGGGATTTGCGAATTGCTTTTAAACATTCTGAAATTTCAACGAATTTTTACACTTAATGCCATAGTTTTCGATGAAATACTTCTTTAAAATACAAGCCGCAGTGCCTGTGAAAAATACTTCTGGTAACTTCTCATTCTCGTCTCCAGAGCCCTCGTTTCGTTTGGTCAGCGACTGAAACGAGAGGACGTAATTTTTAAAAAAGGTACCGTGGAGCTCCGGAGTCGAGAATGGGAACTTTTTTGCTTGTGAAACATTTTCTTTTTTATATATAATTAGTGCCCTTTATAAGACATAGCAGACAAAACCTCGCATTGGGCATGGAAACGTTGGCATCGTCTACAGATAACTATGGAAAATGCAAGCATAAACACTGTAAGGAGAGTCCCGGCTCCAGCCAGCTTGCGGTGGATGGTTCTTCTGAAAGCTGTTTCCTATCTCTGACCGAGTATCGCCCGTGGTTGATTGTCCATCTTAATAGACATCACCCAATTGCATTAATCAAAGTTATTCCTGCAGCAAAAGACGATCGCTTTAACATGAAAGCGTTCGTAGGTAATAACCTTGTAGGTAAATTAGAACATGCTGTTTAGGCTGCTGTTCCAGCAAACGTTGGCTTTGATCACCTTTGATCTCTGTCAAAGGTGTAACAAAGTTGTGCGACACAGGCATAAAATTTGATCAAAGGTTTAATTTAACAAATAGATTCCATTTGTCCGTGTGTCTGTTCAGTTATTGATCACAGATGACGTCAAAATGTGGTAAGAACAAAAAAGTGGCACACGCGAGCCGCAGGCGAGTGTGTCACTGATGCTCTTACCACATTTTGATGTCTTCTGTGATCTATAACTGAACAGACACACGGCAAAATGGAATGAACAGAGAAGTAAAAAGAGTAAAATAACGAACAAGCCTCGGAGCGCTCGACTGTTCGAAGATTTGTTCCAGTTTAGGTATTTTTCAAGTCGCCAAGAACACTTTCCGTCTTTGGTATCTTCCAGAACAGCTCCTGCTAAACATTTTTCGAGGCTTTCACTTGCTCAATACAAAATAACCTCGCAAACATTTTTAAAACTGTGCGCCATGTTAAACAAAACAAAGCAAACAGTTTTTCTATGACGTCAGCCGTGCATCTGTTTAACAAATAGATTCCATTTTGCCGTGTGTCTGTTCAGTTATAGATCACAGATGACGTCAAAATGTGGTAAGAACAAAAAAGTGGCACACGAGCCGCAGGCGTGTGTGTCACTGATGTTCTTACCACATTTTGACGTCTTCTGTGATCTATAACTGAACAGACACACGGACAAATGGATTCTATTTGTTTTATACAATGAACAGAGAAGTAAAAAGAGTAAAATTACGAACTTGCCTCGTAGCGCTCGACTGTTCGAAGATTTGTTCCAGTTTAGGTATTTTTCAAGTCGCCAAGAACACTTTTCGTCTTGGTTTTTCTTTTTCTTGCTCGTAAACAGCTCCTGCTAAACATTTTTCGAGGCTTTCACTTGCTCAATCCAGAATAATCTCGCAAACATTTTCAAAACTGTGCGCCATGTTGGACAAAGCAAAGCAAACAATTTTTCTATGACGTCAGCCGTGCGTCTGTACTCTGATAGATCATAGACAACGACCAATCAAAGAGCGCGTAGTATTCAGTTCATTGTATAAACTCTGATAGATCATAGGCAATGACCAATCACAGAGCGCGTAGTATTCAGTTCATTGTATAAAGCACTTTTGACGTTGCTATTGATACACCTTTGACGCGCGTCAAAAGTACTATACATTTGATGCAAGTCACAGGCAAATTAAAAGTACCTTTGTACAAGTCAGAGCAATATTTGACATCTCCTTCACTATACCTTTGATAAGCGTCAAAGACGTCCTTTGCCACCTTTGAAACCGTGTCAAAGATTTGGGAAAAAACGGCCTTTGCCACTTTGACATATGTCAAAGGCGTGTGGTAAAGGCGATTTTTCGTGTAATTAAAAGCTCGCCCATGGGGAAAGGAGAATAACTTGTCACTATGTATCGCAACTATAATTAAACATAAAGTGATTATAATAATACAGATAAAAGGTGTCAAATTCACAAAGATGACACTTTGCAGCTGTAGAAATGGTCACAACATTCATTTACACGGTTTGTCAATCTAATTCACTAAGTGGCTTTCCCCATATTTATCTCTTCAACGGACTCACAAATATTTTCACCTGCCAAATAAACCAAACGTACACCTTCTAAGAAGGGATTGGGAATATGAAGTCATTGAATAAACGTAGTTTAATTATCGAATATTCATGTGGTATGTGCATCTCGATCGAGGTGCTCCAAGCATTGGGCATGAGGCCAAGCACTGGGCATGAGGCCAATCACTTACCCATGCAGGGTATTTCTACTGTCAAACATGAGTAATAAGCTAGAAGCTAAAGCAACCACGACGGCAACGCCAAAGAAAACGTCATAATTCGCGCTCTCTTACACTACAACTGAATCCCGTAACTCGAACCTCCAAGGGAAACCGGAAAAGGTTTGAGCGGGAGTTCGAGTTATCGGGAGTTGGGAACAGATGACCGGAAATTAGGTAATACTGTAAATGGTGTTTTTTTACAAACTGCTTTATGACTTATCAAATGCCCTTCGTTTAATCAGGTTTACAGACCAAGAAATATTTAAACTAGAACGATGTTTTAAACAAAACATAGCATAAATGAACAGAACAAAACAAAGCAAGGCGAAGTAAAAGAACACTATGGCAGGACAAAGGACAACGTATACCGGGGGTGGGGGGAACTCCCATATAAAAATGACGGGGGTGCTCGTCGCAAATTTTCGAAAAGCACCCTAAAAGGTACCAGAATGTTGTTTGAGGCAACGTATACCCTACTAAGCTCAGTGTTTTGGATGTCATCTGTACAGTTTTGACTTTGGCAGAGAAGATTCGAGTTGTCGAGGGTATAAATATAAAGAAAATGACCTGAAGGGAAGACGAAATCATTTCGAGTTAGCGGGAGGTTCGAATTACGAGCGTCCAAGTTACCGGGATAAAATAACAGTAAATATAACCAGGATAAATCGTTTTGGTTCGAGTTAGCGCGAGGTTCGAGTTATTGGGATTCAACTGTACTTTGAAGTACAAATAGAGCAAGAAAAATTAACCGTTGTGTGTTCACATTCTCAAAGCGTTATCAAATTTAAAACACACTAGCAGAGGAATTGTTTTCGCTCATTGTGTGCTTGTGCCGTTCTCGCTGCCGTTAGCGCTAACCCCCCCCCCCCCCCCCCCCCCCCCCCCGTCTAAGTGGTTAAATTTTGTATTTCCACAATCAAGAGTCAAGACAAAATGTCTTATTACATTGTGATTTGTTTTTACTTCTTTATTTTATTTTGTTTTAAGGAATCCATCATAAATATACTAGGTGTGCTACTGTCAAAACAGCTCTACCCGTATGGAGCGTGGGATGTAAGACTGATTCTGAATCTTATATGTGGGGTGATGCCGTAAAAATACAGACAGACGCCTCAGAGCTCTCACTCTGTGAAGTTGAAGTTTATGCCGAGGCTTATGATGGTAAGATTTTTATCTTCTGTATTTTTTCTGAAGGAAATAATGTATTTCGTAACCTGTCCAAACCATTTTTCAATTCTAACAAAGGAAAACGATTTTTCTCGGCCATACGCATTTGCGCGGCCGCTTTTAATTTCTTTTTTCTGAAGTGCTAAAAAGCAACCAGCGAAAGCAACGTCAGAGGCTCAAAAATTTCTCTCTCACAATCACGATTCAATCACTCACGATTCAATCACTCAATTGATTTTGAGTCTTATATGTGGGATGATGCCGTAAAATTCAGACGGACGCCTCAGAACCCCCACTCTATGAAGTTGAAGTTTATGCCGAGGTCTTTGTTGGTAAGATACAGGAAATCTATTACGTATGTAATAACTCCTCGTGCATAATGATGTCATGTTTACGATCACTGTTGTGCATCGTAACGTCATCTTTATGATGAGGGGATGCAATGTATTTTTTGACACTGTGACTAACATCATTTGCATCAGAATCAGAATGAGGGTATGGAATAAACGGAATAACTATTTCGTCGCACAAGTAATCTATATATTTGTTTGTTTCCATTCAGGCAATATCGCTTTAAGGCATGAAATAAGAGACGTTAATGACAATTCTATCAAGGGTTCCTTGACCACCAATGGGATTCTTTATGGACCTCGTTGCTTCTCAGATGATAAAAAAGCTCATTGGCACGTGAACTTTGGTGGCATTGTGCGGGTGGCTGCAGTATTTGTGTTGCATTCGAAGGATTCATACAGTAACAAGGATATCGCAATTAGCGTAGTAGGTAAGTGACTGTTGTTTTGTTATCAAATAGCGAACGTATGTACAGGATTGCACGCAATTACAAGAAAAACAAATTCCCGTTGCAATTATGACGAGACAGATACCAATATTAAATAACAAAAATTATTATATAGGCAAACTGTTAATTGTTTTATAGTCTTTGAGCGGTCCGAATTTTGCAATACGGACCGTTTTGATGGACCGCTCACGAAGCTTTGTATAGACTATCCAAATTGGCTCAAATTATTTCAGTTTTCATGAAAAACAACAGAATATTGTTTTAAAGTTTAACTAAGTTAAGAACTCTTTTCTCCGTAATGTCAGGGTGTACAACGAAAATGACAAGGTCGATTATTACTTTCCCGACCAAGACGCATGAGCAGACTGCGAACAAGCAAGCGCTGTAAAAGATTACGAAAAAGATAACGAAAAAATAAACACTGACAAGTCTGGCGAGTACCGTAAACTTATTGAACAACAATAGACAAGAAATGCTTGAGTAAAAAAAACAAAATGCGACCGAAATATCTGGGAAAGATTTTACAAGCAAAAGAACGTCTTGTTCAGAAAGATAGAGGCTATACCCTGGGGCAAACTTAATTTACTAATAAGCGCTTTTCTCAAAGATAAGCTTCAGTATAAAAAAGAACTTGCTCATCTTTACACCCACGGGTCACAAGCAATCTTGTTCAAGGGAACGAATTCAAACTATTTCAAGAAGGCCCATGTTCACCCAATCTGCTTTGCGCGCCCGGGCTGATTTTCGCACAGACGGATAATCGAAAAAAATCGACGTGCCAGCCAATCATAACGCTACATTGAACAATTGAACCGTTTCAAAACAAAAACACAAGCGCGCAAAGCAGATTGGGTGAACATGGGCCTTTAAGAAGTCCATTGGTGCTATATATAAACGAAAATAGCTTGAAGTAGAAACTAAGAGGAAAAGACAATCGTCCCCGGAAAAGCCGGGAAGTTAGCGCAGTCGAAGAAGACGTCAAGCTCTTCGCCGAAGGAGACTTTTGGGAAACGCAACCCGGTTGTTCTACAGCGCATAGTACAGCCGCTCCTGGATTAACATTTTGGCTTTAGGGATATGAAGATGAAGATTTTTGTAATTTTAGGAATATTTTCGGAGGATTTTCAAAAAGCCGTCCGAATATTGTCCGAAAATCATATGAGCTTTTCCGATTACCAAGTGCTTCAGCATTACCTAATCAAATGGAATGTCAGCAAAAATTGGCTAAACGTGATTACAATGTTATGGTAACTCATTTAATTTTATGACTGCAGATAGGAGTTCCAAGGAATGCATAAAAGTTAACGGGTATAAAGGTGCTGCGAAATATTTCAAATGCGAGAAACCTCTTGCGGGACATTCTGTGCACCTAAACATGGCAGATCGAAATGAAATGCTCAAACTCTGTGGGGTGGAAATATTTCAGACAAGTACAAGTAAGTAACTGATGAGGCCTAAAGGCAGATATAGACATAGTCTCTTGGTTTTAATGTAACCTCTTTTTATAACCTCTTTTTGAGGCGCAGCCGAGTGAGTCAGCAACAGATTTTGACCATGTGATGAAGTAAATCGTGGTGAATAAGAGTCCACACCACGGAAAACCGGTGTAAATTTGTTTTTTTACAACAATATTTAGAAAAAGATACAAGGAAAAATCGAAGTCTTGCTACAAAACGTGACAGCAAAGAAAGAGCAAGCGTTGTCTATAACTTTCTCGCAATCTGATTGGCTTTTTTCAAGCGCGCGTGATGTTAGCGTCAGCACCGTTGTCTGGTCTCTCATTTACCACTCACGTCGACCAATCAGATTGCGAGTTTAGCGGCAATTGTGGTAAAATTTCTTATTCACAGGGACGGCGTTGGAAAGGATGTGGAGTTGGAGGCATGGGGTGGAGGGTTAGTGTAACGAAACGCCTAGGGGAGGGAGGGTCCGAAGGTTGTGTCGTATTCACGAGTTGGTTTATAGGAGCCTTTAATTGTTTTGTTGAATCCTTAGTAAACGTAGCGGCCAACCGCCCCACGCAAGGTACACTTGAAAAAAAGGAACATCCTGAACGTGGCTGTGATCAAAAGATTAGTGAGTGAGGCTTTATTTAATTTATTTAATAAACAATGAAGGCCAAACTTGAGAAGGAAGAAAAACAGGCAGAAATACGAGAAGAAACAAGGAACTGACACTGCACAAGCATGTGTACCTCGTTCTTGAAACGTGAACCCCGTGACAAAGACAATTAACGGGACGCACTTCAGAAGAGAATACTTTAAAGAATTTAATTTTCCTTCTTGTAAAAAAGATCCACAGAAAGGATTGTAGAGGTACCACTTGCTTGCGATGGCATTAATGAAGAGCGGTTAGCATGTACCCTGGCCCACTTGCGGCATTTATTCTTTCCTTTTTTCTTAATTCTAAACACAACTTAATTTAAACAAAGATAAAGGTTTGAGAGCTAGAAAAACAAATATTTCAGCATTAATGGCAAACTACATACAAAGTCCAAATAATGTACAAACACTTTGCCTAATGGCTTCCCAAATTTCCGGTGAAATTTTCGATTGACTTCTCTTTGTACTTGACTCACGGAATATCTCGAAAAAAAAAACACTCGCGAAAATTTAGCCGGATTCAGAACTCTAACCACTTTTATAATAAACTTTTACTCTTTCTTTTTCTAGACGAACCATTTAAAACGAATTCCAACAACTTCCCTTGGTGGTCTGTAGACTTACTGACAAAAATTGAAATCCATTTGATATGCATCATCACCATTGTTGGTTACAAACCGGAGGACTTCGAGGGATTAAGGGTTTTTGTAGGTAAGACAACAAAATGCCAACTGAAGGTACCAGGGTACCCCAACAACACCACGTTACTTTCGCGCCTTTCTAGTGCTCTATGCCTCATCAAAACCACAACAAACTATATATTTTTTCGTTTAGAGTATAGCGAGTTATTTTCAAAATTACTTCCTTCACAAACTTGAGTTCTGCTCCAGCCGGAAATGATCTAAAGAAGATGAACATCGCGCCAAGAACCTAACACCTTTGTTTGAAAAACCTATTTTTATCTTTTGATTTCGTTCAAACGTGGTGGGCAGTTGAATGCAGAGGAATGGGTGTCTTTTAAACTTGAAATTTAACTGCGTGCAGAAAGCAAACGAAACAAGTTATCAAAATTCCGCGACATGGAAACGTTTCCACGTAAAGGGGAAGAAAATGAAAACATTTTTGCAAAAAGTGACAATGGTAGCATGACCAAATTTTTCTTTGAATTTTCTAATCCAGTTTACTAGGTTTCTTGTATTTACCTCTGACCCAACTCACGGGATCTCCTTTAAGTTGGGAATGATTTGGAAGATTTCGTTCCCTGCATACTGTTGGTTATCAAAGACATATTTTGTTGTAAAAAGTGATGACGACAAAAATGGCACAATAACTGAGGGCCCTCACGGGTGGTTTTGGACGGCGTAGGAGTCACTGGGTCAATGTTACTTGACATACTGTTCCAACTCTGCTTTCCTGGTTTTGTTATTTAAGAACAAATCCACAATCAGAATTATTAATTTAGCTCTTATTTTCTGTTTTTGTTATTTAAAACAGATCCACATTCGAAATTCATTTGGACTGGAAAAATACCTGGGGGCAAAAAAGTCGCTACTCTTGAACATCCTACAAATGACAGAGTTCAAAAGATTTCTTTTGCTAACCCGGTTGAGGGACGTGTCGTCACCCTTAGTCCAGGCGGAAAGTCAGGAGAAATTAAGAAACTAAGATTCCTCGAGGTGGAAGTCTACAATGGACCACTGACTGGTAATTACACGAATCATATGACCCGTACGGCCCTGCGAATCTTTTCTTTGCAAAACCACTGATGAAAGTCCCGTATGGGGGCCGTATGCATTTGCGCGAGAGGGGCCGGAAAAAGCCGCACTGCCCTACTACTGAAAAGCGGACGGCCTTGCGCGTTAAGATTTCAAGTAATTTTGTCTCCAAATTGATCATATGATAAAATACTTATTGACTAAGTTAGGTAGCCCGACCTAACTTAGTCAGTAAGTACGTAATAACAAACCGATAAATGCAGTCTTTCATCTTTCAAACCAAAACGGCCAATAGCCACTAAACGTTCACCTTTATACGGGTAACGCTGTTACGCACTGTGGTTTTTATCTCGTAAATACGCGAAGCGTTGAACGAGATATAGTATGCGGGAACAGATATGCAAATTAGCACTCGATGGCTAACTGGGATATACATATTTTTGTAATTCCCTAGTGGTCTACGTCATCCAGTTGTCTTGACAGCCTCGTTTCACGCAATGCATATTTATGTCATGCTGAGATGTTTTGATCGCTTTCAATTGTCATTAAGGTATTTACCGTAGTGACACCGCTAAAAGTCAAGCTAAGGATTATCAAAAGCTTGAAACTAAATTACCATTTTTAGTGTTACTTGAAAAATTCCAAACGACATATTCATATCAATGGAAAATCACAAACAATGGTCCATATTTTACAACAATGGAAGCACGAATCTCATTTTGAAACTGGACTGAGTTAGAACTCTATTTAAATCCTATTCAGATCGATATCCGCTGGCAATTAACAGGGGAGTCAGCGAGGGTGGGGAGTAACATCATCTAGGTTTATTTGAAACACTTTGATAATAAGCTAAATTGGTATGTAATGCGCGTGCTTTCAAAAACTCAGAAGGGGTAATTTTCCAATCATGACGTCACATAACGCGAAACTCGCCATCTTGGATCTGCCGTCTTGGAGCCGCCATCTTGGATTTGCGAATTATGACGAGAGTTTTTAGTTAAAACAGAGATCTAGAATTAATCACATAAATTTCATATTTGGCTAAAACAAGAGAAACCAACAGTAAACGGGTGTAATTAGAATCAGAAGCCTGTCTCTTACAAAAATGTTCCCAGATAAATTTTAGAGAAGTCACGAAGTTTTGAGTGGTTATTGCGGGTCAAATTCTTGGAGGTACTCTCTACCCCCTCCGGTCTAAATACCCTTCGGTCTAAATAGTTTCAAGGAAAGCACTCTCGATCTACTTATAAGAAATTAAAAATCAACGTACCGTTTCTGTTTCTAATTAATTGTGCATTTTGATTCATTATTCAGATGTAAACGAATGTGCCATGCCGAATATTTGTCCTCCCAATTACGAGTGCAAGAATACGAATTATTCTTATTCGTGTGAATGCAGAGGTGGATTCAAATACAAAATTAAAGGAGGAGGAAAAGAAAAGAAATGCGTTGGTGAGTTATTACAGCTAACTCGTACTCTAATTCGTGCGTAACGTTAAATTATCTATCTAGGTTATTAGTGACATGATTACCCAATTTACGTTAAAGACGAATTATCCGTCAGTCGAATAATTCGTTAAATTTCACGACGAATTTGAACGGATAATTTAATGCTGAGAAAAAGAAGGAATAAAAAAGCCACAATCTATGCTAATTAAGATCGGGTTTTCACACCACCATCTAGCTTATGATTTTCTTTATTCAAACTTGATGAATTATTAGCTCTATTTTGCCTCGGCTTTTTTGGAGTTCTTGAGCCTAGAGGCGGCACATTGTGCCCCGCTCCTCGTAACTTAAACAACATTAAGGCTACGACGATGAAACCAAGAGGGTACATAGTACGACCAAAACTACCTCCTTTGCGGTCTTCTCAATGGAACGATGACGTCATATGACGTAGTTATTAGGTAATTAGTTATACGGCCGCCATCTTGGATTCGCCTCTTGGATTTCTGAAATTTTTCAAAACCTATTAAAAACCCTCCAAATTGACCCAGAATTAATCAAAACAAATAAAATAAACGCTAAATGACGTAAAAATGTAAGTGACATCAAGTCACGTGATCAATAAAATGACACACGAAATTGCTGTTAGATAAATTTTAGGAAAAGTCACACAGTTTGATGACGTTTGAATACATATTAAAAATGTTATGAATGTTGAAAGTTAGCGCAGGCACTTTGTGCCCCCCCCCCCCCCCCCCCCCCCAAAGAAATAGGGTTAATGAGTTTGAGAAAGCTACGCAAACTATTGGTACTTCACTTCTTAGAACAAATTAAGTCCAAGTTCTTTTTCCTCACTTCGCCAACATTGCTCGATTTGTGTTGTTGTTGTCGTTGTTGTTGTTTCCACAGACAAAAACGAATGCAAGATGAACGGTTCTTGTCCGCTGGCTAATTCTTACTGCGAGAATACATTTGGATCTTATCGGTGTTTGTGCAACAAAGGATATATAGAAGTTTATGATTCAAAAAAGCATCTTGTGAACTGCACAGGTAAACTTTATGCAATTTAGCTGTTTCAAAATCCATTTAGATTATATTTCTTCCACATATAAATACTTAGACGTAAGAACCTCCGCTCGTAGCATGTTAAACAATACTACAGGAATGTGCCGCCCAATAGTTTTCATTTGAATGATGACACTTCAGAATTTCATTCACAGACTCATACGTTAAAGCCAGGCTATGTACAGTTTTGGTTGATTCTAGTAAAGTGCCCCATTGTAACTCGACCATTACAGAGGTTCCAAAATTTAAATTGTATATCAATCAGTTTGGTCTCTATAATAACATGGTAGGAATCCGTGGAGATGTGGACGACATTTTGTTCCTGGGGTGAAACTAAAAAAAATGCATAAAAACGATATAGTTATTGCCAAAACATTTTTTCTCTTGCCCTTTAATACATGTCCCACTGCTCTGCACTGCATGATAACAGGATGTGTACGTTTTATTCAGATGCATTGTAAATGTTATGGTATCTCATAAAATAAAAGTAAATGAATGACGTAATATATCAAACACAACGAAGAGTGTTTCATAAGGAATTCAAAACACCGAGAAGTGGATTGAGAAAACGAGTCTTTTAAGCCGATTTCGAGGTGTTTGGACACCTAATGAAACACCTTTTGTAGTGTTTTTAAACAATCCAAAGCTAATGAGAAGCTGATCACTATATATAGAGGAAACGAAGAATTAAAGCCATCCAAATCTTTGCTAATTAAGATCGTGTTTTCAAAGGTATTTTCAAACCACTGTTACACCTATGATTTCCTTTGTTCAAATTTGATGAGCTTGAGGAAGTAGTTATAGCACAAGTGCGAGTGGGGCCGCGACCATTCAAATAACAGAAACAAGTACTTAAAACTGAACATAACTTGGTTGAGGATCCCAACTGACAGGAAGCAAACCAGTTAGCTGATTTACAAGCGTGGTTGAGAAGTTGAACACGGTTCTACCGTGAAAGAACTCCAGCTACAGCTGTAGGGGCCACAGCGAGACTCGAAGTCGGGGTGTTTCTTGGTGTTGCGGAAACTATTGTTGGTTAGCTTTTGTGTTGTGGTGTGGGTATTGTTTACATTCTTTTGAATCTTTTGTTTTACGTCATTTGGTGATCGCAACACCAAGAAACTGCCCGAAGTCGGGACCTCTGGATTTCAAATCCGGTACCCTACCCACTAGATCACGCTCAACTCCTCTCATTACTTTCAGATGTCGACGAATGCATGAATGCAGGTCTCTACAATTGTCCCGAGCTAACTAAATGTGTAAATCAAGAAGGCGGCTACACTTGTGCGTGCGCAACAGGATACGAATCAATGGTTAGTGGTAAAACCAAAGGAAAGGACATCAAATGTAAAGGTGTGTAGCTTGCGAGCAAGCTCTCTAGGTGGGGGAGGGGGATGGGGAAAATCGATATGCCTCTTTATCCATCCATCCGTTTCATTATTCATAAGCTCATGCTTCCGGCTTTCCTTTTGCCAGCGTGACATGACTAAACGGTGAGAAACTTAAGGATTGGGAAAATGCTGGGAAGGGTGGTGGTGGGGCGGGGGGGGTGGCAAAACGCGGAAAACATAGTCCCCATCTTTTCCTCTCCACCGCTTCTGTTACCGTTTAAACATACTAAACATATTACCCCCTTCCTTCATTCATGCATTCTAATATATTTATTCAACCATCTATTCTTTCTTTCTTTTCTTCCTCCCTTCTTTTCGCAACTCACTCATTCCTATATTCATTGATTCATTGGTTACATCACGCACGGATTGATTTATTCATTCGTTTAGTCATCATCTATTCTGACTTTCTTTTCTTCCATTGTGTATTCATTCGTTCATTGTTTTATTTATTCGTTGATGATTATTTAGTGGTACGTTTTATTGAAATATTTCTTTTCTATTTATTCATGCATCAGATGTAGACGAATGCGCAAAGAGGACCTTCTCTTGTCATGTAAATGCTACGTGCTCTAACACGATAGGCTCTTACAAGTGCATTTGTTTCTCAGGACTAAAAGGAGATGGTAGCAAACACTGTTCAGGTAAATCAGTTTTCGTTTTTATAACAAGTGTATAGTAGTAGGGAGCTTAAGCAACCACGACGGCGACGGTAGCGAAAAGAGCACAAAATAATAGGTTAAATGATCGAAAACAATGCCTTTGCACGAGCGGTTTACGTTTTGGTACATTTCTTTGCCGTTCTCTGCAAAACAACAACGTCAAATGATCAAATTATAGGTTTTGTGGAGAACGAGAAAAAAGGCCGGTTAATTTCTTTTTTTTTCCATTTCAACTGGAAAGCCATCTCTTTAAATTCAGCTCCTGGACAATCCAGACACATTAGACAAACTAAACGAATTGGAACAACGTTTTCCTTGGCGTTGCCGTCGTCGTTGCTTAAGCTCCCTAATTCGTTTTAAAAGCCCAGTATCACCCAAAATGCATTGCGCGCCCAATGCCTCGACGATTGAATTTAACGCAGTCGAAAATTCCTGGCAGAGCCAATCACGAGTGAGCTCGTCATTTGAAAACAAAAACAAACGACCGCAAAGCCGAATGGGTGACACTGGGCCTTTAAGGACGATTTAATGTCCATCGTGTCACAAGCGTGAGACAGAGATAAAAATCTGAGTCCCCGACAAAATTCGAACCTATGACCTTCCACACACCGGTCGGATGCTTTGACCACTTAGCTACAAGACTCTTCGCAAACTGTAGTCCGTATTGCACTAGGTTCCTGTATGGCATGCGCCCTGCGTACTGCTTGTATCAGCAATGTCGAAAGTGTCATTT
Source organism: Dendrophyllia cribrosa (assembly GCA_024195265.1). Lineage (NCBI taxonomy): Eukaryota > Metazoa > Cnidaria > Anthozoa > Scleractinia > Dendrophylliidae > Dendrophyllia > Dendrophyllia cribrosa. The sequence goes on from JAJLRJ010000004.1 coordinate 4,859,479, forward strand.
AAGGTGATCAATAAAGAACGATGGTAACATGTTATGCATATCATGAACGTGATTGAGATCTGATTGGGGCAAAATCTATATTTTCCTGACTTGTTGCCTTAGCGTTCCCAAGCCTTTTAAACTGGTTGAAGTCAGAAAATTAATTAAAGTAAAATTTTTAACAGATTTGGACCCATGCCTGAAGGGGAAGAATTGCAAACTGGAGCATCAAATATGTAAAAAAATTAAAGGAGTGTACCTATGCGACTGCAGTGAAGGATTCTATCACGGTTTCAGAAAGTGCGAAGGTAACGCGTTAACCTTAATTTAAACAGAAAAAATTGAAATTTCTTTTTATAAAATATTGCAAAACAAATGGTACCATGTAACAGTACTGCTGAAGAGGTTTCATTTGAATGATCACAACATAGGTTTTCATGTCATTACATGGCGATTGAAAGCGTTATCTGTGAGTCTTCATTATCAGTGGGACGTGCTCTAAAAAGGCATAAAGTCGAGACCCTTCCATACACCTGTCATTTGCTATAACTCTAGCCTGCAAGCAAACTCTCGCTCCTTCTACTCTCCCCCATCCTCCGACGCCCGGCCCCTTAGCCAAAGATACGGGTGAAATTCGTTTTCGGCATACTGCTAGAAATAAAAAATGTACAAACTACGATAAGAGACCGTCTTGATCACTCCTGTATATATGTGTTACTTTTTGGAAAGGTGCAAAGTCCTGTAAGTATTGTGACATTGATGTTTTTACATATCTAAAATTGTTTTCCGATCTTGATTTCAGATAAGAACGAATGCGAATCAGATCCAAAGATATGTGGCTCCAACTCTGTTTGCATTAATAATGAAGGATCGTACAACTGCAGCTGTAAATTCGGCTTTAAGAACAGACGTAGTGACGAAAAGAATTGCACTGGTAAAAGGCTTTAGGAATGTTCATCCTTTTAAGTTAATGAAATAAAATTGTTTTCGTTTGGTTACAGATTTTGTCAGCTCTATAACTGTCAGGTGTCAGATCCTCATAAAATAACTACACCTTATTTGACGGATAATATACACGGATATTTTACGAGTTGTGTATACAGTATTTGTCCGAGCCCCGCAGGGACGAGGTAAAATGCGACCAATGAGTGCCTTACCAGTTGTCCAATTTTACTGTCATTCTTCGTGCAGTGTTTCGTTCTGTCCCTAACCTTTCAAATCGGTATTCTTTGCGTGTTGCGTGAAAATTTTGCGTGTTCTCTTACTTTCATGCAGTAAAATGCAAAAGTCATGAAACAAAGTAGATTGACGGTTTATAACTTAATTGCTTCTATTGAGATGGACAAAACAGTTGTTCTCGGACATGGTCCACCGTTCCAAAATATACGGTGGTATTTTTGTGCCCGCTCTCCTACCTTAAAAGATGGTGTCTTTGTTGTATAGCCCACTCTATCAGGAGAAAAAACTGATAAAGAGACCTCCCTGTACCGTTTTGCAAGTAATGCAAGCGTGCACAGAGAATATTTAAGTATTATCTCAAATTTTCAGGCCAACACTTTTTGTCCATTAGGCTCATTAGATAGGTTGTCTTCTCTATATTAATCCATCTGCCCTTCACAAGATGAATACTCTTTAACAATACTTGCTATGCCACTTCCCATAACTAAAGGAACACCCGTATTTTGTTATTACAGATATTAATGAATGCGAGGAAAAAAATGTGTGCGGAGATGTTGCAAGATGTGAAAATATGATGGGAATGTACGACTGCATCTGTCCAAAAGGGTACAGATACAAGGAGGAAACAAAGGGATGTCTAGGTAAGAAACCCGACCTTGTTACGTTATGCGGAGATCTAGTAGTAGTTTCCTAGTTTCTATTGTTTAACATTATGTTTTCTTGTTTTTCTCCCAAAATTAACTCCTATTGCTTACATTGTCTTGTATTTCTCCCAAAATTAACTCCTATTGCTTACATTTTCTTGTATTTCTCTCAACGCCCTGCAGATACAGACGAATGTGCAGAACATAGATGTGGACCGGACACGCTGTGTTTCAATACCAACGGCTCTTATTCTTGCACCTGCCAGGCTGGATTTCGATCACAGAACGACACCCTCGACTGTAAAGGTGATCTTACAGTAGAGATCGAAAGTTGACAAGTGTTCAAACTCTCTGCACCTTTCATGTTGCCTGGGACTCTTGCATGCTCTTGGCGACTCTCGTGTGCCGTTAAAGAGTTAAAATCTAATCCAGTGTTCATTGGAATATATGTGAATTGTGAACTCTCGTTCTTGTTTGGCCTAACCTCGATCTCAGTCACTCTCGCTGACGCTCTTGCGCCTTCAAAAGGTTTCAACTGTCTCTCCCATTATGAAAAGTAACGAAATTCCCCCAGATACGATCCAGTCGTATATCCGATCCCAGTTTTTTTCTTCATAAAAAAAATACCTTATAATGTGCATGAAATTTTCGCGACACTTTAATTTCAAGACATTTTGTGTGAAGTTATGCTATTATGTTAAGAAAAACCGCTGGCAGGCACTCAAATAAAAACACATTGAGGTTTTTGTGTCAAAACTGCCCAAAATTAAAACTAAGTACCTTTCTCATACACAAAATACTTATAGTTAGAACACTAGGAGGAAGATATTAAGTGAATTTTCGAGCAGTAAACAGACCAGCAGACCATAAACAGAGTTTTAGCGAGTTTTTTAAGACAGAAGCTGCGATAAACGTGAAAATATTAGCCTAATTGTTTCAAGGTACAATTTATTTCCATCCTGGCCATCTGCAGCCCGACACTTATTTTTACACTCGGAGCACTAGTAGAATAATTTTAAGCAATACAGGGCACTTTGGTTTTCACTGATATAAAGATGTATTTTGATGGCATAGCTCCTTTAAGTGAAATACAAGCTTTGAGAAAATTCGTGAAACTGGATTAAATTTCGCGAAATATTCACACTCTAAACAGAGTCGCGATATTACGTGTTGCTGAGTATATGGCGACTGGATGGGAGTATCCATTAGCGAGGATTTTGTTCCTATGAAAACAGCAACAACAATTAACAATTATTGGATTCGGTTTTCGCATGATAGCGATAATTATCAAGACCAAAGTTTGTGTTATCTGCCGAAGCCGAAGGCTGAGGTGGATAACACAAACTGAGGCCTTGATAATTATCGCTATCATGCGAAAACCTAATCCAATAATTGTTTTATTATGCATATTCCTGAGCTGCACTTGTAAAGACAAGAGCGGGCACAAAAAAGTGATCAATGCACAGCAGTCAACTTGTAAGTAAACAACTTACGTCACTTCTGCATGCATAAAACTATTGTCTGTAGGTATGACGTCACTTCTACATATATAAAATATTCATTGTCTGTAGGTATGACGTAACAGAAACAGCAAGCAATAATTAGCTGCGTGCTTATAGCCAATCAAAATCGAGCTAGTGACACCAATGTATAATAATAACTATTAAATGCGCTGTCATTCTGCTTCAGATATTGACGAGTGTCTGGAGAAGACATTTTCTTGCGACCCAGCATCAAATTGTGAAAACACGCACGGTGGATATGAGTGCAAGTGCAAAGAGGGATATTATAAAACATCTCAAGGCACATGTGCAGGTAATAAATGATCGTATCTGAAATACGACCTGCACGCAGGTAATTAATTATCATATCTAGGATACAACCTGCATACAGGTGAAAAATGATTATATCTAGAATACGACCTGCATGCAGGTAATAAAAGATCATATGTAAAATAAGACCTGCATGCAGGTAATAAATGATCATATCTGAAATACGACCTGCATGCAGGTAATTAATTATCATATCTAGGATACAACCTGCATGCAGGTAATTAATTATCATATCTAGGATACAACCTGCATGCAGGTAATAAAAGATCATATGTAAAATAAGACCTGCATGCAGGTAATAAATGATCGTATCTGAAATACGACCTGCGTGTAGCTAGGACTTTAACCAGAAAAAATGGTTTACTCGTGAAAGCTATACCAATGCGATCAAACTGTGTCGAAATGTGGCACAGAATAAGATGTATCATCGTCACTAACATATTTTTAATTTAGTACAATACATGGAGACTTTTACAGATCACACGAGCAATGGTTTAGCATAGATAGCAGTAGTTTTAAATCGTTGAAATAGTTTTAAGAGGAAACATGAAATAATAGCACTTTTCCAGCCTTTCACCGTTTAAAATGATCCTCCATTGTTTTCTAAAAACAAATTTGTAACTCTAATTTTAAAACCGAATGACAATTATCCAAACCGCAAAGAAGATTAAATTATACTTCCATCATAAACGCTGATTCATACATTTATACAAACAAAAATTACCGCAATATCGCCCTTTTCGATCACCTGGCATGTCACGTGATAAAAAAGAAGCCAGAAAGATTTTAATTCAGGGAACATTTCTGATCTCCCCGTTCAAGGCAATCTAGCAAAAGATATTGTCGATCAATCATACTTCCTGGACACACTGCATGAAATATTAGGGACCTAAAAGCAACGATTACTTTGACGTCCCGGGTGTCAGGATCATTAACCGGAAGTCCGTTTAATGTCTGTGTCATGACGCAATGATGACAGAAGACGCAAAAAGAAAAAAGTCGACTTCCGGTTCTTGTTCGCGACATCCGTGATGTCAGTATTCTCGTTGCTTGAAGTCCCTATTAAAAAGAACCTGCAGTCTCTTATGCACATGCTTGGACTTTGTTTACATTTTGTGTTTACATTCTGTGACTACTAACATGACGCAAATTTCAAGTTTTATCGGAAGTTGAATGTCCGCCATTATGCATGGCAAAGCTTGCGAAATTATCCTTCTATTCTATCGTCGATGAGTTAAAAAGAAGCGGTGCAGTTAAAAATAACTTCACCAGCAGCACATTCAACAGATGTTTTGTGCAGTAAAGAGGAAGGTGAACTGACATTCTATCGTGTGAGTCTCACAAAACAGTGCATGCGCAGAAGAGACTGTAGGATACCTTTAATAGCTCTTGAGATGTCGACAGCGCTATTGCGTATTTGTTGTTACATTTAGATTCTTATTCAGATTAAAACTTCTTTTCCAGAAAAGTGCAGTGATAGTTGCGGGGAGAACGCTTTCTGTCATCAGGGAAGGTGCCACTGTCTACCAGGATACTCTCTTGGACCGTTTAATGAGTGCCACGAAGGTACGTTATCCAAACCTCCTTCTCACTGTAGTGATTTCCTTGGTTTTCTCTTTATGAATTATTAAGGAGTTTGAGAAGTCAATATCGTGGTCTCATATCGTTGCATGCCGGAAAGATTTTGATACAATGATCCATTCGTTTATCTTGTTTTGTTTTCTTTCTTGTAGAATCCTTCTTTCTACTTGGATCAGGAATGTCCCTCAAGTCTTCCGTCATGCTTCTCGCGGCTGGATTGCTTGGGTACCTGGCCTTAGCATGATTTTTTTCCCTTTTTTTCTGTCAAATCATTTCCGATCCTTGTATTTTTCAGGATATACTCTAAGGACGTGTACAAAATGCTTCATCATTCAGTACAAGCATTTCTGAACAACCGTGCTTATAAAATGTCTGCTGAAATTATTCTCACATGCATTGGAACGCTGGCGTATTAAATACTTAACTCCAAAACCTAATTACCCTTAACAGACTACTATATTTCTAATATTGAAACTGTAAAGAAAAGCGCCGAGTGATGCCAAAAAAAAGGAAACAGGGTGTGTTACGTATGTAGCATCTGATTTCCAGTGATACATAACATGCCTGTCTTTGTGTCCTCAATAAACAATTTACTTTGGATTATAGCTTGGATTTCCTGTCCCTCTTTTTACCAGTTCCATATAATTTTTTCTGCATCGTTTGATCCTTCACAAACTTCCACTTCGTCTCATCTAGTATCCGGAAAAATTCGACGCGCTGTGTGCAAACAAATAACAGACTGTCAGGTTTTAGTCTGTGTAGCAGGCGCTTTAATAAACATACGACCTAACATAAACGCAATCTTAACATGTACAGTACGCAAAAAAAAGGAATAAAAATTTCTCAGGTGCTTAGGTTTACATTTACTGCAAGTGTGAACACCTCAAATAAAACATAAGCAAGCGCACTGGTGTGGCGAGACTCACTCTCTATCAGCCACATTGAAAAATTCTTACGCTTTGCATTTGCCTTACTTACTGCCTTGTCGAAAGCGTTAACCCTATTCAGCCTAATGACTTAACATTCATAACTTTTTTATGAAATATTAAAACAAATACCACTAAACTTCATGACTATTTTTTTCTATTTTATCTGGTAACAATTCAAATTTAATTGTTAAAGTGACTTCATGATTTCATGGCAGGAAGATTTTGACAGCCATGTTTCTCAATTTTTTTTTCAATAGACCGTTTCTGATATGTTGAAATTTTTTGAAGCTTTGGGGAATAAAACAAAAGAAATTAATTATTCATCCCTGAACCTCAAATTGATTAATTCTGTTTTATTCTCCTAACTAAGCCTTGGAGCCAAGTGAGCATTTTAATATATCAAATAGGCCTATTTAGACGGTACTCTTAGGTTTTGGAGAAAAAGAGAAATACAAGGCGGCGGATCCAAGATGGCGGCTGAGCAGAACTAATGACGACATCATAGCCTCTGGATGTTTTATTCTTGGCTTGCACTTGACGTCATAAAAATTCAAAAAGCTAAACTTAACATCCTACTAAGCTGTTTCTAAGATGGTATGCAGATACCAGTGTAAACAATCCTTCACAACATGTTTCAGGTTTTAACGATGTTTTGCTTCCGATTTGTGAAGGTTTTAAATGTGACACGCAATTTGTCGCGCTATGAAAGTTATTTTTGTATTATAGATACTTATTAGCCGATATAATGTAACTTATAGTGAATCCAGTCTTTTGTGATAAGATTTTTTGCGCGATGATGACTTTAAAGTTTTTTCGTCATGTTAGTGTACCAAAGTGGTGCAATATAATGTCCCATCCCTCACCCCCACGAAGGCTCATTCGATATATTTCCTCTTGGTCAGGCTAAATAAAGATAAAAAAGACGGTTACTTACTAGAAGATCGGAACCTGCTGCTCGCATCACCGAGTTTCACAACGTCTTCTTGGCGGTTTTGCGCGATGCCACATACTCTCCCCACCCTTCTGAGGATGTACACGTAAGCTCTTCGGTAGGGACGGGACAAGCCACAGTACACCCACGGATTGAGTATGGAGCTCAACAAGGACATCTGTGCAGACAGTGACTGAAGGACTTCACGGTGCTGATGAGTGGCCAGCTCTAGTGTAATGCTTAGCTAAAATGATACAAAAATAGTAAATGATACACTGCGAGAATCACAAATTTCACTCATGTTTATCTGCAGTTCACATATTCATATGTCTTCATCAGTGATTATATGAGGATTTTTTTCCATATCTCGGCACATGTGAAATCATCATCATCTGTCGGATGCAGAGCAGGCGACTACAAGCTTCCTCCAACCACAATGATCCTGTGCCAATTCAGACAGCTTGTCCGGGCCAATCAAGTTGTCTGTGTCACCCAAAAGGTGGTGAATGTATCTGAGAAACAGGTTTCGTTCGGGAAATTTATGTCTTCACTATGAAGAGTGAAGACATAAATTTCTACACGTTTGCTGTTATGCTTGCCCTTATTAAAAGCTAAAATCTGTTGGTCTACAATCAAAACATCTTTGGATTTTCCTCGGCAATCTTCTCCTCTTCCCCTGGACAGATCAGTCCATTAGACAATTTGTTGACAAGAGAAAACCTTAATCTCCCATAGCATCAAGGGACTCTACTATCAATGGCATCAGTCATATTAAAAAGCAACAATATGTAAAACAAACTAAATGGTATACGTACGTGCACTGTACTGATTTGCCGAGTGGAAGAGTCTCAATCTTGCCAACAACTACACCAGACTCGGTCTGCACGACAGGGGAACGTTGGTTTTCTTTTAACTGTTTCAGTTTGGCTAAAATTAATATCGACGTAATAACGATAGTACAGACTAAAATCATGTAGAGGGCTCGAAATGGAACTAACTTCATGTTCGAAAAATGGTTTGCGCCTCTGTGAAAGCGACTGTATTATTTAAAGGCATGAATGTTATCGGCGATAACACAATACGCGACTTTCGTAATGGCGGACTGTGCGGGCGGAATGGAAACTAGCAAACTAAAAGCGAGGGGACAAAGTCCTCAAAGCCTAAACAAACATGGATGACATATGGACGCGTTCCATGGCCTAGTACTACATCGAGTGATTAATTCTTTCTTTCATCAAAACTTGACAAGAGTTGAGAAATCGCTATGTTCAACTTTGCGAGTGGACACAAAGGAACAGCTGTGGGCACAGAGCAACAGTTGGCACAGAGCAACAGTGCGCACAGAGGAACAGTGGGCACAGAGGAACAGTGGGCACAGAGGAACAGTGCGCACAGAGGAACAGTGGGCACAGAGGAACAGTGCGCACAGAGGAACAGTGGGCACAGAGGAACAGTGGGCACAGAGGAACAGTGGGCACAGAGGAACAGTGGACACAGAGGAACAGTGGGCACAGAGGAACAGTGGGCACAGAGGAACAGTTGGCACAGAGGAACAGTGCGCATAGAGGAACAGTAAGCACAAGGGAACAGTGGGCACAGAGGAACAGTGGGCACAGAGCAACAGTGGGCACAGAGGAATAGTGGGCACAGAGGAACAGTTGGCACAGAGGAACAGTGGGCACAGAGGAACAGTTGGCACAGAGGAACAGTTGGCACAGAGGAACAGTGGGCACAGAGGAACAGTGCGCACAGAGAAACAGTGGGCACAGAGAAACGGTGGGCACAGAGGGACAGTTGGCACAGAGGAACAGTGGCCACAGAGGAACAGTGCGCAAAGAGGAACAGTGGGAACAGAGGAACAGTGGGAACAGAGGAACAGTGGGAACAGAGGAACAGTAGGCACAGAGGAACAGTGGGCACAGAGGAACAGTTGGCACAGAGGAACAGTGGGCACAGAGGAACAGTGGGCACGGAGGAACAGTGCGCACAGAGAAACAGTGCGCAAAGAGGAACAGTGCGCACAGAGGAACAGTGCGCACAGAGAAACAGTGGGCACAGAGCAACAGTGGGCACAGAGAAACAGTGGGCACAGAGGAACAGTGGGCACAGAGAAACAGTGGGCACAGAGCAACAGTGGGCACAGAGGAACAGTGGGCACAGAGCAACAGTGGGCACAGAGCAACAGTGGGCACAGAGCAACAGTGGGCACAGAGCAACAGTGGGCACAGAGGAACAGTGGAAACAGAGGAACAGTGGGCACAGAGCAACAGTGGGCACAGAGGAACAGTGGGCACAGAGCAACAGTGGGCACAGAGGAATAGTGGGCACAGAGGAACAGTTGGCACAGAGGAACAGTGGGCACAGAGGAACAGTTTGCACAGAGGAACAGTGGGCACAGAGGAACAGTGGGCACAGAGGAACAGTTGCACAGAGGAACAGTGGGCACAGAGGAACAGTGCGCACAGAAAAACAGTGGGCACAGAGAAACGGTGGGCACAGAGGGACAGTTGGCACAGAGGAACAGTGGGCACAGAGAAACAGTGCGCACAGAGGAACAGTGGGAACAGAGGAACAGTGGGAACAGAGGAACATTGGAACAGAGGAACAGTAGGCACAGAGGAACAGTGGGCACAGAGGAACAGTTGGCACAGAGGAACAGTGGGCACAGAGGAACAGTGGGCACGGAGAAACAGTGCGCACAGAGGAACAGTGGGCACAGAGGAATAGTTGGCACAGAGGAACAGTGGGCACAGAGAAATAGTGCGCATAGAGGAACAGTGGGCACAGACGAACGGTAGGAACAGAGGGCACAAAGGAACAGTGGGAACAGAGGAACAGTGGGCACAGAGGAACAGTGGGCACAGGGGAACGGTGGGCACAGAGGAACAGTGGGCACAGAGGAACAGTGGACACAGAGGAACAGTGGGAACAGAGGAACAGTGGGCACAGCGGGACAGTAGGCACAGAGGAACAGTGGGCACAGAGGAACAGTTGGCACAGAGGAACAGTGGGCACAGAGGAACAGTGGGCACAGAGGAACAGTTGGCACAGAGGAACAGTGGGCACAGAGGAACGTGCGCACAGAGGAACAGTGGGCACAGAGGAACAGTGGGCACAGAGGAACAGTTGGCACAGAGGAACAGTGGGCACAGAGGAACAGTGCGCACAGAGGAACAGTGGGCACAGAGGAACAGTGGGCACTGAGGAACAGTGGGAACAGAGGAACAGTGGGCACAGAGGAACAGTAGGCACAGAGGAACAGTGGGCACAGAGGAACAGTTGGCACAGAGGAACAGTGGGCACAGAGGAACAGTGGGCACGGAGAAACAGTGCGCACAGAGGAACAGTGGGCACAGAGGAACAGTTGGCATAGAGGAACAGTGGGCACAGAGAAACAGTGCGCATAGAGGAACAGTGGGCACAGAGGAATAGTGGGCACAGACGAACGGTGGGAACAGAGGAACAGAGGGCACAAAGGAACAGTGGGCACAGAGGAACAGTGGGCACAGAGGAACAGTGGGCACAGGGGAACAGTGGGCACAGAGGAACAGTGGGCACAGAGGAACAGTGGACACAGAGGAACAGTGGGCACAGAGAAACAGTGGGCACAGGGGAACAGTGGGCACAGAGGAACAGTGGGCACAGAGGAACAGTGGACACAGAGGAACAGTGGGCACAGAGAAACAGTGGGCACAGAGGAACAGTGGGCACAGAGGAACAGTTGGCACAGGGGAACAGTGGGCACAGAGGAACAGTGGGCACAGAGGAACAGTGGACACAGAGGAACAGTGGGCACAGAGAAACAGTGGGCACAGAGGAACAGTGGGCACAGAGGAACAGTTGGCACAGGGGAACAGTGGGCACAGAGGAATAGTGGGCACAGACGAACGGTGGGAACAGAGGAACAGAGGGCACAAAGGAACAGTGGGCACAGAGGAACAGTGGGCACAGAGGAACAGTGGGCACAGGGGAACAGTGGGCACAGAGGAACAGTGGGCACAGAGGAACAGTGGACACAGAGGAACAGTGGGCACAGAGAAACAGTGGGCACAGAGGAACAGTGGGCACAGAGGAACAGTTGGCACAGAGGAACAGTGGGCACAGAGAAACAGTGGGCACAGAGGAATAGTGGGCACAGAGAAACAGTGCGCACAGAGGAACAGTGGGGACTGACGAACGGTGTGAACAGAGGAACAGTGGGTACAAAGGAACAGTGGGCACGGAGGAACAGTGGGCACAGAGGAACAGTGGGCACAGACGAACGGTGGGAACAGAGGAACAGTGGGCACAGAGGAACAGTTTGCATAGAGGAACAGTGGGCACAGATGAACAGTGGGAACAGAGGAACAGTTGGCACAGAGGAACAGTGCGCACAGAGGAACAGTGCGCACAGAGGAACAGTGGGCACAGAGGAACAGTGGGCACAGAGGAACAGTGGGCACAGAGGGACAGTTGGCACAGAGGAACAGTGAGCACAGAGGAACAGTGCGCACAGAGGAACAGTGGGCACAAAGGAACAGTGGACACAGAGGAACAGTGGGCACAGAGGAACAGTGGGCACAGAGAAACAATGCGCACAGAGGAACAGTGAGCACAGAGGAACAGTGGGCACAGAGGAACAGTGGGCACGGAGAAACAGTGCGCATAGAGGAACAGTGGGCACAGACGAACAGTGGGCACAGAGGAACAGTGGGCACAGATGAGCGGTGGGCACAGAGTAATAGTGGGCACGGAGGAACAGTGGGCACAGAGGAACAGTGGGCACAGAGAAACAGTGCGCACAGAGGAACAGTGGGCACAGAGGAACAGTGGGCACAGAGGAACAGTGGGCACGGAGAAACAGTGCGCATAGAGGAACAGTGGGCACAGACGAACAGTGGGCACAGAGGAACAGTGGGCACAGATGAACGGTGGGCACAGAGTAATAGTGGGCACGGAGGAACAGTGGGCACGAAGAAACGGTGGGTACAGAGGAACAGTGGGTACAGACGAACAGTGGGCACAGAGGAACAGTGGGCACAGGGGAATGGTGGGCACAGGTGAATGTAGTTTGGCGACTTCACGAACTCATTCACTTCGACGTAACGCACACATTTACTCCGACCTTACTAACACGCTTTCACTTTCACTTTCTATTCCATGTTTTGTATTTAGTTTGGACGGGAACATCTGACGGGACGGGAAAATTGTCGGAGATCTTCAGAAGACAATCAATGGTAAAATGTTATATAAAGGCATGGGCAAAAATATTTATGCAATGCTTTTTAACGCTAAACAATCTAAAGTAAAGTATTCTTGACTTGATATTTCTTAGCATACACACTCGCCAAAGAAGGCTCGTGTGTACAGCTGCTTTGAGAAAGGTTGTCGGAAAAAAGCGTAAAAGTGCACGCGACAATCCCGAAAAGTATTGTGGTTAATCATCCACGCTATGTAAAAACTCTTTTTGAGCTATTTTGAAAAAAGTAGCTCATTAGCCGGCGTGCAGGTTGGTTTATGATGTTTGTATGTTTGTATGTATGTATAGTATGTATGTATGTATGTAACTATGTATGTATGTATGTATGTATGTATGTATGTCTTGGGTTATACCTCTAGTATGTACAGCGTGTGTTATGTCAGCCAATCAAATTCTCGCTTCTAAAATGGTATTACTGAAGGTCAAAGAAGGGCACTTGACATGAATTGAAAATCAGCCATCTTGAATCTTCGCGATTGTTGCCTCAAACACTAAAAGTGAAAAGTTTTGAAAATTTGTTGGTTGGGAACTGTGCTCTAATCTCGACTGGCTTGCTAACATGGCAATATGAAGGACATTTATTCCGAAATACCGCCTATAATGTGCTCTATGCATATGAATGGTAGAATGGTCTGCGCGGGATGAGATGTCCAAAAAATGTGGACTGCGGTTACGTTAATAGGTGAGCTTGTACTGAAGTAAGAAAGTATAGATTTATTGCAAAAACAGTAAGTGGATTTCAAATAATGTGATGAGGAACATGAATTGTATGTTTCAAGCCCGTTTCAAGCGATTACTATTTAAATGGTATTTTTTTTGTCAGTCACGCTGTCTGCATGCGAAAATGTTGAACTTTGTCCTGATAGAAACATGTCCGTGATGCATGGAGTTCAACAGAGAAAACGTAATGCAATTAATATACAATTTACAGTATTTAACACGTTCATCTTTCTTTGAATAAATTGTATGCCTCGAGCGATTACCACAAGCGAGTAGCGACTGTATTTAATATGAGCAGTCACGTTGTGTGCATGTGCAAATGTTGAACTTTGTCCTTATAGAAACTGGTACGTGATGGAATTCAACATGTTTTCGAAAAAACGTAATGACTATTAAATGTAATTAATTAATATGGTGCGTTTAAAAAACGCCCGTTTAAAAACGTATTAGTTACAATTTACTAGGAAACAAGACTTTTCTAGTCGACATTACAGGAAAAGGTGTTTGGCTCCAAATATTAACATCGACAATGTTCGTGTAACTAATTCAATTAGCTTGTGGTTTTGAGTTGAAAACAATTTATTCTTATTGGTTTCTGTTTCTATTTGCACGACTTTTTTGTGATAAGTAAAAGAAGTTGTTTAAATAACATTAGGTGCAATTTACTAGGAGATTACGGGTGTCTGTAAAACCAGGAATCAACCCGGAACACCGCGGAACATCTCCGGAACACCCCCGGAACACCACCGGAACACCTCGGAAAACCCCGAACACTCCCGGGACACCGTCGGAACCTAACCGGAACACCCTGGAACCCACTAAAAATAAAAATAAATCAAAGGCTCCTTTGAAAAAGATTCTGCACACCTTTGGACCCTTCCCCTCTCCTAGGCGTTTTGCTCCATGGACCCCCTCCCCCCCAACCCACTGCGTCCAACTCCCCGCTCCAATCACCTCACATTTTAAGAAAGCATGCAAAATTGGCCTGTAAAATTTATGCGACAAAATGTTCTTTTCGCGAACCGTAGTCTCTTACGTGTCCGTTACAGTTGTGCCGTCACGCAACGCTCCTGTTCATGCACAAAAAAACGAGTAGTTCAAGCAAGTAACCACTTAAAACTTAGAATGTGTACTCCCAACTAGTGGGGAACTAATATTGGGAGAAACTGAAACTGTCAACGGACAGGACAGGACAACATCCCGCTGGTGTACGTGTACACTTGGGTTTGTGTCTGGATTTTTTTTTAACGATTTATGTTTTCGAAAAAATGCAAAACCTCTAGCGAGAGGTTATGCCTAAAAAGTAAGCACAGCTACTTCTGCGACTTGAAGCGGTGCAGTAATTTTTTTTCCGTCTTGAGGCCCCCCCTCCCCGTCAAAAATAAAATGGTCCATCCCTTACTCGTCAAAGAAGACAACAAAGTGCTCACTCAGGCGTAAAAAACTACCTCCTGCCTACCTCCTCTCGCCAGAGGTCCGTTTTTATACTTTTTGGAATTCCCAGATTTTCGAAAACATAATTCGTTAAAAAAAAAAAAACAGACACAAATCCCAGTGTTTTTTACGCATCGTCCAGGGTTCGCGAAGTCCCCTGCGCAGCCGTTACTTGTGCAGGATCAGGAGAGTTGCGTGACGACACAAACAACGGCTGCGGCGCATAGGAGACTACAATTCGCGAAAATAAAATTTTGTCGCATAAGTTTTACGGGCCAATTTTATATGGTCAGTCTTAAAATGTGAGGTGATGTGAATCCCGAATAAAAGTCATTTAATGCAAGGGCCATTGCAGTTTATTGTATGGTTTTTTTTTTCATTTTTTTGGCTGATTAGGTCTCTTGCAGATCCTACGTATACCGTAAGCAACGTGTGATTTTGTTCCCACCCATTTTCATACCTAACCCTTTAGGCTAGAATACAAAAGCAAACTTTGCATTTTTCCACCTAAAAGGAGTTTTGGTCCCAGAGGGCCCGTTTCTCGAAACTCCCCATAACTTTTCGGGCCCGGAACTATATTAAAATCAGAATCTATAAAATGGTGATGAATTTTTTAGCCCTCAAACCAGCTCGACTTGTTTCGTCGAGTTAGAATTTTATTGCTTCGCTTTCAAAACCAACAAAATTATAATTTTTAATGAATACATTGCGCACATAAGATAGCTATCGGGACTTTCGAGAAACGGTACCCAATCACGCGTGATCTCGGTATTTTGGGGGAGTAGAGGGCAGACCGGAGGATTTAAGGAACCTATATCTGCAAGCGGTTATTTGTGCGAGTTTACTTCCGCTGTTTTGTTGCTTTCACCATTTCATATCATTTGGGTAATTTTCAAAATAGCTCATGCACGCAATGCGTGCCTATGTTATCCATGTGGCCCGCAATCTAAGATCATCAATGTACGGACGAGGCATCGCAGGTTAAAAAGCTTATTTTTAGCTAGACGTGAAGACAAGTCAAAGTTGAAACTGAAGTTTAGACAAACTACGGAAAAATTTCCATCGATGGCGATTAGTTATTTAACTGAATTTAAAACTGACTCTAATCCAGCTGGATTAGTGTTAATCGGCTACCAAATAACAGGGCAAAATACAGTTAAGGCATGCACCTCTTCGGAACCTCTACTTTCATTGGACCTGGATATCACGCAGCTGTGTTGTTTACAGGACTACCATGGCGCCTCGCAAAATAAGGCTAGTTTATAAATGCGACACTGCTTAAATTCTCCTTCATTTAGAAAGGAAAACTTTTGTCTTGGACAAATAGATCATCATTAGAGAGGTGTCTGCCTTAAGAGGGTTAACTGTATTCACAGAAAAAAAGACGTCAAACCAAATACGAAAATAAAAAACAAACATAGCAATTTAAAAAAGAAAACGTTTTAAATGTTTCAAATTTTCGCACGTTATGGAGCATAACCTTTTTTGTTTTCAAATTTTTTCCTCGCACGTTCCGGCCTTCGCATTGTCTTATATTATTATAATTAGTGAAAATATTTAAAACACACTTCAATGTGAATATTTTTTACTGAATATGATTGTTATTCATGAGTTTCGCCGAAGCGAATTAATGAAATGATTAAACTTTTCATTCACCCATGCGCAAATCATACCAAGATGATATTTGAATTTTCTTAACGATCTTTCAGTTTGCTGCTCTGTCAAAACTCGTCATTGATCGCTTAAATTTAGACTATCAAAGCAAAGTTCGGCAGGATTTTGTGGCAAGTGGGAAGAAAGAAATATGTCAGGCATACAATGAGGTTTAAGTGCAAGAATTGTACAATCGATACTGCACAGGTCAACACGGCGAAAGGACCTCATCATATCAGTGTCGTTTTTTACAAGGAAAATGGTTCCGTTCATAATTACTTGCGTTGAGACCCACGATTCTTATGGTTATTCTCCCTTAAAGACTGCTTATGATAAATACGGTGTATGAGGTAAGTAATATCTAATTAAATAAGCAGAACCGTCGATAGCCCGAGCTAAAGTAGCCTGAACAGAAGGCATTTTTCTTCTCTCCGTTGCGTGGCTCCGCGCACGTTTCTTGCGCTAGCACACCACAGAAGCGCCTATTGTGCAGGCTAGGGCTAAAATAAACAGTTATAATTCACGACATTTTGAGTATGAATCAAGACCACCGACATACAAGTAAAACTTATCTGTTGTTCATTTCGCCAGGTATTTTTATACAAGTAAAAGTACTTTTGATAACGAAGCTGCGTTGAAACGTGCTTTATTGTTATTTCAAATTTGCTCTCCTCAGTTGCCGATAATATGTAACTATAAACAAAGTCAAGTGGTAGGAAAGTTGTGAAGAATTGCTACTCTATTTAGAAATTATTCAAAAGTCCAAATTTAAAGATGATGACTAAGCTAAAGTTGTATAAATGTTGTTATATATTTCCGATGATTGTCTTTTCATTTGTATAGTTTTAATTTTCTGATCGAATCTATCTGTCATTTAGACCGTACTGACTGTCTTCAGTGAATCATTTACCTTGGTCAATAACATCACCATTGTAGTGTCTTGGTATAAAAATATTATTTATGAATTTGCAATAACGGGTTCGTTATTATTGCGTTAATTTCCCTTTTCTTTTCCCAGTTCAGTTTGCAGATAACAAACCGAGAATTGCTAAGGAACGAAGAATCAGTATCAGTCTAAGTCTGACAGAAAAAGCAGGAGATTTGCAATGTAAGTACTTATGACAAATCTTCTCTTTCTCCTGCATTAGAGGAATTCGTCAATAGCGCGAACCCAGAGATAATTGCGGAAAACAATCTTTAGTAGAAACCTCGGTGAAAGAAATAATTAAACTTGCCACGCCACACGAGGCTTATTTTGAAATTCGGACTGAAGGTCTCTTTTAAATCAATTTGATTAAATGTCTTTCCCTTTTTCTACTACAGGTATAAAGATAACACTACTATCGCAGATCCAGTACTCAGCAGTGACTAGTCTGGAAGATGCAAAGAACAAATAATTTTATGTTCCAAACACAAAGCAAGTAAGAGATACTTAAAACTCTGATATTTTAATAACATTCTACATGCAAATAGACATCAATCTTGCCAGTTACCTTGCACTCGGGATCTGTTTTATTTGTCTATCTGGCATAGTCAAGCAAAAACAGAAATATCATGAACACACGCGAGGCAATTGTTTCGCGCGTGTCCCCGGTCTCGTTTATCGCTCGGCCACACCCTATGACTGGGGATATCTACTTAGGTCTAAGCTTAGCAAGCCTCTTTATATCGTCTAGGATAGAACATCTCATATACAGGCGTGCCTTTCTTAAACGTTCTAAAAATCTTTTTGACCCGAAATACCAAGTTTTGTACAGGGGTCAATTTAATAAAACTTTTACAAGTGTAATTTACATACATACATACATACATACATACATACATACATACATACATACATACATACATACATACATACATATAACATTATTTAAACTCGGTAAAATCATTCAGTATATAAAAAGTGACAATTATATCATTAAAAATATATATATACTTCACTTACTGTTTTACAAGGTTGCCGAGTGGGAAACCGATGATTGAAATAGTCGGTTTATTTCCCTTTTAAATTGCCCTATTGACTTGATATTCCTTACATCTTGTGGTAAGGAGTTCCACAACTGAGCCCCGCTATAGCTAAAGCTACGCTTTAGATAATTGGTGCGTGGCTTGGGCAATGTTAGTTTACCGCACGAATTTCGTAAATTGTAATTTGTGCTTCGTGTTTTGAATAGGTCCTGCAAGTACACTGGGGCTAATTTGTTGAGGGATTTAAACATCACAACTGCCTTTTGCTTTTTTCGTCTTACGTCTTACAAGTGTAGCCATTGTTTCAGAGATTGAAAACAATAGCTACACTTGTAAATTACACTTGTAAAGTTTTATTGAATCGACCCCGGAATAGATTTAATGAGTTTCAAGCAGAGTTTTAATAGCTTTAGGGGTCGAAACTTATTTGGGAGCTTTGAGAAACCCATATCAAATGTAGTGACATTGCAAGAGAAACTTAACTCGCGGCACTTTTTTCTTCTTTTGATTGATCATAAAAATCGAATTAGAAAATTAAAACAAAAGGTTAGAAAATAACCTTAAGTGGCGGAAATAACTGAATTTCTATTCTCTACAGGATGCCGAGTTAAAGGTCAGGATTCAAGATACTTTACGTCCAACGCATTTTGCAAGGCAAGATATAATTCTATTCATATCATGTAAAGCAAATTAACACAAAAGTTATTCATTCAATCCGTTACCACCGGGATGCAAACTCGGGTCACATTGACAGATGGCGACCTCAGCTGACCTATAGTTTTTTCTGCCGTTGGATTCAACTGCTAAAGTAACTAAAAAATCGAGCACACAATTATCGATAAAACAAAATCAATAACGGAAAGATGGCCAGTAGCTGCAAATGTGGTGACCCAAAGCTAGGTGGAGGGTTTCGTGCGTTCCACTTGGTGCTTGTCTCACTTTCTCGTCCCGTAGGTATGGAGTACAGCGGTGGTCACTACAAAGTCATACTGCCCCGCGAGGTGAAACCGGCGACATTCTAGCGGCATTGCACACGGGTACAGTTATCGCAGATCAACGCAGTTGACTGGACGGCTCAATCCAGAGCTAACCGATACTATACTGTACTGTGATCGCCTAGGATGACAGGTAGTTTCATCCGGGTCATACCGGAGTGGGTGCACTTAGCAATCAAGTACTACCGCCGAACGGACGGTCTGTATTCAAGCGGGGGTCACAATTTTGTTTCAATTTTCTATGTCGCCGAAAATCCCAAAATATAACAGTTGGAAATCAGATTGCAATTTCAGAGAAAGACTTGTTGTTGAGTTTAATAATAATGGTGTAGCTTGAAAAAGTCATATTTATAAAATTAGCCATGAACAAATGGATGAATGAATCAAACGGCGATCCTGGAAATATCGACGGCCCAGGAAGTTGTAAAATAAAACAGAATATTAAATTCTGCCTTGCACGCGGGATTCGAACCCGTAAAGTTTGTCATATGTTGCAAACTAAACTGAGTTCAAGCAATTTATCTGGTATTATTAAATTGTCTTTTGTAGAACATCACAAACAAGAACACTGAGGAAATGATGGCTTTTCAATATTTACTTTAGAAAAACTGACATCCGATCATTATTTAATAGATAATTACTGAGGCTCGCAGCATTATTAGGTATATTGCAGGAAGCTGAGGGCGCAGCCCGAAGCTGACTGCAATATACCTAATAATGCTGTGAGCCGAAGTAATTATCTATTATAATTATTGTTTCTCATCAAAACCCATTATTTTCTCTCTGCATTGTATCTTCGATTTTAGCCACTCCTTTGGCTGTTGTATTCATTTTGAATACAGCTATAACAATGAAATTAGCACTTATTGTTGCTACGTATACAGTGCGATGGCCATTACGTAACCCCCAAATCCTGAGTTGTTGTGAAGATTATTTAACTAATAACAATTGATCCTCATAAAATCCTATTGTTCTCCCTATACATTGTATCTTCGATTTTGGCCGCTCTTTTGGCTGTTACATTGATTTTGAATACAGCTATAACAATGAAATTAGCAGTTATTGTGACTACGTACACTATACAGTTCGGTGGCGATTACATAACCCTCAATTCCTCAGTTGTTGTGAGGATTATGTAACTATGATCATGTGTGAACATTATTATTTGAATTTATTGAGAATGTTCACAAAAATTTGCATACTTTATAACCCAGAGTACTCAGTCATTTTATTCAGTGCCTAGCTCACTTGTTGGAAGCATGGAGGATTCATCGGAAGACGAATCAGCGATTTTTATAACGCAGAGCTCGGAAGATGATGCTTCGGCAGAGCTCAAAGGTGAATGAAGAAAAATGTATTAAGGAATCGAAGATGTTGAACAAAAGTACAGTGAGCAAAAAGAAGAAAAGGAGTTAAAGGAAAAATCCATTGAGCCAGAAACAAGTGAAGTTTGTAATCAGTCAGTTATGCTTAGCACTAATTACACTAAAATTGTTATTTCGTATAAATGAGAAACCTTGTATGAGGTGTAAACAAGTTACGATTTATAATAAATTGAATATCTTTGTGTTCACATATCTCCTGGAATAATTTTCTTGTGTACTGTTTATTTATTTTAGAAAGTTTTATCTTCAGTTGTAAATTACATTATTACATAGTGGGATTCCAGTTTAAACAAATGTTAGCGGCAAAAATAATAAGGGTAAGACCCAAACGGTCTTTTCATAACGAAATCATCAGGGGGGTTACTTAAACGTGGTAAAATCGGGCTAACTGCAATATTTTTAATATTGCAGCGTGCACACTGCAATATTAAAAATATTGCAGTTACAGTGGAACCCCGCCTTACGACCACCCCGTTAATACGACCACCTCGTTATTACGACCACTTTTTGGAGGCAAGAAAAAGCGTTCATTCATTCATTTTCTTATCTGGAAAACCTCGTTAATCCGACCACCCCATTAATACGACCACATTTTTATGGCCCAACGGTGGTCGTATTAACGGGGTTCCACTGTAGTCTGTTTTAGCACGTTTAGTATTACCCCTGATAATTTCCCCTGCGAACAAAAAGGACCGCCCCCATTTTCCTCAGACACTTGGAATCAAAACTCCTAATCACGCTGCAATCGTTGATATAATGCAGAGAGAGAACAATAGGATTTGATGAGGATCAGTAATTATAATCCAGTAGTGACTTGCTGTGTTTTAAGTTTTTAGAGCAAGGATGAGAACGGGGACATCTTCTAGCAGGTCGCATGTTTATCGGCACAGTTGAATGGAGAATAACTCAACTCAGAGCCAGTTGATAGTTTACCGTGCTGTTAAGAAGGCAGGCTTTTTATCGGGTCACTGGCGAAATCTATCATGGCTGCCACTACCGCCAGAGAACAGTGTGCACTGAAGTGAGGGTCATACAATTTCGTTTTAATTTTTTGAATCAAAAATGCAAATATTAGATTGAAGCTACTTATTGCTCTGTAACAATAATATAATAATTTTACATTAAAAAGTGAACTACGGATGAAAGAATATATGAGTTAGTTAAAATGATCATAGAAACCTTGGCCAATACAAACAGTTATCAGTAAGGCGCTCAGTTGTAAGGAATTCGAGCCTGATATGCAGTTCAGTTTGCCATATAACATGATATAAGTGCTGCCGTAATTGAAAGAGCTCTACCACTAATCTATTGCCTGCGGAACTAGTCCAATTGCAGGAATTGCAATTATTTTTGTCTCTTGTGGGCATCACGGACAAGAACTGGACTGCCACCTTTTCATAAATTGTACTGACTGATTGCGTTTTAAGTTTGTAGATTAACAATATTTATCATCAGCTGGAAAGAGGAACATTCAGCGGAATGACAATAAAACTGAACATGAGTTGGAACTTCTCATATCACCTTTGGCAGGTTACAGTCATACGGTATGTTTAATATGACGTATTTATGACAGCTAGGCCAATCATCACCGGCAAGTGATTTTCAAGACAAAACTGTTAACCTAAATCTTCTTTGTGGAGATAGGAAAACTCCTCGGAGCTAGATGAGAACCATTGATAATAATAATTTAACACACAAACTTCAGTACACGCCTATTCAAAGAAGTCCGGATTGGAAACCTAAGGGAACAAATGGGGTGTGTGTCTGGATGGGGTTGTGAAGGGGCTGTTGGATTGGAGATGGGAGGGAGGGAATGGGTTATACGAATGTTCTCACTGGTAATACATGCCAATAACGTTTGTAAGGCGAACTTCAATATCCACTTTCCCGCCATTAGAGTTTGATCATTTATTGCTTACTCTGGTGGTTTCAATTTTTTTTTTTTTTTTTTTCAGGTTCGTCTTCAAACTGAACCAGATTCGTTACAAAAATACGAAAATAACCTTTATTCTGAGGGAAAATGGATTGTTTGCTAAAGAAAACAGCACAAATTTATGTAAGCATGCCTCGAAAAGTGGTACACGTAAAATATGGGGACTTTATTTCTCGAATTATCTCTATTTTGGGCGGACATTCTAGCATCACCAATACTGTGCCATACACATGATACAGCATTCCTTTTGTTCAGCAACAAGGTCTTTGGAAACGAAAATGCTTATTAGTTATGATCAGGAGACGCGGATAATGATAGTTAAAGAGCTCGAAGAACAGGAGGCCGAGTCTAGTGAAATCCGTCATCCGCCTACTGATTTTGTATCTTTTCTATTTTTAGGGCGTTTCCTTGGTCATGAAGTCACCATGAAGTGGTTTAGCTGGATTTCAAATGAGTGAAAAGTGATCGACATACGCTAGCCTTTCAACCGGGTTCAATCCATTGGGAAGAATCAAAGACAGACAAAGCTGCTGTTTATGAAATCAGAACACGAAAAATTATTTTTTATGACAATGATATTATTATAAAATGTGTGGAAAAGAGTTGGAAGAATTTTCACATTGGTGGCATAAAAGTGATTGCAAGTAACGTATATCGATGAAGAGTTTTTTTGCTTCGAAGGGGAAACAATTTTCGTTAATTAATATAGTAGAAAAAGAAAAATTTCGATTAAGCTGTTGCTCTCTTCTCGGTTTTTAAATTTCAGCTCACGAGTGAGAACTAGAGTTTACTATGTACAGTATGATATTTTCAACAGATCTTTGTTTCAAGTAACCATATTTTCTTCTACCTATTTTCTTACAAGGTGTAATTCACGTGGCTCGGTTTTTTGAAAGCTGATTGACACTAATCCAGGACTTTAAAATTAAACCAAGGTTTTGTTTCTACTGAATTCTATACTTTTTACTTGCGAGTGAAATAAGCCACAACGAAATATGAATGAAATCCAGACAGAAAACCTCATTGAAAATATAACACCGAATTAAACAAAATAAAACTAACTGTACACTAAATAAAAATAATTACTAAATCTAAAATTAAAGAAATAAATGACTACTTTACATGCAATATAGTTATTATATCAATGGCGTTAGTAAACATCGACTTTAAACTCGGTTTTGAAACATGTCAATGTGGATTTCTGTCATTTTCTTGCCTTACTTTCATACCATCCTATAATTAGTACTTTGAGAAAGAGAGACAGATGCAAACCGCGGATGAACACGCGCTATGATTAGTTTCCGAAGTACCGAGCCAAGAACATTATTGTTCAGAAAAAAAAGCTGGATAAAAACAAGATAATTGAATTGAACAGTTTCTCGAGACATTTTCCCATATCATTCTGTAACATTTTAATGCAATTCAATAAAAGATTTTCATCGACTCTGGCTTGAGTAGCAGTCATTTTTCGAGGCAATAAGGCCTGGAATGCGTCGTAGGGGACTGATAAACAATTTCAATATTTTGGAAAAATTAATTATATGCTTAAAACTGGTCACATATACAGCATCTTATTCCTCTCGCCTGCCTTTCTTGCTCTCTAAAATGACTGCTACCAGGCCTCATTAGCCTTCTCTTATTTTGTTTTAGACTCGCTGCGAGCGAGTAGAAAGAGGAAATTATTATTGTTTTAGGCTGAGCCTTAAAACAACTATTAAGCTATGATACACGCGGGTTCGTGAACATTTGTTGATCAGCGCGTAGGTGTTGCGACTGCTGTTTAACAAATGTTGAATAGTTTAATTATCATGCCGAGTTGAATGTTGAAATAGGTCATTCAATATGTTGAACGTTGTGAAAAAAAAATAATGACAGGCTCTATTCTGTTAAACTAACAAGTTGCAACTTGTTGAACATCGTCAGTCAATCGTTTTAAAATGTTGAATGTGTTTTCTACTCATTCAACAAGTTGCAACACCGTTCAATATTTGTTGATCAACAAATGCTGAAAGATGTTGAACCATGCACATTTACAACCATATCAACTTATAATTACTGCCTTGTCATTAACTCTCAATTGCGCTCTCGTCCATCATTCAAAGTATCTAATACAGGATCATTCACTCTCGTGTGTTCTTAATTATCAATTCTTCCTTATACCAACATTGTTAAGCGCTCTTATCTATAGCAACATTCGTGCGTTACTCCACAAACTTCCATGCGTGTTAATCAACTTTCCTCTCTTGTAAACTTTAATTATTCGAGTGCTCTCTAATCAGCACTTAATTGCGCTATCGTAAACCCTAGCAAGTTCTTGTCAACTCTCATGACGTAGCATTCGCTCTTGTTACCTCTCATACAACATTCGCTCTTGTCAAGCTCTGTACTCTTGTAACTTCACAAGTGCTCCTATGCGCCTTTATGAAATCTCGCGCGCTTTCATCCATCCGTCTTAATCGCTATTGTTAACCCTCGTAAGTTGTCTTCTACATTTAGTGAAGATTCGTTCGCTTCTTTCCTCATCATGCGCTTTCTTAAACCTTTTTTAGCTGCTTTTAAATCTCATCCGTTCTCGTCAACATTCGTTCGCTCTCATTATTTATCATTCGCTTTTTGTTAAACCTCGCACGATGATGTGGACTATCAAGCTTTCTTTCCGTTGTCTCGCATTTCTGCACTTGCGTTTTACGCAGTCGTTAGCTATCATGCACTGTCATTACTTCTTATTCGCTCTCGGCAATTGTCATATTCTATCGTCAACTCTCATCCCCTCTCGTGAATTTTCTTATGATTTTGTCAACTCTTACGGGTTCTCGGCAATTTTCTTATGCTTTTGTCATCTCTAACGCGATTTCGTAAACATTCGTACGCCGTCCTCCACTTTAAGACTTGTCAGTCAACCTTTGTTCGCTGTTGTCAACTATAATTCACACTCGTCATTTTTTATTCGCTCTCGTCAACTCTCATGCACCTTCGGACACTGTCGTCAACTATCACGCGCTCTCGTTCTCATTCGTTCTCATCAACCTTCTTACACTGTCGTTAACTATCGTGCGTTTTTGTCATCTCTTATTCGATCTCGTCAATCCTTTTACACTGTCGTCAATTGTAATGCGCTTTCACCATCTCTCACTGATTCGCTCTCATCAACCTTCGGACACTGTCTTCAACTATCATGGGCTCTCGTAATTTCTAATTCGCTCTCGTCAACTTTGGTACGATCCTATGCCGGCTCTCGTCGATCCATTACTCTTTCGTCAACCCTCGTGCACTCTAGATCTAGTCATCTCTTGTACGCTCTCGTCGACTATTTTCCACTCCCGTCAACCCCAGTGCGTTTTCATCGAGTATTATGCACTCTGGCTAAACCTCATACGCTGTCCTTTAAATTTGCATGCGCTCTTTTTTATCTCTCACTTCACGGTTGTCTCACTACTTAGAAGTAAAAGTGACTCATAACTGCATCTCGCATCTCCAAGTGAGTTGGAGGTTGGTTGGTTGCAACCTCGATATGCCTTAATGTGTGACTGCGAGATGCAGTTATGAGTCATGTGTGTCAGTTATTTGGCTGTGTGACCGCGCGATGCGGTTCCAGTCAAAGCCCACATTTCACCCTTGCTCGCCACAGAGTCCCAGTAGCTCAGTGGTAGAGCATCCGACTAGATCACGGAGGGTCGTGGGTTCGAATCCCATCTGGAACTCGGAATTTTTTCCGAGTTAAGATGCTATTTCGTTCATGTTTCAATTCTTAAATAAAAAGGAGATGTTCTTAATCTTGAACAGGGTGTTATATTTGGGCTGCACTCTTCATCAGGGTCACGAAAACAGGTCTCTTGTCTTTTACAGGGTAGCGAAATGAACGGATTTTGTATTAAACAGGGTCAGGGTTTGAAGGCCTTGGCAGCACACCCCCACCTAAACTTCCCTTAAGTGCCCCCTCCCCCGGGGTTAAAGGGGATTAGGGAGGGAATAACGACCAACTTAATTTGTATCCATGAGATACTATTTGATAAAATAATTCTGTTAATTTGAAATTTTGTTGATTGAAAATGTTAACAGCTATATTTGAAAGTAACTATAAGATGAAACGAAAACTTGTAAAATGGATAATAAAAGCTTCCCTAACCAGCAAAAAGCGGTCAAACAGGAACATGTGTATTTCTATTGACCAAAATTTTTCAAAATAATTACAAAACAAGAAACTCTATAATATCAATATTCAACTGAAAATGTTACTAAATGAGAACTGAATGTAACTTTTTCACTCCCAAAAATAACAAAAGTCAAAATTCGACGAAAATTCCAAATTTCATTTTGCAAAATCCTGGAAAACAAATAGTACTAGCTTATATATGAAAGTACTGCCAAACAGGCTTTATTTGAACAGTCACACTTTACAGTCACACTCGTTAGATTTACTCTCTGGCACAATGGCCGCCGAGCTACACAACTCGGTAGCTGAGCTACACAACTCGCACCAGGAGTCGCACACACTTCCCTAAAACTGTGACGAAGCATATTGAAAACCATGACGACTTACTCGAAAGAAAAGCTACAGTAAGCACATTTTACTTGCCAAGAGTAGAGCAGAATAAAACCTTTCAAAGAAAAACAGTTGCACACACGAGCAGCGAGCTGACACGAGCGAAAGCAGCGAAAGCGAAAGGTGAAGGCGTCACCACGTGAGTACGCGCGTCAAAGCGTGGCTAATACTGAAAGCGAGGCAAATGTGTGTCGACACAGAGAAAAACCTCAAACGTTTTCGCTATCACGCACACCGTGACGTAACAAAATGAGAAAGCTATAATTCACACTCAGTGTTGCACTTTACTCAATCAGAAGTTTTAACATACAGAGTACGTGGTAATTCATTAAAGATTTAAACTTAGAAACATTAATATTTCAGTCCTGTTCAGAATCATTAATATTTGAGTCCTGTTCATACTGATTGAGAAGATGAAATCAGAAAGGCGGTAACCATGGCAGCCACGAGAGTCCAGCCTTTTGCAGCCTCGTTTAAGGGGGAGCTATTGACTGTTATCCAAGAATTCAGTTTATTTCTTTCTGTAAACGGAGACAAAATCGCAATAAGAGAATTAAAAACACATACCATAAATCCTGGTTATAAGCTCCCCCCCCCACCGGTTATAGGCCCATCAGCTTGATAACAAAGCATTATTCCGGTTATACACGCCACCCTCCTATATATAAGCACACCACAGTTTCTTAACAGCAATTCTTTTCAAAAGTTTGCACCAAATTTACTAAAACAATGCTTATTTTATATCATAATATTTTTGCTTTCCAGCCAAAACACCCTTACGAAGTTGTATAAGCCCAGGGCTTATAACCGGGATTTAAAGGGGCTATGTCGCTAGATATGTCACGCAGGCAAAAACGTAGGGCCGACATCAAACAAATTCACGTTATCGCCGTGGAATCAGACAAAATCCTGAATTCTGCCGTGCTGTGTGCTCCGAAAGGTGTCAGGTTTTTCGCACATATAAATAGTATATTTGTCTTGATTTCATTTCGGTTATTTCCCCGATTCTGAAATCATACGCCTCAGTACATGTCAGTATCTCAATGTCTAGAAGTTGCATGTTTCAGCATATGTTAATCAGTTGAGCGCTTTACAAGCTGGTCCTAACGTGATAACGTTTGAGTCACCGAGTGAATAAAATCCCAACGTGTGACCATTCAAATGAAAGTGCTATAGTGCAAACCTTTCCTGTGGTGCTGTTTATTATGCTGTCCAAGATGGTTCTAACTTTTGAGTCTTTGCATGAAATCCTAAGTGTGACCATTCAAATGAAAGCTATTGAGCAGTAAGGGGCCATGGACATATTCCCCTGTTCCCCGCTCAGACCCCCCCCCCCCCCCCCCCCCTCCCCCTCCTTAACGTCCACTTGTAATTTTACTCTCCCGTATTGTAATTATATTGAGCCACTGAGTTTTTATACGTGTGCGTTTATTATATTGTATGCGCTTTTATAATAAAGATATTGAAAAGAACATAAATTATATTAAATCAACTGAAGCTTTGTCTTCCGAGGAACGGAAGAAGATGACGAACGAACAAATTGTTTCGTGGATTTCATGTGACAATTGTGAGGCGTGGTACCACTGTACTTGCGTACCAGATACACACAACTAGCCAAGTGAGGACGAATTCATAGAGGAAATCAGCTGGGTTTGCCATCTATACATTGATAATGACCAAAACGAGTTTTTTATCAAGTTCAGTTGAAGCTACAATATTGTCGTTTAAGACCCTGTCCACACGTATCCGGATATTTTTTAATCCACAACGTTTTTTGTTGCGGATTGGCCTTCCGTCCACACGTATCCGGCGAATTTGGCTTACGAATCCGCAACTTTTTTAATCCGCTCTCCAGAGTGGAAATTTTTGAAAACGCTACGAGTACGGCATCGTTTGGACGGTCGAATCCGGATAGTTTTGAATACGCTGACGGAACAGTATCGAATCCACAAAATGTTAGCCTTTGCGCATGCTCTGTTGACAACATTTAAAGAGGAGCCCTGGGTACTAGAGCGAATCCGGATACGTGTGGACGGGCAAATACGATTCGAATACGCTACGTGTGGACGCAAATATTTTCTAATCCGCAACAAAAAAGTTGCAAATTCAAAAATATCCGGATACGTGTGGAAGGGGCCTAAGTTTTTCTTGTGTTGAAACTGAATAGCTTAAGTGTCTCAAGCTACAGTATTGTCATTTAGGTCAATTTGTTGTTGAAATTTGAAAAAAAAAATCTCGGTTCACAAGCTGCCAGACAAGTGGATATTGTGGTACTGTTTGTTAGGCTGTTAAAGGTGGTTCTGAATTTTGAGTCTGTGGATGAAAGCCTTAAGTGTGACCATTCAAATGAAAGCTATTGAGCAGTACGCTCCTGTGGTACTATTTATTACGATGTACAAGGTGGTTCTAACTTTTGAGTCTGTGGATGAAATCCTAAAGTGTAACCATACAAATGAAAGCTATTGAGCAGTTCTTTTCTTTGGTGCTGTTTATTATGCTGAACAAGATGGTTCTAACTTTTGAGTCTGTAGATGAAATCCTACAGTGTGGCCATTCAAATGAAAGCTACTGAGCAGTACTTTCCTGTGGTACTGTTTACTATGCTGTACAAGATGGTTCTAACTTTTGAGTCTGTGGATGAAATCCTAAAGTGTGACCATTCAAATGAAAGCTATTGAGCAGTACTTTCCTGTGGTACTGTTTACTATGCTGTACAAGATGGTTCTAACTTTTGAGTCTGTGGATGAAATCCTAAAGTGTGACCATTCAAATGAAAGCTATTGAGCAGTACTTTCCTGTGGTACTGTTTACTATGCTGTACAAGATGGTTCTAACTTTTGAGTCTGTGGATGAAATCCTAAAGTGTGACCATTCAAATGAAAGCTATTGAGCAGTACTTTCCTGTGGTGCTGTTTATTATGCTGTGCAAGGTGGTTCTAACTTTTTAGTGTACGAATAAAATCCTTAAGTGTAACCAATCAAATAAAATTCCCTAGCTGTGGCGTTGTATATTTTACAGTCTTTACTGACCAACTTAGGAATTTTGTCTATTGTCGAACTTGTGCACTTTCATTTGGCGGTGAAACGGATTAACACTCACACGGCACAAAATTAAGATTAAAGCTGTTTCCTTACCGTCACAGAAGTATTCACCATATCCATGATATCCTTTGGGACATGCGCAGCTGAAGCTTCCTTCAATGTTGTTACATGTTGCTTTTTCTGCGCATGGCCATTCGCCTGTGTTGCATTCGTCAATATCTATAATAAAACCCAGGGAAATACCGGGATCAATTGTCTATATAACAATCAATATAACAATCAATCAATAACAATCAATATAACAAACCCCAAGGAAATACTGTGACTTTATCCACAACGAAATCTTTTCGGCTTTTTTGTCGAGTATACGATTCAGACAAAGCGGTTTAAAATCAATTAACCAGGAGATTATTTAGTTATTTATGTTTTATTTTAAATGTTAAAGGGGCAGTGTCACTTTTTTGGTCAAAAGCATGCTACAATATCTTCACTTATTTACAACTTGAAATAATACTATAATACCATGAGAAAGTAAATTTCAAACAATTCTTGGAAGAGGAACAAGTCATGGTCTGTTCTAGCCCATTTTGGAAATGAAAATGTGAGAACTTGGAAACAAATAGCCTAACTTTTTCCAAATTGCAATTCATTCAGATCCAGTCTGTCTATGACTAGAAACACCCATCGGCAGTTTTGGTACACTAGGAAGGTGATTTATCACAAAACGGAACCATTAATGTTTTTCGGTTTATGTTAATGCTAAAATATTAAAGTTTTGGTTTTGTAATGACACCATGCCCTAAATCTTCATGCCCTTTAAATCCCAATACTTGAGGGATCAAAACGATCAGTTGATTGTAAGGCTTTCAATTCGATTGTTTCCAAATAAAGCTGTTTTACTCAAGCTCTGATCGAAGATTACCTTTGCACCCTTTTGC
Source organism: Dendrophyllia cribrosa (assembly GCA_024195265.1). NCBI lineage: Eukaryota > Metazoa > Cnidaria > Anthozoa > Scleractinia > Dendrophylliidae > Dendrophyllia > Dendrophyllia cribrosa. The sequence goes on from JAJLRJ010000004.1 coordinate 4,890,404, forward strand.
TTCCCTGTTAAATTCGAATCCGTTGTGGCACCGGCATAAATAGTCCCCAACAGTATTCTCGCATCTTATGACATTGCGTGTTCCACATGCCTTTGTAAGGTTCTTGCATTCATCGATATCTGAAACCAAATTAAAACAGGAGTTTTTAACTTATTATTGAGTTTTAGTTGACGAAAATAATAGAACAGTTTCAAGGGGCTTCATCTTTCGGTTCCGTTAACTTGGCAAACCCCCCCCCCCCCCCCCCCTCATTTTCTCCCTCCTCCTACCTAAGGATAAAGCCGCGGGAATTGTCTGTGGCCCTGGGTGTGCTGCCGCCAAGATAGTCCATTGCAGATAGCCTGCGTATAGCCGTCTCGATAAGATGAGAGGCTCGATCGCAGGCTAGTCGCAGCTAGTTTCTTGCCTGAGAAAACAACATGACGGAAAAAGGAGGACCAAGCCACCAAACTTAGCTTCGGACCGACACTACCATGCACAGCAAGCTTGCCAGGAGACCACCGCGCTTCCGTTCCTATTTCAGGTCTTTCTTATGTATTTTCGAAAACTGTCCTATCTCACCGAGGTGTGGCAAACACTCCATAAGATACCTCGGTGCATATCTCTGGTCAAAACTAAATGATCGGCAGCATCGGACATTGGACAGTTTTCGAAATTATATAAGAAAGAAAGACCAAGCTACTTTGATTGAGGACGGGTGTGTCATGTCAACTTTCCAGAAGTGTAGAGAAAGGGGAAGGCAAAATTTTGATCATTTTTGCACTTTAGACATATAGTTATTTCCGAGGAGTACGCATCTTTTCACGGGCATTTTTGCTTACCTTCACACGTTTTTTTCTCTGCGTCAATCAGATGGTAGCCCTGATCGCAAGAACAGTCAAAGGATCCAAACGTGTTTGTACATTTTTGACCATAGTCACATATCCTATCTTGGGTGCATTCATCGACATCTTAAAACAGAAAGATCACTTATGTCCAAAAGTACAGGCAAGTATCGTTCAAAGAGTACTTCATGTTTGGTAGAGTTGTTTGCCGTTTTCATATTACTTCATATGGACAGAATTTCGTGTGTTTTGGTGAACTATTATTAAGTGAGGACACTTTGTGATGTCATTCATGGAGTAGCGTGCCGCCCTCTTTCTGGACATATCTCAGAAAGATAAAGTAAACTGAGAATTCAAAGTAAAACAAGAAAATCGTAAACATTAAAGATTATTTCAACAACAAGACGGAACCCATCTGAACTTCAGAATAGATTTTCATCCCGTATCCCTTATCCCGTGTCCCGCACAGGTCAAAATCCGTATGTTTCTTGGTGTTGCGGAAGCCATTGTTGGTTAGCTTTTGTGTTGTGGTGTGGGTATTGTTCAGTGTCTTTTGAATCTTTTGTTTACGTCATTTGGTGATCGCACCATCCGCAACACCAAGAAACTACTCAAAATCCTCATCCCGATCCCGCTTTGACATATACTCAGAGAGGATTGGAGTAGTGTTTTCCATTGCGGAAAATTTTGCTTGGGGTTTTACTATTAAAATGTACAAATCTTGGCCGTTTGGGGGCCGATTTCGCTCAAAATTTACAGAGATATTCGTTCGAGACGCTCGCCAGGATTGTTTTGTGTTTGAAAGATCGCGCTTCACGGGCAATATTATAGGCACTATTAAAAGAACAAGTGATAATTTTTTCTTGGTAAAAAGTTATGTTGTGCCTAAGGTAGGCACGTCAAGTTTAAAGCTCTCTTAACCCTATTCGGCTTGGGGGGGGCACAAAGTGCCCGCGCTAACTTTCAACATTCATAACTTCTTTAATATGTATTCAAACGCCACCAAACTTTGTGACTTTTCCTAAAATTTATCTGGCAACAATTTTATGTGACATTTTTTTGAACACGCGACTTGATGTTTCCATGGCAACAAGATTTTGACAGCCATGTTTTTGAAATTTGCATATTTATACCTTTGAATGAAGAAAACAATGTTTATTGCTATAACTTTTATATTTTTACGTCATTTAGCGTTTATTTATTGGTTTTGATTAATTTTGAGTGAATTTGGACGGTTTTTAAGAGGTTTTAAAAAGTATTCAGAAATCCAAGATGGCGGCCGTATAACCAATTACCTAATAAATACGTCATATGACGTCATCGTTCCAAAGGAGTTTCGCAAAGGAGACAGTTTTGGACGTACTATATACCGTCTACGTTTCATTGTTATAGCCTTAATGTTCTTGAAGTTACGAGGGGGGGCACAATGTGCCCCCCCCCCCCCCCCCCCGGCTCAGAATCTCAAAAAAAAAGCCCAGGCTGAATAGGGTTAAAATAAATCTTACAAACATCTGAACCCGGGAGTCACATCAACTTTTATGTTTAGAGACAGCCATGACGATACGTTTGGAAAGTTTGCAATAGGCTGTGTTCTTCTTGAGATCCGCTGATTGAGGGAACGTGGGCACAAAATAACATACGGCGGCGCCAGCCAGTAATTTTGTCTCATACTCTTACCTGAACACTGTTTGTTTGGATTTTCTCCAGTAAATCCGACCTTGCATTTGCACTCGAACGAACCCTTGGTGTTTATGCAGTCAGCGTTTGGAGGGCATCTGTTCTTATTACTGCACTCATTCACGTCTTCAAATAGAGCAGATGTGTAGGTAAATAAATAGATAAAACGATAAAAAATATGTATTTAAATAGATAAACTGAAAATACTTGGCATGATAATCTTGGCATGTAATTTGCTTCATTTATATACTTATTTATTAAAGCCGATGATGCACTGAAAAAAGTCAGTATACTTTATTGGCGTCGACTTATTCAGTAGACTTGACCAGGACATTTCTTGAATTGTACTCTTCGCTTTTTAGTGCTTTTCGTGCGTGTTTTCATAATAGTAATTAAATTGTTCTCAGTGAGTGTTATTACCACGCTTACCCTCCGCTGAATAAGTAATAGTAATTGGACTGAGTGGAGTACAATTTAGGGAGTAATCGGGCGAGTAATTTCAAATCGGCCGAGCGCGTAGCGCGAGGACGATTTGAAATTACGAGCACGATTACCCCTGAATTGTACGACACGAAGTTCAATTACTAATTAATCGAATCAATAACAAAATTCGAGATTAAAAAGTATATGTGGAGATTTTTGTACTCAAAACGTCAAGGGTATGTTCTATCAGTTTGAAAGCGGGAAGAAACAGCGAAAAAAAGAACCATTTAAATGCACTTGATTGACGCGCGCGCAACGTGGGTGTCCAATTACAGCTATCCAATTACAAAAAGTTGTAATTGGATAGCTGTAATTGGACACCCACGTGACCGCTCACCAATTACGTAAGAAATAGGTGCGTGGATGACCAATCACAATCGAGAATTTTGTTATTGATACGATTAAGTAAGATATCAGATCAGAAATCATGTAATAACGGGCAAATGTAAAGCGAACACATCAAAGGCCTTCCCCAAGGGAAGGGTATGCAATTTAGGCGTGCTCTTTCCAATGTCATAACATAATTCAGACCTAACCTAAACAGCAAACGCCTGGTACACAATATTGCAGATTAGTAAGCCGAAATATTCACGTTTTATACTCTTAGCTTCTTCGGATCAGAGCGACTCAAAATACCATATAATTTATCGCGCCTGGCACACTACCTTAGTGTAATCCAGGGGGGGGGGGGGTACTCCCTTATAAGCTATACGGGTATGTGCGTCCCTAAAGGGTATGGTTTTCAAGCCGTTTTGGTCTGAAATAGGGTATAGATTTTGACCATTTTGGTCTGAAATAGGGTATGTTTTGCGCACTCTGGTCTGGAATGTAGGGTCTGGTCAGAAATAGGGTATCCAATTTTGGGTCAGGTTTGAAATAGGGTAGGGAAAATCACATATTTTGGTCTGAAATAGGGTAAGGGTTTTAAGAAGCGTACCGCACACCCCACCCAAATTTTCGGGGAATACGCACCACCCCTCCCCCCCCCCCCCCCCCCCCCCCGGGAGTGTAATCCGTGTGGCTTGTACCTGAACAGTTGAAGCCATTTCCTTGAAAGCCATGCTTACAACGACACGAAAATCCTCCGATAGTGTTGTTGCAGACTGCATCTTTGGAGCAGGCTTCTTTATTAAGACATTCATCGATATCTTGAAAATGAAGCAAGTATTAGTTCAAACATCACGACGAAAATAATGCACTGAAGTGACGCTGAAATCCAGGTGTTGCCACTAAAATAACTGTTTTTAACACACGCGTGGAGTAAATCACATCTAAAAGTGAAAATGATATTTGTAAACTTTAAGATCTTGATAAATAAAGAAAGATGGAAAAATTTTAAGCTCGGTAATGAAATGAGGAAGATGTAATGCTCATTATGTCACGAGCGTGGAACGAAGAAAAAAATCTGAGTCCCCGACAGGATTCTAAACAATGACCTTCCGCACACTGGTTGGATTCCCTAACCATTGAGCTACGAGAGACTGGTGGCGAGCTCAGCCATATACTAGTAGCAGCTTCCTGCTAGCCTGTTCCAGGCTCTCAGATAGTGGGGGCGAGCGAAAAATTTTGGCTGCGAAGAAAATACGTGTGGGGACTAGGATTGGAGCGGCGGGGGCTGGGGAGAGGGAGAAGGAAGAAGCGGTCTGTTAAAGAAAGTCTCACAGGCTCTCCTTCCGCCCTGTCCCCCCCCCCCCCCCCTCGTTTTTTCTTCGCTCGCTCCGACATTTTTCGCTCGCCCCCACTATCTGAGAGCCTGGAACAGGCTAGCGTCCTGCGTACTGCTAGAATTACAGGGGCGTAGCCAGGATTTTTTCTGAGGTACGCACAATCACCAAATCTTCACATAAATTTTTAACTAGGTCGTATACTTTTATTCATTTTTACTTAGTTTTTCGACTTTTCAGGTACGTACGTGCGTACGTGCGTACAGGTAGCTACGCCCCTGAATTAGTAATGTCGAAAGCGTCATGTGTGGGAATAAATAAAGAAAGAATCAATTCTTTGAATTTCTTTCCACAAAAAAGTAATATACGACTGAAATTTGTGAAAAAGCTGGAAGAAACAACTGAAATTTAAACAAGCGTTGCAAATTCAGGCGTAGTCATTCCGTTCACTCTTCCACTGTATAGTTCATAAAATTTTGCTATTTTCTATAATAGTACAGACTGACGCGGATTCGTTGTATCGATGCTTATTTGCACCGCCATCTCATATCTCTAAAATCTCACTGTTGTTTGCTTGCCTGCTTGCTCCAGGTAGGCACTTTTAATATTTCGGGCTGTGATTACCGGTCAGTTTGATTCAGATTACTGAGACAAACTAATAACCAATGTATTCATTTTATAAGCGTAAGCACAAGGGCAAGAGAAAACTATATAATGTTACTAAAGTCAGAAAAAGATGGCATTGGAACACTTCAGAAACAAAATGAAACAAAACCAGTGAAGGTTGAAACGGCAGGTTGCACAGCAATAAAACACGATCGACCTCATTTGTTTACATTTTGCGCGAGGTAAAATTGGGAATCCAATACTTGGGATTATATTTGCTAGTGCGGTCGGAAAGCTCGTGAACTAAGCGAACAAGTTATGAACGTCATTAATTACCAAGGCAGTTGCTGTTTTTACCGGTGAAACCGGGTTTGCATATACACTCAAAGTTGTCGGGTTTGTTGGTATTGTTTCTACAAACTGCTCTTGGGACATCACAATGCGGTAGTACCATCAAGCATGCACTCAGTGCTGCAAAAAGAGAGCAGAAAAGAAAGAAATGGCATCATACAATGAAATTGTCATCTTCTTCTTTACGATATGGAGATTAACCGGCAGTTGAACGAGCATCAAACCGTTTAAAATCGTTCACCTTTTTCTTACTTATTTTCGTGAGTTCTAATTATCACGATTTTCACGATTTTAAAAAATTCGCGAAATTTAAACACGCGAAATCTAATACCATAATATATAACAAAGCAATAAGAATTCTAAATGTTCTTAGTCCGGGCCTTCTTGTGAATTGTTCTGAATTAAAACTCTAAGTTTGTGTCCTTGAAAACGTCTTTCCGGTCTTCGGCTGGCACTCTGATTCACTGCTTTCTTCAGCTTGTAATTCGGCCAAAACCTCTGTAGTGCAGTCATCAAAGTTTCCATTTATAGGCTCCTTGTAGTTAGAATGAACCAGACCCTTGTATTTTTCCAAAAAATCGCGAAATTCAGTACACTTGTGCTCTAATTCACCTTGCAATCGCGAAAATTAATACTCGCGAAATTCGGTTCCCGTATTTTTGCGAAATTAAATACGTACGAAAATTAGTAAGAATAAGGTACACGAGCAATATTCCCGGGGGGGTACTTCCTATAATGGGCTATACGGAGGAGATGCTCCGCCCGAAAGGGGAACCTTTTTTTTAGGCTGGAGGTATATAAAAGGGTAGGAATTTCACGAGTTGAGGTATATACGGGGAAAACTGCCATTTAGGTATATGAAAAGGGCTTTTCCAAATATGTCAAACAGACGCACGTAACGGTTATTCGTCTATTAAAGTATTTTAAAGTTTACACTGAAGTGAAAACGCGTAAGCGTTGCTTGATGTTTCCGTGGATATCGTTCCATAAGTATATTTCAATGGTGTAGCGAGTAAAGATATGTAGTGTTTCTTCTGTATGTATATGAAAGGTGCATGTACCATTTCCTATGGAAGGTATATGAAAGGGTTACCTTTTCTGTCAAAAACGATAATTAAAAGGGTAAGGGTTTGGACCTCGGGGCGGAGCATCCCCGGGCCCGTACAAACCTTTGTTGAGTACTCCCCGGAGAGCAATATTTGGGTACTGCTTAGTAAAAACGTTCATTGAGGACCCGTTTCAGAACATGTTGTTTACATGCCTGAAATTTTACAGCACTTCGACCAGTTTTCATGATCATGTGAACAAATTAAACGGGCGTTGAAGTCCAAAAGAATAGTGGGAAAGCACCGGGGAAGAATTGGCACAGTACTCTTGAACTGAAAAACTAACAATGTCCGAAACAGTGTTTTTCCTTGGTTTTGATACCGTTGATGCATACAATACCAAAACCAAAAAAAACACGGTTACTTCGACCAATCAGACAAAAACATGGCAAGCGTCGTTTATGACGGGGAACAATATGTGGTCTGTACCACAAAACGAGTCTAAGCCAAATTTTCCTGTAGTGTAAATGCGCCTGGTGATATGAAAACTTACGTTTACACTTCATCGTTGGATCTCCCCAGAAACCATCTCTGCATTGACATTTAAAATGTCCATCTTTATTAACACAGATGGCATTCTTGCCACAGTTGTGAGAACCAATTTTACACTCGTCAATATCTACGCATTGCTTGCCGTCCCCACTGAAACCTTGACCGCAAACACACTTGTACGAGCCATCGGTGTTAAGGCATTCAACACCCTTTATATTCACATTGCATTCATGCTTCTTCAGTGCGCATTCATCAATGTCCTTGCAGGTACGTCCATCGCCTTCAAAGCCCTTATTACAGTAACACTTGTAACTTTTCCGAGTGTCGACACAGGTAGCCCAGGTTTTGTGGCACTTGTGAATGCCACGTTCGCACTCGTTTGCAATTACACAGCTTTTGATACCGTCACCATCATAACCCTCTTTACACTTGCATTTGTATCCGCCCAGAGTATCCACACATTGGCCATGCAAATGACATGAACGACTCTTCTACAAAGCAAAATACATGAAGTGTATAGGCTCGATTACCAGCCGCTCTTCGGGAAATGAGCCCGCGCTCGGCGAGGAAAAACCGAACCCGAGTGAGCGGCGGAAATCTGGCTTAAACGTTATATTATAATGGTATATTTTAGAATGGAATTTTAGTACCTAAATATTGTATCGCAAGCATTATTTTCTTTTAGATTTTCAGTTTATAGTAGTGTTAAAATGTAATATCATTGCATGATTTAATTTTTATCTATTTGTTTTTAATTAAACTTTCTTTTTATCAATTTTTTTTGCAATGCGCTTTTGATCTTTTATTGCAAAAGCACAATACTATTATAATTATTAATTTTGATTGTTCGTTTCGCTCATATTTCCTAAAGGGATAGTACTAGTGTGATGGAGATTTTAACCGATTTTTTGGTCAAAACCGTGCTAATACCTTTGTGACACCATGAGAAAGTAATCAAAACTTATTGCACTAAACGAACAATCACAGCGACATAACGAATCCTGAACATTATCGGACCGTATTCAGTTCAATAATTGAACTAAACGACTCTACCGGCTGACAGAAATCACAGAAATCACAGCTAAAGGCAGTTCGTTTCAACTTTGTTTAGTTTTGACTTCTTGGTATTTCTTTTGTATGCGTTACCAAATAAAGCTAATGCCATCAGCTCATAAAGGGAACTTAAGCTTACAACCAATCCCTTCCCCACTACACACCATTGCAACCCCTGCACCTCCACACAACTTTCCCCAGGGGACGTTTCCTTACCGATGGTTCCTTGCATTCCTTTTTGTCCTCGCAGTTTCGACCGTCACCATGAAAACCCTTTTTGCATGCACACTTGTAAGAGCCAATTGTATTAGTACAATATGCATAAGGACTGCATTGATGTTTCTTTGAATTGCATTCATCCAGATCTTTGCAGACATTTCCACGACGATGGTAACCAGGATTGCATTCACATTGGTAGCTTCCAGGAAAATTCTTGCAAACTGCGTTCTTGTGTCCGCAGAATTGCTGTGGACGTTTAAGGAAACAGAAATAAGTTCAAACAACTGCAAACCACACAAAGCTGTGCTAATTACTCCATGATAATAGAGCAGTTTTCAATTGAGTGTCGTAAAACCAAAACCAAAGTAATTACTCTGACCAATCACAACAGTCGGCGGCACCAAGCGCGGGAAAACGCGTGCGAGCAAGTCACGATTGGTTTTGGTTTTACTTCTGATCGGTCGAGAAAGTGGCGCGAGATTTTTTAGCCAATCACAAAGCGTAGCAATGCAAAACCAAAGCAATTGTGTAATTACTTTCGATACTCAATTGAAAACTGCTCTAACCCGCCAGGTAAAAAGTTCTCTATCCTAATATGCATGCAAGCCGCCAAACGTTTTCGACTGCCTTATTCCGTGTCCAAAACGCATGTAGGTTTAATTCCATATTACATATAAAATACCTTCATGTTAGCAGGATCTGTGCATTCATCGATATCAACGCAGCCGTGGCGGCCATCACTTCGAAAGCCTTTCTTGCAATGACAGATAAAGCTTCCAACGGTGTTTTCACAAGTGGCATGCTTTGAACAACTGTTTTTCTCTTTGCATTCATCGATGTCCTTGCAGTCCTCCTTACGGGGATTTTCTCCCGTAAAACCATTGATACATTTGCACTGATAAAACCCTAGGGTATTTTTACATGTGGCGTGCAAACCACACGCGGCCATTCCAGTTTTGCATTCATCTTCGTCTGTTTAAAGAAAAATAAACTGTATCCAACACTAGTACTTTGGTCGAGTTGCAGAAGTTTAGCTTGCAATTGTAAACTTAATAATGATCTTCATCTCTGCTACTTTATATCATTGCTCCTGGGCTCCCTGTGCCTCCATTTTAACTCGTGAATAGGCGAACAATTGAACGAGTTATAGTAGACGGGAACAAATATGCAAATTTTCAGTCCTTCCTTCCTTCAACCCTTTTTCCATCTATCGATTGTAAACTTTTCTTGGTAATTCCACTGACCAGTGCATGAGGCTTGCATATACAGTCGCACCTCTCCTTATGGACACCTCCATAATACGGGCACCTCCATAATACGGACACCTCCATAATACGGACACCTCCATCATACGGACACCTCCATAATACGGACACCTCCATAATACGGACACCTCCATAATACAGACACTTCCATAACACAGACACCTCCATAATACAGACACCTCTATAATACAGACACCTCCATAATACAGACACCTCCATAATACAGACACCTCTCTATTGTCCGCCGATTGGTAATGGTCACCTGCCTTACCGATGGAGACGGCATTGCAGGAGGGGAGGGTGAAGAGTTGGATGCGAGGGGCGGGGGGGGGGGGGGTCGATGAAGCAAAACGCGTAGGAGAGGGGAGGGTCGGAAGGTTGTTTTGTATTCACGAGTTGGCTCATAGGAACCTTTGTTATAATTATATCACACTTTTCATGACTTTCAACCTGACCTGCACATTTTTTCCCATCCCATGCTTGTGAAATTGAGCAGTTTTGTCTAACAACTGTGAATGGAATTCGGCTATCATAGCAGAGGCCTGCTTCGTTTTTGCCACAAACATCTGGTTTATCTGTTTGAAAAAAAAATTGACATGTAAGTTTCCTTCGAGTTTACATTCGTTCTGCGGGCTTTTTCTATTTTAGTCCCACGCAAATGAGAGTAGGAAGGACAAAACAAAACTGGGGAACTGACAAAGGTAGGAAAAAATGGAGGACGACAAGAAGGAAGGAAGAATGGGAGGATAGAAGTTTGGCAGCAAGAAAGAAAGGAAATTAGAAAAGATCCAGGAAAGAAGTAAGTAAGCTTATAAGTCAGAAAGAGAGTTAGAAACTAAAGGAAGAAAGGAGGAAAGAGGGAAGGAAGAAAGAAAGAAAGAAAGAAAGAAAGAAAGAAAGAAAGAAAGAAAGAAAGAAAGAAAGAAAGAAAGAAAGAAAGAAAGAAAGAAAGAAAGAAAGAAAGAAAGAAAGAAAGAAAGAAAGAAAGAAAGAAAGAAAGAAAGAAAGAAAGAAAGAAAGAAAGAAAGAAAGAAAGAAAGAAAGAAAGAAATTTAGGAAGGAAGGAAGGAAGGAAAGAAAGGAGGAAGAAACGAATGAAGTAAGTAAGGGACGGAAGAAAGAAAGGAAATGAAGGAGAAAAGGAAGCCAAGTAATATAGTGCGATTGTATCTTACCGTTATTTTCTTTGTACCAAAGTCTGGCAGGTTTATACTTAATCCATATCGAAAGTGTCTCACTGTCCGGAACTGTTATAGTTGTAAGATGCCCATACATATCTGGAAACCACATTTTTGTCTTTTTTAGTTCAACTTCATCAAATTTAACTTCCTTCTTGCTGACAAAGAACGCTAAGCTATCTTTTTTCGTCTTGTACGAGAGTCGATACAGGCCTCCTTGGGCGTTTTCGAGAAATACCAGCTGCGAGTCTACGCCGACGATCTTTCCATAGGACACCTTCGGCTGCTGATCTGAAACTCTGGCAAAGAAGTCAATTTTTTCTGAAAAAAAGGATCAATGTCAAATTTTAATTTAATGTCTAAAATGTATAATACTGAACCTATTTTCTCGATCGCTGTACATTATTGGTAATAGAAACAGAGAAAATGAAAATCCCCTGAGAACTTGACAGTTTGGGATGGTTTTTTTTTTCAGATGAGAACTACTTCTGCCAAACTGTTGCCAACTTTCGGGATGGTTGCTTCTGAGAATTTGATTCAAACCGACCTCGCAAAAAACAAATCTGTGCTTTGATGTAATGGAACAACTGAACAGTAATGCAGCTTGTCTCTATTTTAATCATGTCCGTAATAACTTCATACTTGCCATCCATATCGGACGCTAAACGTGAGTATGAGCTGCCTGAACTTAAAACTGCTCTACACATTTATCATTTGTTAATATAAAATATATAAAAACTTCGGGATGTAGGATTAATGATTTTCCATCTGGTTCATAACCGTTAACTTGTATTTGAACAGAGCTTGTTTTCATCAGTCTAGGGTATTTGACTTCTATCACTGCATTTCGGCCAATTTACATGCAAGTGCTTGTTGTAACGCAATCACTGACGATACTTACCGCACCAAGCACTAAACACAACTTGTAATTCTTTTCTTTTGAATCTGTACATCTTAATCGTTTGCCCTTTGTAATCTCTGTTTGCATCTATCAACTTCTCGACAAGATAGAGATTTCCCTTAATCTCGTTTACGCGGCCTGCGACATTGGAATACCCAGGAGTAAGAACACAAGTGTTTACCCTGAGCTCTGTTATTAGTGGCTCGTGGCTTGGAATAACCTGAAATATACGATAAAACATATAATATTTAGAAAGCATCTAAAAGAAGATCCTTTTCAAGTGCGTGGTAAAATTGAATTCAAAGTGGACAGACTTCAAATAAATGTGGCTTCTAAACATATGTGAATTTCGTAACTGTTCATCCGACGTAGGATGCCTAAAATGTGTGCAATTCCACAATTGGTTTCGGCTCCACTAAATCCTATACCAATTGCAAAACATTTTAGGAAGAGCCACCCACAGTGTGAACACAGTTACTGCCAAGACATATTAGTAAGGAAAATAAACGCAAAATAAATGTAGTACGTTAAAAAACGAACTAAGTACACACGTCAACGAAATTAGCCAAGCACGCGCACAACTTAAGGAAATTTGCGCGCGCGCGCACCTGCATAAAATTGAATGGAAGCAATATAGAAATTAAATAGGGGCGCTAGATTGATATAAAGGATCTAAAATAGTAAAGGATACGGCGGTGTCTCTCAATTCTGGATTGCTAGTCTCATCTCCCGTAGTGTAGCGCCATACTTCTCAACGATAGCACCGTGGCGTCTGAAGAATTTTGTAAACGGTTTACGAAGGAGCGTAGATTTGAACCCTTGGTGAAGGAGACGTGATGAAAGTCGGCGAAGTCTATGTATAAAATCCAACTTGGATGTGCAAATTGTAGCATATTTCACCAATTGATATATATAAACACCATAGGCCGGATTGGCGGGAATGTTGCTGTCCATATGAAGAAAATTGACAATCCGAAATAGTAAGTGTACTTCGTAGACTTCCTATCATTAGCCCAGAATATGTGAAAATTATTGGTTGCTATGAAACTCTTCCATCTGGTGTTAAAAACCCTTTCGAGTAGATCATGGAGTTGATGTTTAAGTTGGGCGTGTGGAAGGCTAGTATAAAGAGTGGAAAAGTCCCAAGAACTCACCTGATTAAGCGATTACCACGAAAATTAACAATGGAAATCAAACTTGACGCAAAAGTAAAATAAAGAAAATAGCAGGCAAATAAAGGGTGGATAGTAGGACGCCTCGAAATTTTGATGGAGATGATACCGATGATGATTATCAACACCCCTCCCCCCCCCCCCCCCCCCCCCCACCCCATCCCTTTATCAACCTCGTCCCCAGGGCCTTTTCTCCACTTTCAAAATGGCGGCTTGGGCGAAGAATCCGCTGGACAAGGCTGCCAAAATACTCCATTCTGTTGCTATGGTGATCCGACTCCATTCTGTTGCCATGGTGATCCGCTAAGAAGTTCGGCCTTTAAGGATCACGCATCATTACAATTTAGTAGCTTATTTAAAAGCCCATGTTCACCCAATCTGCTTTGCGCGCCCGGGCTGATTTTCGCACAGACGGAAAATCGAAAAATCGACGTGCCAGCCAATCATAACGCTACATTGAACAATCGAACCGCTTTAAAACAAAAACACAAGCGCGCAAAGCAGATTGGGTGAACATGGGCCTTTAAAATACCAAAATAAAAAAGTACCTGAATATAATCTGGATAATATCTGAGAGGCTCATTGCGACCCGCTAGTTCAACTTGATGTGTCTTCCGATTTATCTTGTTGACGGTCTTCTTTTTGTATGACATCGTCCACAGGTTCTCTACCGCAAACACCTTCTGGTCTTTACCTGTTGAATCATGGAACCAATTTTAATACAGTTTTTCCAGGAGTCTGGGTCATAGCCCCCGGGAGGACTCCAAATAGAAGCGACTGGGGTGATATTCGTACCTATTATATAGGTGTTGCAATTTATGGTTTGATGCCACTAAGGGTGTTTGAATCGAAAATGATCACTGTCAGAGATATTCTGATAAGTTTAGGATAAGACAGGAAAATAAGCTGACAAGAACAACTTTTCAGAACGTTCTGAAAAGAATTGGTACCTCTTTATAGGGTAAAAAATAACGCGAGTCACACCAACAAAACGGGTTTCTGTTACCTTTTAGGGCCTTCCGTCAATTTTATATCGGAACCCCCGGGTATCATTGTGAATTTTTCGGTTGGAGATGCAGCACAGCATGCTGCGGCCGAGGGGGTAGAGCTCAGGATCTGCGGCGTCCAAAAAACAAAATTGCCATTTTTGTGTGAAATTTTGACTTTTCAGCTGTTATTTAGCCTCTGGTTTATATAATTGTTTACTTTCATCACTTTTGGTGATTTTTTTCTTCCTATTTCAAGATAATAAAAGCACGCTTAAGCAAGTTCATGGCTATCATCATAAATGTAGCCTGCGTAGCTGGCGGTATTGTCCACCCGCGAAGGCAAAATTTTCGCGAGAAGTACTTCGCGCGAGGATTACCGCCAGCCACGCATGCGCTAGCTATCATCCGGGACACTGTCCCTTCAAGATACTCACGGTTGTGCCTAAATCATACCGTCCAGAAGGACGTCGGACACCTTATTGAGACTTATATAACGTAATGTCGACACTTAAGGCCCCCGCAAACGAGGAAACATTGTTGCGGAAACATTGTTTCCCAGAATGTTTCCTAGCCGCGCAAACGAAAACACATTATACTGGGAAACAAATACGCGCTGATATATGGGATACGGCACTGCGCATACTCAATTTATGGAGTTCAGTCCGAAGCAGTCCTCGCGACCCTGGAATCTGGGCAACATTGTTTCCTCGACGCGCAAACAGGGAAACATTTGTTGAAGAAACAAAATGTTTCTGAAAAAAGTCAGAAACATTTTTTGTTTCTCAGAAGCAAAAAATGTTTCCGCAACAAATGTTTCCTGTCCGCGCAAACGGGGAAACATTTTGGGAAACAACGTTTTCGCAACAATGTTTCCTCGTTTGCGGGGGCCTTTAGAATTTTATTTTCAATAAATTTTTAAGTGTAAAAAGGAAAATCTAAAATCCTCACTCAGGATTAAACCTGTGACCTCAGCTAGGCTTAGGCTTACATAGCCTAACGTATCAGAGTGCCACCTAGCTTCTCGGGTTGCTTAGTCCTAAATTTAACTATATAAACTGCTATCCCCAACCTCAACTGAACGCTAACCAGTTACTCCGTTATATAAGTCTCAATAAGGTGTCCGACGTCCTTCTGGACAGTATGATTTGGGTTTGACCGATACTTACTCAGGTAGGGAATTCCATATATTTCCACTTTCATGCATAGCCTCCCGGTGGGGTCGAACTTGGCGCCATAAGGAAAAATCTTAACATAATGACCAGCCTTTCGTTCTTTAGCAATGCTGTAAACTTTGTCTCGTTCATATTTACCTCCATAGAACTCGGGCTGAAATAAAAATACCGTATTTATTTAAATCAGAATGCCAGGGGATTTAGCCTGGGTGGGGGGGGGGGGGGGGAACTCCCATATAAAAATGACGGGGGTGCTCGTCAGAAATTTTCGAAAAACACCCTAAAAGGTACCAGAATCACGTTTCATGATGGGCGTGGCTCAAAATAATTTTTACCCCTAAGAGGTACCAATTCTAAAACAACACGTCATATTCTGTCATTTTTTTCGACTCATACCCTAAAAGGTACCGCGATAATTCTAACGGTAGTCATTTTAGATTTTAGCACCCTAAGCGGTACCAATCTACAAATTTTGACCCCTAAAAGGTATGACGAGCACCCCCGTCATACTTGCTTGAAAGGCGTTAACCCTTTCACTCCCAGGTTCAATTATGGAGACATGCAGTGTAGTACTAACTTTTGAGTCTGTGAACGAAATCCTATGGTGTGACCATTCAAATGAAACCTCTTCAGTAGTACTTTTGGTTTGTAGTCCGCAGGTAGCTCTTAAGTGTTGGCATCATCAGTAAATTAACTTTCCAGAGTGAGTCGTTTAAAGTAGTCCGTACTGTAAATAACGCATTCGGTAGAGTCCCAGTCAATTCTGTGATTCGTGTGTAAATGGTGCTTAGCAATGTGATTGTTGACATCACCGTTTTCGTCGCCCGTTTGTGTTCAATGGTCGTATGTTCAAATTTCGGACGATCACACTCGACAGACTACTGATACTCCTGCATGGGTTCAAACCCTTTTCAATGTTACATTCCTTTGAACGACAGAGCGAACAACTTGCTAATAACTACATCAGTTACGCAAGTACCGTCAGACGTATACGACAACAATGACTCTGGTTCAATCGCCTGTTCTCCATCGATTTCTGTCTTAAATTTCTTTGTAGTCGCGTTAGTTTAAGTTCAGTCTTAGTACGGCACTGTTCAGTTGTTTTGTCAGCCCGTTTGTTAGAAATAGTCAGTACAGTGTTAAAAAAGACAAATGTTAATACTGTAAGTCAGTCGGTATGAGTTGTTTCAGTTTGTCAAGTTTTTGTTGTAGTTTGTTATTGTAGTAGTTGAGTCTTTTGTGACGTCACAGTCGTTAACCCGCAATCTGATCAGTCGTCTGCAGGTGGATTTGACGAGATCTTTGCAGATCTACATGACGGTATAATAGAAACTGATCTATTCTTGGTTTTCACTTACGTCATATCAAAATTCAGAAGCATTAAACAACAGATTTCGATTCCAAAAATGTTTATGGAATTGTAGAGAGTTTAAAACTACACATCTGGGCCAAATTTTGCCCCACTCAGGGGCACAAAGATGGCGGCCAAAACTTCAAAGTCTTAATTACACCAAAAATCAAACCACAAAATATTGTATTCGCTATAACTCCTATAAGTTCTATGAAATCGGCTTATAAGCATTTATAATGCAAAAAATAACTTTCAGCTGATTCAATTTTCTTTATTTTCACGGCTTATCTTACTGAAATAGCGTGACGAGTTGCGTGATACATTTAAAACCTTTATAAATCGAAAGCAAAACATCGTTAAAACCTGAAACTTTTTGTGAAAGATTGTAACACTGGTATCCATATACCAAGTTAAAAACAGCTTTGTAGGATGTATACTTTAGATTTTTGAATTTTTATGACGTCATGTGAAAACCAAGAATATACTAAACCTACTGACAAACACCAACACCTTTTCAATTCATCCTGTCATCCTCTATACACTAAAAAAATCCATTCCTTTCAGTCTAGCTATTCGTTTTCCCCGCATTTGTTCTTCTGACGCTAAATTTGAGCTTCGCACCAATGAATTAAAATCTTATCTCCTCGTACGAGGTTATAATGAGTAGATAAGGATAGCCTGGTTCCGATGCATCCGGTGGCCCCCCAAGCTAGTTTTTAACGTAAAAATATTCTTTTCGTTAATTTCAGCACATAATTCATTATATTTTTCGAATTGACTCCCTATGCCAAAATCACCACCACTCAATAAAATATCCAGAATCTTATTTCTCAACTTTGCCCAAAATCTCAAAAAAAACCCGAATGCCAACTCTCTGTTTAAATTTACCAAGAAATATTTCATTGATTGTAAAAGTGCCACTTCATATTCCTGTCAAATACAGCATATTATGATTATCACGAAATTCACATAAGATACGAATACGCACACTAGGGGGGGCCACCGAGATCCATCGGAACCAGGCTATCCTTATCTACTATACTATATCTCCTGAAATTCTTTTGGAGCAATATTCTGTTGAAATCAGGAGAAATCTTCAGTTGAAATCAGGAGAAATATTCTGTTGAAATCTGGAGAGAAAATTCAGTTGACAAAAAGTTTTCTCCAGATTTCAGATTTCAAGTTGACAAAAAGTTTTCTCCAGATTTCAGATTTCAAGTTGACAAAAAGTTTTTGTAAACTTTTAAAAAATCTGGAGAAAAAAACTTTCTCCAGAAAAAAAATCTGGAGAAAAAATAATTTAGTTGACAAATAATTTCTTCAGAAAAAAACTTTCTCCAGAAAAAAAAATCTGGAGAAAAAAACTTTCTCCAGAAAAAAAAATCTGGAGAAAAAAACTTTCTCCAGAAAAAAAAATCTGGAGAAAAAAACTTTCTCCAGAAAAAAAAATCTGGAGAAAAAATAATTTAGTTGACAAAATAATTTCTCCAGAAAAAAAAATCTGGAAAAAATAATTTCTCCAGAAAAAAAATCTGGAGAAATTTTCTCCAGAAAAAAGTTTTTCAGATTTTAAAAATTTAGTTGACAAAATAATTTCTCCAGAAAAAAAATCTGGAGAAAATAATTTCTCCAGATTTCAGATTTCTAGTTGATAAAAAACTTTCTCCAGAAAAAAAAATCTGGAGAAACTTTTTTCTCTCCAGATTTCTAGTTGACAAAAAGTTTTCTCTAGTTTACAATTAGGGAGGTTACATATTTGGTTTTTCAAAAGTTTTGAAAATTAAAAAAGTTTTTTAATTTTCAGATTTTTTTTAAAAAGTTTTCTCCAGATTTCAGTTTACAAAAAAACTTTTTGTAAACTTTACTCTTTTAAAATGTGGAATCTGATTGACATGACAACTGGAGAAACAGTGGCATCAGAGAAATCGATTTCTGCTCTCTCTCCTCATATGGAATTAACCAGACAATATTTATGTCGAGAGATAAAAAAAGGACGAACTGAATTTAGCTTGAAGGATGGACAACAACTGAAAATAGAGAAAGATGATATTCTTCCTGAACCAAAGGTCAGATCAAAACCAAAGCCAAAAACAAGAGCTCAAAAGATGGGGAGTATTGCACTTCCTAGTTATTCTCCAGGGAGATTAATGAATATACAGTATATTCCAGGAAGGAAGATGACTCCTTGGCCTCAAGAAAACTGGGATGTTGTCATTGAGAAGCTAAAAGAGTTTATGAAAACAGAACCATCTCCATTTCCATTTCCAAAACATCTTCCTCTCGTGGAGAATGAATCAGTTGACACTCCTGAGATTAAATTAGTTGACACTCAGGAGATTGAATCAGTTGACACTCAGGAGATTGAATCAGTTGACACTCAGGAGATTGAATTAGTTGACACTCAGGAGATTGAAACTGAAGAAAAAGCAGAATATGGACAAATCACTCAACCCAAAGATGATCTTTCTTCTTTTACAGCATACATCAGCAATAAAGTGGATGAAATTTTCAAAGATTTCACTCCCGGATCTCCATGGGAAAATGTACGATTGAAAAAAGGAGATAAGATTGTGTTATGTAATATGCATACAGGTCATTGGTTTATTATTGAAGATTATTGGACTGCTGAACACATATTTCAACAGTTTGGTTATGTTATTTATCCTGATCAGAAAGAATTTGAGGAAAATCTTGAACAAGGAGAATGGACTTTTTACCCAGGGAAAACATGCTCGTCGTCATCTTATGTGAAAACTGACATGTGGACACGAATAATATATCAGAAGAAGAAATGAGTTTACAGAAAGTTTTCTCTAGTTTACAATTAGGGAGGTTACATATTTGGTTTTTCAAAAGTTTTAAAAATAAAAAAAGTTTTTTTATTTTCAGATTTTTTTTTTTATTTTTAAAAGTTTGGAAAACCAAATATGTAACCTCCCTAATTGTAAACTTTTGATTTCTCTCTGGAGAATATTTCATTTCAATCTCCAATGTCCTTTCGCAAATGTATCTATGCCGTTTTTTAAAATCACTCTTTTGTCGTCATTGGCAGACAGTGCAATCTTCTCCATTCTTTCTGTAAAAAGATGATGTTCTCTGCTGCGAATGACGTTTTGCTTCCTGAGTAATTTTCCTTCTCCATTCAGACATCTCATAAAGTTTTCAAATCGCAGCTGATTTCTCACGCATTTTTTCACGCCTTTTGCTTTCTTTTCTTCTTTTCCTTCATCCAGCAGGAAAGCATAGAGTTTTGGTCTCAGCGCAACAAATTCCGTTAAGATTTTTCCGGCACACTCATCTTTCATCAGCCCAATCTTTTTCTTGTTTTCTTTCACGATAGGCAGTCCATTCAACACTGCAGGATGATCTCTGGAAAAGTCGTTAGTATCAAACCATTCCACAACATCATCTGCAATATCTGCATAGAAATCTTCTGTCCCAATCTCATAAACAAGTGAATCTGTGTCTGTATAAAGAACTTTCAGATCTTTCCACTTTTCTTTTGCGTAGCCATAATGGAAGTTGAACATCAGAGTTTTGGAGAGATCCAAGATTGACATTCCCACGAAGACTGGTTTGTTCATGCAGATCTGTGTCTTTTTCATCTTTATCCCAATCAGAAACTCATCGAAAATCTGCAGATCAGCAAAGTTTGGTTTATTGATCAGTTTTTCTGCTCGTTCAACGTCTTTGACTAGTTCAATGGAAACGCGCTTTCTCACATTCTCCATGGTCTTCCCAAACACTGAGTTGTTCATCAGCTTGAAGAAATCTTTTTCAAATGCATTTTTTGCGTTCATTCTCAACTTTGTGTTCGTCTCAATATATGTTTTCATGAACGGAGCTTCTTGGAATGAGATTCCTCTCCAAATCTTTTTCAGTTTCATTCCCAGGGAAAGAAAGAGTTTCAGATTTTCTCCATGCAGAACTATTTTTTCTTTATCTCTCAGATTTTGAGTCAACTTCCATACTCCATCCAACTTGAGACTTTCTGGAGCAAGTGGAAAATCATTATGGTCGTCATGCAGTTCTTCTGGATATGTCAAATCTACTTCCAGGATGCATCCAACGCCTTCTCCATCCACAAATGCCTTCCATTTTGACGGATCATCCATCCAGGCAAACTTTCCAACTGGAAGAGGCTTTGACATTGCCCAGCCATAAAGATTATTTGCGTCTAGATAAACCAGAAACTTTGCAGGCAACGTTTCGTCAAAATCTTTCATAAACTGATTATTCGCTTTTGCATGCCGCTTAAATGCATTTGCGTTACCTCCTCTCATCCCTCGTTCAACCATCAGCAGCATATC
Organism: Dendrophyllia cribrosa; assembly: GCA_024195265.1. Taxonomy (NCBI): domain Eukaryota; kingdom Metazoa; phylum Cnidaria; class Anthozoa; order Scleractinia; family Dendrophylliidae; genus Dendrophyllia; species Dendrophyllia cribrosa. The sequence goes on from JAJLRJ010000004.1 coordinate 4,911,217, forward strand.
TACGTCATCCAGAAGCTGTAAAGAAACTCCAGTCATTTTCAGCATTGCATTCCATGCCATCCCTGGGGTCGTGAAAAACTGAGCAGGATCCAATCCATAGTTTTCTTCACAAAGTTTTCTGAAGTTTTCAACAACGTCAGCCAGCAGCAAAACATCTGTTTTCAGATAGAGATCGTGGAACTCTCCCATGTTTTTCATCTGCCATTTCTGCCAGACGTGCTTTGCGTGCTCAAAATCTTTTTCTCCGATCCCTGCATCATTCAAACTGGAGAAAAATGATTCTCTTTCTGGAAGTTGTTCTGAAAACTTTTCAAATGAATCCATGAACTCATAGGGATAAACTCCTTTTCGCGTCATCAAATCAAACTTTTCTCCCTGGAAAAATCTAGCAGTTTCCAGCAAATCTGTCTTGGGGAGATTACCAGCTAGATTTCCCAGAGAAGATGCCATGAATTTAAAAGAATCTAAAAATCGGATTTCATGTTTTACAATGACTTCTTTTCCATCACAGATCTTTTCTCTTTTCAGCTCAAATTTCAAGGAAAAAGAAATATATTTCTCTTCGTTGTTGGGGATGCATTGAATCTCCAGAATTTCATCCAGTAAACCCAGAGCTCGCACAAAAAGATGTGAGTCATAGTTCGCCAAGTTATGAAAAAACACTGGAGTAAATTTTGGTCTCTGAAACATTCTGTTGCAAGAGCGATGTGCAGCTCCTCTGAATTTTCCAGTAAAATGGCAGTGATCTCGCACTTTCATCTTTTCTCCTTCTCTCTCAAATTCACCTCGACACAGCCAGCACCATGATGTTTGATTGAATGCATGCCATTCTTCTGGAGTGAGCGGATCCATGGGTTTTGATTTTAGTTTCAGTTGAGCAGTTTTTACTTCCTCAATGAGTTTTCTCAAAAATTCTTTTGGAAGCTCAGCTGATTCTTTTTCATTTTCTGCTCGTTTCAAAACAGGCTTCATTTCCAGAAAAGGAGAGACGAGATGAAAAGCAAATCCGCATGGAAGATGTTCTGTCATTTTCTGCGTTTGTTTCATCTTTCCTGGATCTTCAACTGGCTTTAAAATCGATTCAAAATCAGCGTAACCGACAACAGGAACATGAATCATCTTTGAGAAGCCAAGAAAAGAGCATGTTTTTCCTTCCGGCATAACAACATTTGTTGCTTCAAATTCTCTGCAGTTGATCTTGTGTTTTACCAGACTTTCTTCACTGGGAAATGAATTGAGACATCTTTTGCAGAAGAATCTTTTTCTTTTTGTTCTGGAAACTTGTGATCCAGCCAATCGAGAAAAGTTTTTAATGATACAGAAATGAGTTTTGAAATCTTTTTTGAGCAGCAGCAGATCCACGTGTTTTTTTTGTTCTGCTTCAGTTGCTCTCAGAGGAAAAAGATTTCTATCCCATCCAAATACATTGATTGAAATGTTGTTTCTTTTCTCAAACTTTCTGATATCTTCTAGAGTTGTTGGAAAAGAAATTCCGCTCCAATCAAACTCTTCAGCTTGTTTTCTCAGGAGAGGTGTAATTCTTTCTGGGTTTGTTGTCCAGTTCATTGCTCTTGTCACGCACCATTTGAAACACATTTCATCTTTGTTTTTCATGTTAATCACAGCGTTTTTGTTTGCCACCTCCTTTGGAAGTGGAATCCATGAAGATCCTCTCAGTGGTCTCCATCGGATAAGATGCAGCTCAAGTCTGACAACTCGCTCAAAAGCCCAGTTTGATCCTCTTTGATTAAAGTTTTCCAGATTTATCAGCATTTCTGCACTCATTTGATCAAACAGCTCTCTTGCGTTATTTCCTTCAAGATTTCTTTTCATGTGGGAGTGAGAGAAAGGTGTTTCTTCAATCATGCTGTCGTCACTCAAGTCGGGTTTCACTAGCAGAGAGACCAAAACACATTTCACTTTTGTCTGCCGATTTTGTCTTATCAGCTCAACGACTTCATTTCTAGCTCTCCGGAGAAAATCTTGTGGAGTTGGAGAGTCATCTCCTTGAATGATCAGCTGTCTGGTAAATCCTCTCAGAGCAGATCTTCCTTCTTCCACGTTCAGTCTTTGTTCCCAAAGTGCAGCAATCTGTCTTTTCAGTTGTTCAACTGCAGGAGTTGTTCTTCTCCTGATTTCTGCATCATTCATATTTTCCAGCCAAGTTGCCCAGTCTGAAATATTTGCTGTTTGTCTTTGGATGGTTGGTGCAATTCTTCTGGGAGGAACTCTTCTTCTCTCCGGAATCAGCACTGGCACATCAAGTTGTTCATTTTCTTCATCCAAAGGATTTTTACGCCGATCGTTTCCACTTCCAGTCCATAGATTTTCAAAAAGAAAGTTGACCAGATCATCTTTTTTCAGTCGAGACCATCCTTTCAATCCGGATGATCGTGCAAATGATTTCCATGCAGTCAACGTTGACATTTTATTTGGAGAAAAAGATTTTTTATTCCATTTAAAATGAAGTTTTCAATCCAAGAGGAAGGAAAAGACAAGCAAACTTTTTTCACATTCAAAGAAGCTCAGGAACAAACTGGTCTTCCATCAAAAACGATTATGCGAGTTTTGAAATCAAACAACACAAAGTATTTTAGAAGAGCTGACAAAAAAACTTTCTGGATTCAGGCGGAAGAAGACTCTCCATTTATCCAGATTGATGGAGAAGATTTTTTCTGTGCAGAGGAAATTCAGGAAAGATTTGGTTTGTCCAGAACAGTTTTTTTCAATCAACTCAGTAAGAAAAAAACACATTTTTTGGATTCAGCTGAGAGATCTCATGAAATCACTTGGACATCTCCCAGACTGGAAAAGTTTCTCGATTTGATGAAAGAGAAAGTTATGATTGATAAAATTATTCAGGGTTGTTCAAAGAAAGGACTCTCCAAAATAGTTTCAACTGGGTTAGCTGGAATGAGCGACTGCCTTGAAGATTTTCAAACCACGTTTTGAATTTTTCATAGAAAAATGAAAAGAAGAAAGCTCACGCAAACTGGAAACGAAATAAAGTTTTGTAAAATAGATGAAGAAATCAGATGGATGGAAGGAGTTGAACACGAGATCAACTTTCAGAAAGCTGTAGACATGGCTACTGGTTTTCTTCCAATGAAAAATGAAAAAGATAGGCAGTTTATGGAGAAATGGATTTGGAAATAAAATGATTTTTTTCTCTCCACCAAGAAAATGAATCCTGAAAAAGTCTCTGTTTCCAAGATAATTCTTGAAGATCCTCAAAAACGAACCTCTGGAAAGATCTCATATTGTCTGCTCCCCTGTTCTCTCGATGACAAAAAACTTCAACTGAAACTCCAAACAAAGTTTAAAATCTTTGCTCATGAAGGAGATTCTTTTTCACTGGGGATCAATCTCCCTGAAGAAAGCATCTCTTTTTTTCGTGATCTGGAAGCTCATCTTCGATCACTTGCAATTCAGAAACAACCGGAAGTGAAGAAACTTTCTCCGTCTTATGCTAAGTTTCACGCGGAAGATTTCACTCTCTTGAAAACAGATAAATCTGAGCAGGAAAAGATCTTTGCAAAGATTTATCCCTCCAAAATCCCCAAAACAGATTTCTCTTGTCGTTTTTGGGAGTTGGTTGATGGAAAAAAGAAACCCATCTTGAGGCAGAAAGAACTCATCTCCATTCCACTTTTTGGACAGGTTGTCTTTTCTGTCAAACATCTTTTCTGCGGAAATGTAAAATCTATCACAGCGATTGTAGATGAAGTTCTTGTGGAGGAGATGGTTCAAACTGCATCAGCTTTTGATGAATATGAAGATAAAAATGAGGATGATGAGGATGAAAAAATTATTTCTCCAGGAAAATAATCTGGAGACAAAATAATTCAGTTGACAAAATAATTTCTCCAGAAAAAAAATCTGGAGATAAAATAATTTATCAGAAGAAGAAAAAATGAGTTTTTCATTTCCTCCAGAAATGAAAAATCATTCAAACAGCAAATCATATTTTCTCTCAAACTTTTCCAGATCCAATCCCAGATCAATCACAATCCCATCAATCGCTTCCATTGCTGGAAGAAATTCATTTCGATCAAATATTCCACTCCTCAAGGCAAAACGCAGATCAGTCAATGTTTTCTCGTAAGTTGTAAACGCGAACTTTGTCATTTCAATTTTGTTTGCATATTTCTTCATTTCATTCCCTGTTTTAATGATCAGTCCTGCACCGGAAATCACTCCTAAAATCACAGGATTCATTGTTACTCCTCCAGCAATCGCTCCAATCGCAACAAGAGCGGAAGATGTGACATTCACGAAGAAATTCATTCGCTTGAAATGTCTGTGAGCTCTTTTCAAACACCAAAATTTTTTATGATAAAATCGATAGAATTGTTTGATCTCTTCCAGTTTTTCTTCTGTTATGTCAGGGGAGATGCGGTTGAAACCAAAAATGTCTTCTTTCATTTTTTAAGCTTTTTCAAAAAGAAATGTGATTTGGGCAGCCCCGATATTCGTTGATCGATCATCAACTCTTGCTGAAAATAACTCTCCTGCTTTGTAAACAACAGTTGAAAACTCGAATATTTGAATTCTATTATCACTGCTAAAACGAGTTCCACTTTGTGATTTTTTATCTGGGAGATATAAAGTTAGTTGTGGAAAAGAAGATGTTTTTGATATAATTTGAGCAAACGCCTTAATTAATTTGCATCGGATGGGGATGACTATATCATTAAAATAATTATCGAAAAGTACATTTATGCCGTCTCCTGATGATTTTCTATATCTTCCAATCAGCATAAAGTTATTGCTTAAATTTGAATTGAGAATTTGTTGTCCATTTAAATCCAAGTCTCTCTGCATAACCATCTTCCCTGAGTCAAAGACGAATGGAGAATCATAAACAGAACTGGGCACATCTGCATGAAATCCAGAAATTCCATAAACGATCAAATGAGTTGTTCCGATTGAAGGAGCGTCTGCTGTTCCCTGCGATTTCAAATCCAAAAAGACGAATTCTGGTGGAGAAATCTGCCATTTATGCATGTGAATGATTGATCGAGAATAGTTGGAAAACATTTTCGTTGACTGCTGATTAATATTCAAGCTCGTGGAAACAGCATCAACTGAAACATTCGTCATGGAAACAGGGAAAAACTCAACAACCAAAGTAAATTCTCCTTGAGGCAGATTTCGCATATTAAATCCTATTCTTCCAGAAAATAAATTTGAGGAATCTTTCCCAATGTTCAGCTGAAACGCTTTTTTGTTGAAATGATGCGGAGAAAACGGAAAATCCACAACGCCAACAACTTGCAAATCATGTCCATTGAAAGATTCTCCCGTATCATCCATGAGAAAATGAAAGCTGTCTTGCAAATTTCCAGCTGGAGAGATTGACGTTTCATTCACGAATTTTTTCAAGTTGTTTTCTGTTTTGGTTGTTTCGCTCGCAATCTCTGATTCTACCCAAGATTTTGGCGTTGCATCATTATCATCTGTTGGAGTGACAGGAAGTCCAATAAGTCTTTCTCCTCCCATATCGATTGGACCAGTCATTGTTCCTCCATGTTTTTGAAGAGTTGAATTAAACACAGTTTGAATTGCGTTCTGAAAGAGTTGATTCTGTTGATCAACATATTTTTTATTGACTGCTTGATCGATTGCTGTTGGATCTTTCACGTTGAAGATGAACTGGTTTCCCATATCCAAACTTGTTTCCATTGGAAATGTTTCTTTTCTGCTGACAAAAACATTCTTTACATCGTCATAGGAGATCAGATTGTTATAGTTTGCGGAAAGATCCTCATAAGTCTGCTGTTTTGATTGTGTGACATGAAACAGTCCTTTCAGATCGATGTCTTTCGTCACTTCATGCGTGTGAGCAGGTGCGTTTGGATGAAACTTTTTCAAAGTAATCATATTCACAGCAGAAAGATCATTTGATTCATCAACGGCCAGATTTGTGATCAACTTTCTATCCATGTCAATCTCTCCAGGGAGAATCAACTTATTTCCTCTCAAATCAAGATCTCCAGTCATATGAGAAGATCCATCAACCTGCAAAGAATCTGCTCTCAGTTGAATCAGTTTGGTTTCTACACTGTTTTTCAACGAGTCAACTTGATGTTTTGTAACTACATCTGCATTTTCTGTTCCTTCAGCGACATTAACTAGTTTTCTGTTTGACATGTCATAATCTCCTGTGGATGTCAGCTTAAAACCAACTCCTGGCAATCCATCTCTTCCATCTCGTCCTCCATGTGAGGTGCTTGTTGTTTCAGAAAGCAATCCATTTGAGTAGCTCATTTTAAAGTCTTTCATCAAAGTTTTTAGCCATGAATTTTCTTGGTTTATCCACATAGAGGAAAGAAAACGGATCACGCGTGGCTTTCAAATAATCTTCTTTCTTGATGTTATTCTCCCTGCAGATCGCAGTAATTTCTTTGTTGCTGGGAAACTCGAAAATGCAAAGATGAGAACAATTCAGGCGGATATCTTTTGGTGTTTGGAAATAACTTTGTGACAGATAAATCACAGAACAATTCTTATGCCGGCCTTGGATAAAATAATCAATCAATGGCTTTTGGTTTTTCTCGCAAACAAAATCGTCAAAAACAACCAGTTTTTGATTTTCTCCAGACAGCTCAGAAACTGGGATAATTTCATCCTGAGATGCTTCAATGATATCATATCCAGCTTCTTTGCTGATTGGGCGAAATGTTTTCATCAGGTGTTGATATTTAGCTTGATCCAGATTTTTTGCATAGAGATAAATTTTATCGTAATACAGCTGCGGACGGAGGATCATATCCAGGAGAACGTTTGTTTTTCCAGATCCTGAAGGACCACAGATCAACATTCTGAAAGTTCGATCCGGCATAAAAGGTTTCAACTGTCGAAAGTTTGTGATTGGGTCATGGCAATCATAATTTGGAATCTTCATTTTATTTCCCAGAAAACAAATTTAGATGAACATCTTGTTCTTCATCTTGTTCTTCATCCAAATTCATGTTCCTGGACTTAAAATGAGTTTATTGAAATGGAATGAAATGGCTAAAAGCAAATCTGCTTTGGGTAAAAAAATCAACTTTGTTCACGATGTCATCACTCAGAAAAAGTTAGGAGAAGAAACAAGCCAAACTGGACTAGCAAAAATGTTCCGTCCTGTGACTGAAAAACTAGATGAGGTTGTTGCGTCGAATTTGAGGCAGCCAGCTTTGCCAGTTCGGAGGAGAAAACCAAAAGTCGATCCAGGCATAGATTATTATCCAGAAGTCGATCCATTTGAAGAGATGGATGTTGGAGGTTTGTTTGACGATGAGATTGTTTCGCCGCAAGCAGCTAAACAAATCCCAGTAAATCCATATAAAAACATATGAAGAAATAATGGCAGAAGATCCCGATCCCTCGCTTCAAGAAGAAGAAGAAGAAGAAGATGATCCTCCTCCTAAATATGAAAAAGTCCTTGAGGAAGAAGCAAATGAGATTTTGACAAATTTGAATCTTGCTAATTATGATACAGTGGAAGAAGTTCTCAGCCAGAACTTCTCAGTGCAGCGGAAAAAAAAATATCTCAACGACATTCTTAAGATTGCAAATCATCGGAAAAATCAACTGAAAGGGTATAAAGCGTCTTGGACTAAAAAGTTTAACAGGGGAGAAATAACTGCAGAGCAGAAGCAGATAAAACATCAAGGAATAGATCGTTCATTCGAAGCGATAAATGACTTCGTTAAATATTATAAAAAGAAAACAGGTTCGGGAATGAGGGGGTCAGGAGTCATATTTGCCTCCAATCCCAAAGAACTTCTCAAGAAACTTGAGGTAATCATTGGCTCCATTCTTGCTGGAAACACAAATCTAGCAATCAGAAACACTGGAGTGGGCATTCTTGATCTTCTCCTGAAAGAGACAGTTATCAACAGATCCCAGCACGAGAAAATCTATAAAAACTATTTCAAAACATAAAATGGAAAGAGAAATCATCCTGTCATCTTACGCCGTTAAAAACAGACAAAACAAACCTGAAGATTTTACAACAAAATTTAATCGTCAAATTATTCTTGATCCGAATGAACATTATGTTGTTGGGCTGAAACGAATCATCAATATGAGTTTTACGTGGTATAACATCAATCCTCAATATGAAAATCAACTGATCAAGTTTTCTTCCGATGGCGGGAAAACTTTTTCCGATATTGCTTTTCCTGCTGGAGTTTGGGGGTATACTGGAATGAATGATTTCATCCAGAAAGCAACAGTGGTGAAATCCGATGGAAAAGAAGATGTTTTTCCAATCAATCTGGCTTTCAGCAATGAAACTTTCAGAGTGACGATTTCATTGGCTGAAAATTATCAACTGGATTTCACTCAATCAAATTTCCATGATCTTGTGGGGTTTGATAAAAAGATTCTGAAAGAGAAAGTTAATATTGGCCCCAGAGTTCCAAACCTCAGTCAAGATACTGATATGTTGAATATTCATTGCGATCTGACAAATGATTCGCTTGTAGATGGAGAAGAGACTGACATCATCTATTCCTTTTCCACATCTGTTCTGCAGGCATCATGGAGTTTTGAACGCGAACCCATAAAAATAGCTTTCTGCCCTGTGAATAAAAACACGATCAGCTCAATTCGGATGTATATCACAGACGGGAAAAGAAGAATTGTTAACTTGAATGGAGCAGACACAGCTTTCTCGCTGATATTAAAAAAACGAATCTAAAATGAAAGCATATGAATTTTCTCGAGTTTATCACCCCAAACTGGGGAAGTTTGTTTATAAGCACAAAGGAACAGGAATCATTTTTGATTCCATCTTCAAGCCACTGAAAAAGATGGCAGGACCAGCCATGAAAGGAATTCTCAAGAAAGTTGCAAAACCATTTGCTAAAAAAGCTTTGGATGCAGGAATTTCTCACGCTGGAGAAAAACTTGGTAAAGCAGCAGTTGAAAAATCACGTGATTTGATCATGAAAAAACTGGGAAATATGAAGATTGGTAAACCATCTGCGAAACGAGGAAAAAAACCACAATCGCTCTCGGCTTCGCTCCCTGCTTCTCGTCCTGCTTCAACTTCTGGAGAAAGTGCTAATGATATCTTGAATAGATTAATCAGTGGTCAAGGAATTTAAAATAATCTATCAAAATGGCTTTTCGATCGAATGAATATCTCCAAAGAAATGAATTAGTAAGATTCCAGTTGGATAGTGTAATCAGAGCTCCAGCTAATGGAGAACATCAAGTAAAAAATGGTTATAAATTCACCATCAATGACAGATCAGCGTTTTATGACTGGCATAACGCTTATTTTGAAGTGCAATTTCAACTCCAGAAAAGAGCAGATGGTGCTGGATATGCTGCTGCTGATAGGATAACAGTGCTGAATGGCTCTCATTCCCTGATAAAACACATGATAATCAGATCTGCAGGAAAGATTGTTTATGAACCTGACAATCTGCATAAAGTTACTTTTGTTAAAAATCTGTTGGAATACTCAGATGACTTCAGCAGATCAGTAGCAAAGAACAGTTTCTGGTATTTGGACACGAATGCAACAACTGCTGATACGAATACAGGATTTGAAGCTCGCCGGTTGCAAACTCAAGCTCTTCGAGACAATGGAACTGGAGGAGCAAAAGATGTTAATTGCATTATCCCTCTGAATCGTTTCTCCTTTTTCGAGGAACTGGAAGACAGGATGTTGGTCCCAATGCAGCTGCAATTCGAAATTAATCTTCAACAGGATTCTGAATTAATTCATATGGCAAATGGCACAGATCCTGGAAGAGTTGTAGTGAATCGATTTTTGCTTTGGGTGCCGAGATTGACACCAAAAGATTCTCTTTATGATAAATTTGTCAGTTCATTCCTGAAAGAATCGCAATGGAAGTATCTGAGAGAGACATATGATCAATCACCTCCTGCACAATCATCAGGATTCTTCCAGATTTCAGCGAGCATTGATAATGTAAAGCATATTTTTGTCTGGCTGAAAAGAGCAGCTCCACCCAATGATGACCCTGTAGAAGACTCTCCATATTTCTTTGACACTTTCAAGCTGAATGCGGCAAATGCAAACTCATCCCTGTCAACTTGCAGATTAGAGTATGGAAATGGAGTATTTTATCCTGAAACTGACTATGACACGGAATCAAAAGTTAGAATATTCAATGATATCATGGCTTATGCAATGAGGAAAAATGACTTCAACACTGGTACTCAGTTGAATTTGGCTAACTTTCAATCACTCTATGGTCTCATTTATTTCGACTTGTCTTACCAAGCTGAAAAACCAACAAGAGATCCCAAGCAGTTGATATTTCGATATACGCTGAATGCTAATGCAGCTGCAGCCTTCAATGTGCATGCAGTCGTTCTTTATGAGGAAACAGCTAAGATTGATAAAGTTGGAAATGAGCTGGTCATTGCCTAAAGCGGAGCTGAGCTGCGCGAAAAACATATGTTATCATTAAAAATGACAACATATCACCCATTGAAAGTAAATTTGTCTAAAGGACAAAAAGAAAAGCTTGGAAGAGCATTCAGAACAAATATGCCTGTTACTCTGAGATTGGGACGAAATCAAACAAGTGGAAGCGATGAGCTGATGCTGACAGCCAATCAAATAAAAAGAATCGCAAAAGCAAAATCTCTGGGAAAAGGAGTTGAGATAAAGATAACAAAAACGCAAATCAGAAAAGTAATGAAACAAGGCGGAAGTCTTTTTTCTGCTGTTCTTCCTTTAGTGAAAACATTAGTGCCAACCCTAGGAAAAACACTGGGATTATCAGCACTTGCTGGACTAGCGAGTGAAGGAGCGAGTCAAATAGTTAAAAAGATAAGCGGAAGCGGCGGTCAGATTGGTGGGTTTCTCATCCCTCAAGATAAAATTCAGAAACTGATTGATAATAAAGCCTTGTTGACAAATAAACAGAAACAAGATATTTTAGTTGCCTTGCAATCAGGAGGAAAAGTTGTTTTGAAACCAACCGTAAAACAATCTGGAGGAGCACTTGGCACTATTCTGGCATCCATTGGAATTCCACTTGCTCTTGATATGGTAAAGAATTTATTTGGAAAAGGAGCTCCCAGAGTTGGCAGACCAAAAGGAAAAGGAGCTCCCAGAGTTGGCAGACCAAAAGTAGGAAAAGGAGCTCCTAGACTGGGGACTCCTTGGGCACGACCTCCTCCATTCATCGGAAGCTGGAGAAACTCTGTTGGAATGGGAAAAAAAAAAATCAAAAAAAGGCAAAGGACTTCTGCTGGGATCGAAAAGTCCATTCAACGGCATTCCGCTGATAGGAGCAATACTGTGAAGCGAGCGAAGCGAGCCTGGCGAAAGCCGAGATTCCAGAACAAACCTCTCTCAAACTTTGATCTTTTGAAATGGATTGAGTTTCTGCAGATCCCCAATTTTAAAGGAATATTTGCAAGAGATGAATTTATGCCAAAACAACACACTCCCTGCATCATTAACCTTGATTCGCTGAAAAATGCAGGAACTCATTGGGTTGCTTGCGCTCCAGGGAAAAAATTCACGTGGTATTTTGATAGTTTCGGCATGGGCTATCCTCTCGAATTTAAAAGTTCCAAAGCTGTAATTTGGAACAGCAGTCAGTATCAAAACATAAACAGTGTTCTCTGCGGGTATTATTGCCTCTTCTTCCTACATCAATGGGCACAAGGAAAAGATTTCTATGATATTCTCCAGCCTCTCAGTCGGACTGATACAATGCAAAATGAGAAATTCATAAAAGATTATTTCAATTAAAAATGGAATCATATTGCGTCAAAGAAAAAAGAGTTACCGGTTGCGTTGAACCATCCGGATATATGACTGCAAAAAATGGGAGAAAGATGTTTTTCTGCCATTGCGCTTCATGCGGAATAAAGAAAACAAGATTTGTTAAAAAGTCGGGAAACTAAGTCTGCCCTCACAAGGTGGGGGCTTTGGAGAACTTGCACTGACTGGTTTTGCTCATGCTCTTCCCTGGCTCGGGAAAAAAACAGTTGAAATGGGTCGTTATGGAGCAAGTGAATTGTTGCGAAACAAAAACATGCAGACAAAAGCATTGGATTTTGCTTTGGACAGAATGAAACCATTTATTACCAAAACCTCTTCCAATGCGCTGGATCAACTGTCAACAGCGATAAGACCAAACAGAAAATATAAGACAGATCGAGCAGATTTGGATGGAAGTGGATTGGATGTTCATAGCTTGATAGGAAAACTTCCCAGACCAAAAGGAGGATTCACTCTCCCCGGACATAACTTCACAGGTCCATATAACCCATTGGAAAAGCAAGTCAGATTTGACGATACTGGAAAGATTCTAGAAATCTGGCAACAACCAACTGGAAAAACAGATGCAGTTTCTATGCAACATGATGTGGATTATACAATCTGTGCAAAACAAACAGATCCACGCAAATGTAAAAACAAAGCAGACAGAAAGATGGTTGCCGCATTGGATGCTATTCCCTGGAAAGATAGACAATGGGGACATGCTTTGGCAAGAAACACAATCAACGCAAAACAAAAATTCGGTTTGGGAGCCCCAAAAAACGGGAAAAGATTTTGAGTGAAGGCTGGACTCAAAATCTAGCAAATGAACTTCACCAGCCAATAAGGAGAAGATTTCCAAAGAGAAGAGTCATTTCATATGGCGTTGACAACATCTGGGCAGCTGATCTGGTTGAGATGGGAAAATATTCGAGATGGAACAAAGGAATAAGATATCTCCTGATGGTTATCGATGTTTTCTCAAAGTTCGGTTGGATTCGTCCCCTGAAAAACAAGCGAGGACAAACAGTCGCAGATGCTTTCCGATCCATATTTGCGACGGCACGAAAACCGAAGATGCTTTGGACAGATAAAGGGACTGAATTTTTCAATGGAACTATGAAGGATCTCCTGGATAAGAATGGGATAAAATTATATACCACAGAGAACGAAGAAAAGTCATCTGTGGTTGAACGCTGGAACAAGACGATGAAGGAGAAACTCTTCCGGATGTTTTCTGCTAACAATAATACAATTTTCTTTGATAAACTGGACAGGTTAGTGGATCAATATAATAACACTTATCATTCAAGCATTAAGATGTCACCCGCAGAGGCGAGCAAACAGAAAAATGAGAGACAGGTTTTTGCTAATCTTTTCGGAGACATGATTTATGCTAAACACAACCCAGCAAAATTCAAAGTCGGTGACAAAGTCCGAATTTCAAAATACAAACGAAAGATATTCGACAAAGGTTTTACCCCGAACTGGACAGAGGAGATATTTGCCGTCGACGAGGTTTTGAACACAAATCCTGTGACATACAGGTTAGTCGATCTGTTGGGAGAAAAAATAACTGGATCATTTTACGAAGCGGAACTCCAAAAGACAACACAAAGCGTGTTTCGCATTGAAAAGGTTATTCGCCGCGATCAGAAGAAAAAGAAAGCCTTGGTTAAATGGAAAGGATATCCCGATAAATTTAATTCCTGGGTCCCGCTGAGTGATACAGAAAATCTCTGAGACAGAATATAAATGTTTTACATTCATATTCAGGATTTCAAAACACCGCTTCGCTCAGCTTCGCTTCACTTTTTTTCTTTCAATCCCTGGTGGATTTCCCAGAGGAGACAACTTTGTTTTTGGAGATTATTTTTGAGAATCTTGTGTTCCTCTTGGAGATTGATGAATGATTCAAAGAGGAGTTCTACTGTATCTTCCTCTTCTTCATTTTGCTCTGCTTCTTCCATCTCTGAATCGGAGACAATAAATTCTTCGTCAGATGTTGTGGGGGTTTCATCAGAACTTCTTTCTTCCTCCTCTGAGCAAGTAGAACAATTTTCATGATCACTCATTGCTTCGCTAGCTTCCATTTTCTTTCCATTTGTTTTTTTTGAAGATTGTTTGGATTATTTTTTCCTGTTCTACCCTTCTTGATGGAAGAATAAGCAGTTTGAAATCATCTTCATTTGGGTTGAAACCATTCTTTTTCAGAAGGGAGAAAAGAACTTGATTGAAATTAAGAAACTTTTTTCGCTTGAGATGAAGATCATCATATGCCAGTGAGAAATATTTAAAATCATCAATGAGGAACTTTTCCAGATATTCATAGTCATTTCCATCGTGATTTGTTATGTGATTGAAAATTTCATGATCGTTGCCATTAACTTTTTTCCATTTGGAAGCTTTGACAAACTCCCTGACTTTTTTTCTTGTGATTTCATGGAGAGGAATTTGGGAGAGAATTTGTTTTTGATAAAACTCGAGATCTTTGAGTGGAATTTGATTTTTCCCCTGATTTTTACGGATGACATCTTTAAAATGTTCCAGTCTGAAATTTTTATGAGAAGACCATGCTGTTGTATATGTTTCTTGAATAATTTCAGGAGTGTCATCTATTTCCTCATCTTCATCTTCGGAATCAGACATTTTCTTTTCCGGAGAAACTTTTTCTGGAGACTGAGATGATTTTTGTCAACTAGAAATCTAGAAATTAAAAGTTTACAATTAGGGAGGTTACATATCTGGTTTTCCAAACTTTTAAAAATAAAAATAAAAATCTGAAAATTAAAAAACTTTTTTAATTTTCAAAACTTTTGAAAAACCAAATATGTAACCTCCCTAATTGTAAACTAGAGAAAACTTTTTGTCAACTAGAAATCTGGAGAGAAAAAAGTTTCTCCAGATTTTTTTTTCTGGAGAAAGTTTTTTATCAACTAGAAATCTGAAATCTGGAGAAATTATTTTCTCCAGATTTTTTTTCTGGAGAAATTATTTTGTCAACTAAATTTTTAAAATCTGAAAAACTTTTTTCTGGAGAAAATTTCTCCAGATTTTTTTTCTGGAGAAATTATTTTCTCCAGATTTTTTTTTCTGGAGAAATTATTTTGTCAACTAAATTATTTATCAACTAAATTATTTTTTCTCCAGATTTTTTTTTCTGGAGAAAGTTTTTTTCTCCAGATTTTTTTTTCTGGAGAAAGTTTTTTTCTCCAGATTTTTTTTTCTGGAGAAAGTTTTTTTCTGAAGAAATTATTTGTCAACTAAATTATTTTTTCTCCAGATTTTTTTTCTGGAGAAAGTTTTTTTCTCCAGATTTTTTAAAAGTTTACAAAAACTTTTTGTCAACTTGAAATCTGAAATCTGGAGAAAACTTTTTGTCAACTTGAAATCTGAAATCTGGAGAAAACTTTTTGTCAACTGAATTTTCTCTCCAGATTTCAACAGAATATTTCTCCTGATTTCAACTGAAGATTTCTCCTGATTTCAACAGAATATTGCTCCAAAAGAATTTCAGGAGATATAGTATAGTAGATAAGGATAGCCTGGTTCCGATGGATCTCGGTGGCCCCCCCTAGTGTGCGTATTCGTATCTTATGTGAATTTCGTGATAATCATAATATGCTGTATTTGACAGGAATATGAAGTGGCACTTTTACAATCAATGAAATATTTCTTGGTAAATTTAAACAGAGAGTTGGCATTCGGGTTTTTTTGAGATTTTGGGCAAAGTTGAGAAATAAGATTCTGGATATTTTATTGAGTGGTGGTGATTTTGGCATAGGGAGTCAATTCGAAAAATATAATGAATTATGTGCTGAAATTAACGAAAAGAATATTTTTACGTTAAAAACTAGCTTGGGGGGCCACCGGATGCATCGGAACCAGGCTATCCTTATCTACTATAATGCCACTTTACTTAAAAAACAGTTTCTACGCGCTGCTAAAATTTCTCGTACTAATGCACTGCGTCATACTTTTAGTTGTTACATGCAACCCCACACTTCCTCGCATTTCTCATGTTACACAAACATTTTTACATATTTTGTTCCTCTGATCACTGCAGAGATTATTTTTAACTGACGCCCACCATTTGTTACTTACAGACATAGACGTACCTTCGCGACCTTCCGGTTAAAGCGCAGTTATCCCATAATGTCTCCAACAATATTAACTTACTACCATTATAATTGTTCTTCTCGCTGTGGGCAAAATTGTGCCACTTGCCCGTACATTACTAACGGCCTTAAACAGTATGCTTTTAATTCCACTGGCGTAACCCATTCCATCACTTCACACATAACCTGTAACACTAAAATCCTAATTTACAACCGTTGCCACCAGCAATACATAGGCGAAACAAAACGACGTTTTAAAGACAGGTTTAATGAACACCGACTTTCCCTTGACAAACCTAACATTAAATCTAAACCTACTACTCCCTCTGAACATTTTCTGTCTAAAAATTGCTAACCCCTCTAACACTGACATGCAACGTATTCCACTAGAAATAATTCATCCATCTCGTGACTCAATACGTAAGGCTCAGAGAAGCTTTTCTTATAGATAAAGCTAAACCTCTTGAACCGTATGGCCTTAGCAAGCGTGATGAATTGTAATCTACGTGTATTTCTATTGTTATACTTATGGATCCTGCTACCATGTACGTCATTTACTGTCACTCCTTTTTCCTTTATATATTGCAACATTCTCCATTTATATTATATACAAGTTTTTCTAAAACTTAAGTTCCATCTATAACCTGAATAAGGCTGGTTTTGGGCAGCCGAAATATTGTGAAATATAACCAATATTACCTTGTACCAGCTTACTTCTTGATAATCGTTCAAGTTGATTAGATACTACGCCGGATCCAACCGTTGGAAAGCCGTAAACGAAGATCCGGTAAAATGTACAGTGCATTTTAACAAGATCTTCGTTTACGGCTTTTCCTGTTTTAAAGTTTTGTTTCAATTTTCGCATTTTTCCGAAAAATTTGAATTTTTAGTAAAATCCAAGATGGCGGCCATCTGACATCACAATCCCCAGCAGCGTTATGACCCACAATATTTACCTTAACTTGTAGAACACACCATAGGCTCGCTATGAGAGGTGAAATCTTTTGAAATATTATTTAAACACGGTTAAAACATCAGTTTTTTTTTACAAAGAAAGATGAAAAACTGGTTTACATGTTTGCCGTGTGGGAGTACGAGGTGGACATAAGGCGATTGATTTCGTTATTAAACTTTTTATAAGATCTGATGGCTCTGACCTTCTGTGGAAGATTATTCCACAACAGTGCCCCACTGTAGCAAAAGCTGCGTTTTAAAAACTCTGTATGGGGCTTGGGCAGACAGAATTTGTTATCCGTGTTTCTAAGTTCATAGACTGTGCTGAAAGGTGTAAACAAGCCCTGAAATTATCAGGTCAGTAGGCAAAATCAGGAGCGCAATACCTAAAAGACCCTCTTTCAGAACTGGTAAAATAACTTTTTAAATGGAGCTTCTCTTTGGCGGGACTTGATAACCAACTAGTAACTCCCTTCCCCCCCCCCCCCCCCCCCCCCCCACCCCCCATCCCACCACGTCTCAACCAAGGGGAGGTGGGGGGGTGGGGAGGGTCAGTACGTAGCTCTTACAAGGTCATCTCTGATTTGCCGAGAAAACAATAGAACAAACAACACAACAATGGACCCTAGCCCTGAATACAATAGAGCTGCGCAATACCCTGCGTTGTATCTGACCAAGGGAGAGCAACTCCGCTGCGCCTGCCTTCTCTTCTATTCACTGGAAGAAAGAGAGCACAACGCCTCAGCGACAGACTAGAAATGCTACGTTGAACCGCCCGGTCTTATAAGTCCCTAGTTACCTTAATATAATTCCACGAATCCCAGTAATCTTTCTCGGGTGAGACCTGTACCCTGTACCGAGTTGTCCATGATTGTCTGCAGCCCTGCACTTCGAACCCGCACACAAGATACAAATCTCTCAAATCGATTTCCAAATATGGGTGTTTATCATCTTTCTTGGGAATCCATCCACTACCACCATGCATTCGTGCTTCATGAGCGAACGCTGACAAATCCGCACTCGAGGCCTTTATGTTTTGATTTCCAATCTTGTTGTAGCCTATAAGTTCCTTACCACAGTCTGCAAATAATGGAAGCAGACAACAATAATGTAATCCATGAATAACTGGTAACTAGTGGGGGGGGGAAGGGAGCAGGCGGAGTTAAAGCATTCCGTTTCCCGTGCCCGCTCATTTTTGTTGCTTTTCACCTCTTTCTTGGTCCTATTTCTGTCGCTCCCCGCCTCCCGTACATTTCCCGCCTCCTTTCTCCCGGGTTCTCACTCCCTTTCCCCATGTTCCCCTCCACTAATGGTGCCTTTTAGGGAAAACATTTCTGTGATTCCTGTAAGCATAATATAATGTAGAATCCGAAAATATCATCATTTGACATGACGGTATTGTTGGCAGAGCGCACCAAACCTTCAAACGCAAACCTGACAAGGTTTGCTTTGCTGAATTACCTGCCTTTGCGTTACAGCTTATAACCAAGAATAACTTTAACTCGTTGAACTTTTCGAGCCCTTTCTATGCGACTATTTTCTATAGCCTTAATGTAACCTGTGGGTGGCTACATGGGCCACGCACTGTCAGCGCGATAATTTCCATCCCCTACCAACCCCGCTAAAAAAAAAAACAGGAAAAAGGAATTCGTTATATAGCCATATGGTAGCCGCGGCTTTATCTCAAATGAAAATTGGCTTTACCACCTAAGTATACAAAAGAGTACTGATGTTAATTCCAAAAAAGATATCATTTTGAAACTTACACTTAGACTTGGCTTCGTTCACTGCGATGTGCGAAGACATCAGGAACAGAAAAATGGCTATGAAATTGCAAAGCCTCATGTTTGATTCACCAGTGCATCTTCAGCATCTTGCAGTCAGCGTGCTAATGCGCAGTCCATTGTCCCATCATAATTTACCAGACCGCGCGCACTAATAAGAGTTCTAGAACTAATTGCTTGATCGGTCAGTGTTCCCCTACGACTCCACTTTGATCAAGTTCAAATTTACTTGAAGTCGACTCACGTTTTCACAATTTGGCCACAACACATCAGTTGTCGCAAAACATTTGACACTTGAACAAAAAAAGATCAATATTTTAATCATTCTGAACGCTTAACAGAAGTGCCATCTATCTCAGACAGGGATCAAACCGCAAGACGACATTTTTTGCCCTTAGAATTTTAAGTGTACAAGTAGGTGCGCGCGCTAAGTACAGTAATATCACTGAAGATTATTGCCTTATTTACTATCCAATAAAATCACTTACAGTCAAACCCCTATTAAGGTAATTCCACTGAAAAAGAACTTACAATAGATTCTTGTTCAAACTTTGCCTACGAGATATTCCTTATATAAGAACTTCAATTTTAAAATAAAAAATGGGGTTTCCCGTGTTGGTTAAGGAGCTCACTGTCAGGCATCGAATATGCCCATTTTGACATTTTAGCTGTGTTGTTATAGAAGTGCATTTCCATCACTTCAAAACTCTTCGAAACTCAAAAACTCATGAGAACATGCTAAAGAAGACATCGCATACATTGCGTTGGACATCATAGGTAAACGTTTTGCATTTCGTTACGTTTTAGACAGAGAAGTCTTAGCGCTAGGCAAATATCACACAACATCTGTTTTTCTGATTACTAAAATGCAAAACGGAGAAACTGCACTGCAGCTCTATTCCTCGCATTTATTAAATTTTTAACAATAGAAATTTAATAAGTCTTTTCTCATACAAAGGTTTTGGGTACTTGATTAGAAAGGACGAAAAAAAAAGGTGGGGTGCCCGTGTTAGTTCACGAGAAAACAGCCGCTTATTAATTATTGTTTTAGCGAGCGCTTAAGGAGGCTCGAAAGGGTTTCTTACAGCTTATGTACATGTCAGAACAATTAAGTAATGATCCGCATATAAAGAAGGATAGTGCTGGACGGCAATACACGATGGAATGTCAACTATTTTCATTGTTACAACTAGTGATCTCATTGGCCTAGACTCAAAAACCGCTTAAAAGTTAAGGTTCAAGGTACATAAAGTCTAAATTTTTTAAGGTTTCAAGTCATTTTTGAGACCCAATCGCACAACATGCAATTTTTAAAAGATATTGTATTTGGGGAACTTCATCAAAGAAGCAAAATTAGTAGCTATTGTCTTCTGCTATTCTGATTGGTTAAGCACGAACATTTCCTAAAATATATTTGACGCAAATGGATTTTCTGTATATTTTTAATGAAATATAATTATGAACCATCAGCCCCTCTTCTATTCTTAAAATCAAAGATATTCTATGTGGGAAAGAGCCATTGCCGCAGAACAATGAAGTTTACTATAGTTGTTATGTGAAGCATTACTTAAACATTAAAATTTTATGGTTTTAGTCTCCGAAACAAATTATAGATAAGCTTATGACAGGGTTGTTAAAGTTTCCTTGTTGTCTTGGTAACTATAACCCTCCAAAGACATACCCCTCAAAAGTCAGTTTTTTAAATCTATCTTTAAAACTAACTCGGTGACCTATGTTTTTTATAAGCGTTTTTAAAAGTTTGCAATATTCTTCACTTCCTGTGTTAATATAAAAAAAATTGTATGGTCAGGAGCCCATAATCCCGGAGCGTGCAACTTCCATACTGCGCCTGTGAAACGGCGTTTTTACAAGTTGGTTTATTTTTAGATAAGCGTTTCCCGCGAATGTTTTCGGAAAACCAATCACGAGCAATTGCATAATTAATAACTATTCATATACTCACATAGCGACTGGAAATCAGACATTCACCACACAGGAATGTGAACATGTGAATAGTTATTAATTATACAATTGCTTTTGATTGGTTTTCTGAAACCAATTCGCGGGAAAGGCTTATCTAAAAATAAACCTACTTTTGAAAACGCCGTTGCACGAATTTATGGTAGTTGCACGCTCCGAGTAATGGGCTCCTGGTATGGTGGAAATCGAGATAAATCGAAAACGGCCTTTTAATGATTTAAAAAAATTCCACTGTACAGTTTTTTTCTAAAATGTCTCAAATGTTAGCTAACGAGACGCATTTCAGCCCCACCCCTCTTATTTCCAACCCCCCCCCCCCTAACACCCCCCCCCCCCCCCCCAAGACAATGTTGTGTATTGTTCAGTCAGGTCTGTCGCTACAACATTGGATGGGGGTTAATGCGGCAGAGTGTAGAGAAAGGAAAGATGTATTGATAAATATGGCACGAAAACCATTTTTGTTTTCAGCGTGTCAACTATATTTGTCGCCTATATATTGTGGCTTCGTACCTTTTATCAAAATTAAAGTTATTTGTTAAAATGTGTTGAATTTTCTGATTGGGTTCGGGCCCTTGTCAGTTTGTCGTTCAATTTTTCACTTTTTCATCTCCTCTGAAAACTCAGATTCTGAAATTCCCCGCAGTTTGTTGCTTTGCATTTGAGTTTGCTTTATGTGTGCTGTTCATGTCCACTTATCGGAAATGTTCTCTTATGGTAGGTGTTCATTCACTAAAGGGATCATATTTTGGCCACGTCCCGTAATCGGATACCCTTCATAAGTTGTTACCTGCTTGTTGAAACCGCTCATGACGGGAATCACGGTCCTTCTACCATTTGTGACGTCATCGCTTGTTATGATAAAAGATATCTTTCGTAACTAACTCACGCCGAATTAGAAAAACATTCGAAACGTGTCCAAATAAGAGAGATATTGTGATTTGGGCCAGAGTTACAGGCGAAAAACCTGTCAGATTTGACAAAAAAAGCGAAAAAAAAGAAAAGTCGATTTATTACGCTTTTTCTCGTTCAAACACTGTCGATTTTTTGCTTTGTGTGCATGCCCGAAACCAAAAATCAATGTACTTGCCCAAGAAAGGAAAAGAAGTTTAGTTTTCATGTTGCAAACGTTGTGGACGGTTTGCTTGTAATTTGCCTCCGCGGCAGTCGGAAAACGACATTGTCGTTTTTTGCTAACTCTAGGAGTCAATGGGTTAAGGTGTTAAGCAAAGGGCCATGTTTCCTAAAGATGGCACTTTTCTTTTAGCAGTGTCACTGCAGGAATTTTTTTTGCTAAAACAACAAAGCTTCAGGTCGGAGAGTTGGCTTGCAGGATATTTTTTTGAAATATTTTTAATAAATTGTATGCAAGCAAAAAAATTGTTCGATGAAATTATAGCAGTTGGACGGAGACAAAAAATTGTTTGCAGCAGGTGCCGCATATAAATAAAAATGTTTCAATGCGAAAATTTTCCACCCCTACCCCCCCCCCCCCCCCCCCCCCTACCCCCCCCCCCCCCCCCCCCCCCCCCCGTCAAAAAAAATAATGGTCCGTCCGTAATGGAACTTTTGGTGAATCTAACCTATTGTCATAAGATTAAAGTTTCAGTTGCCGCCATGTTGGTCTACGGAAGCGGTACACCAAGATGGCCGCTCGGTGCATTTTTAAAATTTGGCCCAGATGTGGTTGTTTAAAAACTCTCTACAATTCATAAACATTTTGGAATCAAAATCTGTTTTTAATGCTCCTGAATTCTGATATGGCGTAAGTGCAAACCAAGAATTCGAGAACTTAAGATGAAGAAATACTCATAGCCTGAGACAAAATAAATTCAGCCATGACAAAAATGATAGATGTAATAACATAATTTAATGTTCAAAACAATATATATACAAACGACAGCCTATTTTTAAGTCTAGCAAAGACATTTAACATATTATAAATTAAAATGCCTTTATCACTATATGGCTTGTTTAAATAACAAGAAATAAAAGAATATAACATTCTTCGATGCTCCCATGTATCTAACGCAATTTTCAAGACAAAATGATAAAACAGAAAAATTGGAACTTTTAAAACTTGAATAATGATGAGAAGACATTCCCGTGTTCAAGTGAACCTAATTCAGTTTTCCATTCTATTTTGTCTTGAAAATGGCGTGCTAAACATGGAAATGTCGGCTGAAGTTAATTTAATTTTCACATATTTGTCATTATGTAAATAATTTTTATAGAAGTATAAATTTAATCTATTTTTAAGTGCAATCATTATGACATAATATAAGTCAAATACAGTTGAACCTCTTTTCACGGATACCTTCATATATCATAACGTACAGAAAAATATTTCCTCTTTACTACAATTGTCTTTAAAACCGAAACTCAGTTATCTGTCTCTTCAGTATCCATAGTAACGAGGTTCAGTTGCATATTGTTTACATAAAAGTACACTATGCTTTTCATATTGAAAAAATTGGTAAATTCACTACAAATAGGTTTTTTACTACTGATTGTGAAAGGGTACTTGGTACCTCGATTATTGCATTATTACTCTGACTATTATTTTCCTGTGTATGCAAAATGCAAATTATTGATGTCTAATAAATAATCATTACAAATTTGATCATAATTTATCCACTACGAAATTTATAAATAAATCGATTTCAATACGTGAATTTCCATGTAAACTGTGTAAAACATTAATTCCATGGATAAATTATCAATTTTCCCGTTACACAACTTAATTTTGGTGATGTGTCCAATGCGAAATTTGATGTCTTTTGCTACATATGCTTTATATATTCCGATCTCAAAATACTTTATGGATAATGCCTTGTTAATTTTTATTTTAATTATAAAATACGAGTAACAAATAAAAATAAAAAAAAAATAAAATTACACCAGTTTAAGACGCTAAAAACGTTTGTCGTTCATAATAAAGCTTCCCTAAGCAAAATCCTACAAATACAAATTTACACTCTCTATCTTCAAAAATCTCCTTTTAAAACAGGTTCTCGCAGCCTTACCCCCGAGATATAGAAATATGCGATAGGATATAAGACTGTCTTTTTGTGCAAAATTAATTAGACAATCAGAGATGTTATTGGCTCTGCTCATTTCCTTGCTGAGCCTGCGACAAAAAAATGAATACACCACCACAACAACTACCAATATTAATTCAACAACTACCAATATTAATTCAATAACTGCCAATATTAATTCCACTTTCGGAATTACATTCAGTTCATTATTAACATTACCTGGGATTTAAAACTAATTCAGTTCTGCTCATTCTTAATTCTGAAGATTGTGCAAAGAAACACATCCAAAGAATAAGGCAGAATTAATCGTCACAAATTTATACTCTCTATGTTCAAAACTTTCCTTTTAAAACATGTTAAAACAGCTTCTCATAGCCTTACCCCCGAGATATAAAAACATGCGATATAAGACTATATTCTTGTATAAAATTCATTAGACAATCAGAGATGTTATTGGTCCTGCTCATTTTCTTGCTGAGCATGCGACAAAAATGAATACACCACCACACCGGCTACCAATATTAATTCCACTTTCGGAACTACATTCAGTTCATTATTACATGTAACATTACCTAGGATTAAAAAACTATTTCAGTTGTGCTCATTATTAATTCAGAATCTTGTATCAAGAAACACACCCAAAGAATCAGACAGAATTTATCATCACAGAAGGAACACCATGGTCTCGCAAATAGTGTACTTGAATAGCAACATGCCTGCTGTGTTTATCTTCAGAAAAGGTCATCTAAAGCATCACAGAACTCCTCATCATCAGATTCATCAGAGGCTTCAAAAGAGAAATATAAGGCACGTTAACACTTTTGAAGAGTTAAAATCATTATCAAATTGTTTACAACAGTGTCCAGGTTGTCTGAATATTTTATTAAGACCCTAAAGATCATATTGGTAGGCACCCGTACTCATCGATAATCAGCCACTTGTAGAACTAATAAAAGCGCTTGGCAGGCCTTGTTGCACATGCTGCAGGTAACGGCAGGGACTGGTGGCAGATACGAATAGGAAATAACGGAATTTTTTGGAAAATGTATAGAACATAAAGGCACACATGATTAAATATGTGAGTAGCATTCTGCCTTTTCTATGTATAAAATGTGACTATCAATACTTTTCTATAGGAGTTTTCACAGTGGCCATGTTAAAGGTACAAAAAATATATGAAACGTTTGTATAAATTAAAATAGATTCCATTTCTGAAAGGACATAGTTTTCATTGTTTTATCCCTCCCTCTGCCACCCCAAGGAAGCATGGCATCACGTGTAATGATTCTTGTAGCTGGACAAGGGAAACGGTACCACATAACTATTATCTCGGAATAGTTAGACCATTTTGAACCAAATTCAACTGAGCTCAATAATTGAAGGGCCGAGAGCATAACCAGCCTATATGACTTTTTGGTCCGTTTTTTTTTTTTTCGTCCAAATGAACTGAATTTTTGCACGTGGTCTCCAATTTAATAGAAAACCACAGCCCTATATTTTTTACCGCTGGTTTTTGCTTCGTTTTCGAGAAATAACGTATGCAAAAAAACGCAGCGGCGCTTTTGAGATCTTTTGTTGAACGAGAAACAAAAGAAACCTTTTGTTTTCCCGAACAATGAAATCAGCG
Organism: Dendrophyllia cribrosa; assembly: GCA_024195265.1. Lineage (NCBI taxonomy): Eukaryota > Metazoa > Cnidaria > Anthozoa > Scleractinia > Dendrophylliidae > Dendrophyllia > Dendrophyllia cribrosa. The sequence continues at coordinate 4,936,470 of JAJLRJ010000004.1, forward strand.
AAGCGTCGCAAGCCGCAAGCCTCCGCTATTTAAAATTTACACTGAATGTTGTTGTTTCTTCGATGGCGCAAGTGGTTAAGGCGCGGGCCCAGAAAAGTGTCGGAGATGCTGTGGTGCCGGTTCGAATCGCGAAACGTCGATCTTTTTTTTTTCTCCATTTCGTCTCTTGTTCTTCTTTTTTTATCTTCTCTTCTTTTTTTTCTTTTCTCTTTCATCATAACGACCATTAAATAAAAGTACAGTCGCATTGTCGATGCTGCTTAAATCAACCGCTATATTAAAAGTTTGTGTCGAAATCTACCTTCGATCGAAGTTTCGGAGAAACGAAAGATTTGGAAATGCCGTCGTTATCTTCGAGATCTTGATCTGTTTATAGTGAAGTTTTGAGTAATTTTCAACGTGTCAAGCTTTCAAACAGCGAAATCAACAACCTGAAAAAGTCAGTGAACGAAGAACAATAATAAATTCAAGCATTTTTAGTTTAAAATTAACACAGAATGTTGTTGTTTCTTCGATGGCGCAAGTGGTTAAGGCGCGGGTTCAGGAAAGTATCAGACTTGCTGTGGCGCCGGTTCGAATCGCGGACCGTCGATCAGTTTTTTTTCTTGCAATTTTGTCTCTTGTACTTCTTCTTTTTCTTTTCTTTTTTCCTTTTTCTTTCTTTTTTTAATTTTTTTATTAAAACGACCATTAAATAAAACTCTCCTTGTCAACGCTGCTAATATTAACCGTTAAAGATCGTGTTAAAATCTACCTTCGAAGTTTCGAAGAAAACAGAAGATTTGGAAATGCCGTCGTTATGATCTTCGAGATTCTGATCTGTTTAAAGTGAAGTTTTGGCAATTTTAAACGTGTAAAGCTTTAAAACAGCGAAATCAACAACCTGAAAACAGCAGTGAACGAAGAACAATAATAAATCAGATGGCGACGCGCATGTAATCGACAACACTTTCTAGTCTGGGAGAATGGAAAGTTCGAATCCATATCCGAACGAGCGACATTCGCTTTTCTTATCTTTTTCTTTTTTCTGCTCCCTGGTTAGAATCTCACGCGAATACGGCCGATTCATTTTTGTAAACAACGTACACCAGCCTGAACCAAAGTCTTTCATTCGAAAGTCTTTCGGTGTCGAAAATGTAAGATGATATGTTAAATACAGTTTCTTCAATGGCGCATAAACTGATTAGTGGGCATAGCGTCTGGGAATCGTTTTTTCATGACGCCGGTTAGTCTCACGATCCGGTCAATGTTCTTTATTTCCCCCCTTTTTTTTCCCGCTTCGTTTGATAACATCTAAGACGAAAATCAGCACTGTTGGCGCCGCTTAAAAGTGAAATTAAGTTTGCGTTCGCGTTGGCATCAATACCGGCACAGATCTTCAGAAAATCTCAACAAATTCACAAACAAATCGAATTTTATTTAGCACAATAATACAAACTTACACTGTCGTGAGATTCTAGCAATGATAAAGCAAACAAAGGATCGAAAAGGAACATCGTGATGCGGTATTTACGGTAAATTGTCTCTTCGCGATCGCGTCCTTGAGATCAAACCAATCTACGTTGCTTGTCCTTTTTTTAAATGGCTGGAACTTTGGAGACGGCAGACGACCAGACGAAGAAGATAAAGTGCATATCGCGGCGAAGCTGCTGAAGTTAGCCTCCAAAAGTGCGAAGAGATTGTAAAAGCCCCATTTACACGACATTCATTTTGGGTCCGGCACTCCTAAATTTTGGCCCGCGGGCCGATAATTTAGGACACGGCCCGCTTGATTTTTGCTGTGTAAATGCAAAATGTTTGTCACGCGTGCCCAAAAATTTAGGCGGGCCGAGACCACCTCAGGAGGTAGTCTCGGCCCGCCTAAAAAGAGGCCCGCGTGCCAAAACGAATGCATTCTCGTTCCCGACGAAAATAACTTTTGGCGCCAAAATTTCAATAACACAGGCGCAAACGTTTCTTGTTCGCGGAAAGAAAGATGGCCTCAAGAGGGAAAATTACACACAAAGGTAACTGATACTCCAAATAAGTTAGCAATGGTTCTATATTCTGCTGTCGAGGCTACGTAATACAAGGCTATTGCCAATGGACGATTTTGGAGTAACAGCCTTTCGCACTGGTGTGTCCTGACGAGATATGTCATCACAAATCTCATGGAGAATATATTCAAATGTCCCACGGGTTACTCTGAAGTTTGAGTACCACAGTTCATCCGGAAAACGTGATTCGACCATGTCGAACCAGGCAAAACAATGCGGGTGCATTCACACATCTCTCAACCGCATAGGGTTTAAACAGCTCAAAATAGCTTGCATCAGGCCGTACTGTCGCCGCTTCAATGCCTTATTGAAGAGTGGTACAAGCGATGGCCTTGCTTCGTTCCTCAGTTGTGTTGGTCGTTTTCGCTTTTTAAAGGCATAAAGCGATAAAATTGCTTTTCGCACTCGAGTATCCGCCATTTTGAACAACCCGCGTCCGCGAACCCGAATGGAAACTATAATGAGGAAAAACAGCGAAGAAAAAATATACAACTATAGAGAACTTGAGGTTTCCCGATATTTCGGACAGCCAAGCTGTCCTTCTTCAGGGGATATAAGAAGGACAGCTTGACTGTCCGAAATATCGAGAAACCTCGTTCTCTAGTTGTATATTTTTTCTTCGCTGTTTTTCCTTCTTATAGTTTTTATTCAAAGTACTTAAAAACAGCAAGATTTGGTTTGTGGTCGTTTTAATATAAGTTTCAACCCAAATGTCCCCGGGGACAAGCGAAGAACTATGTGAGCCGCTGTTAATGAGACCGGTCAGGCCCGCAAATTTAAGAGTGCCGTTCTCATTTTCGGGGTGCCTTTCAGAAATGAACATTGAAAAAAATCGAACATATTTTGACGTGTAAATGAAGCGGGCCGTGCCCAAAATTATCGGCCCGCATGCCAAAATTTAGGAGTGCCGGACCCAAAATGAATGTCGTGTAAATGGGGCAACATGTCACGTGTAAATGAAGCGGGCCGTGACCAAAATTATCGGCCCGCGTGCCAAAATTTAGGAGTGCCAGACCCAAATGTCATGTCGTGCACCTTCGCCGTGTGTTGAATCGCATTACCGCTATCGTTCGCATCAGTCGAGGGTACCAGCTCTGCCAGTCTGCATTTTACTTGCCATATGAAAAGAAGCGGTCAGTTGTTATTCGAGGAAATACGGTTCATATGAAAAGAAAGAGCCGCCTGGCCCTCTCACCCGCCAGAGCCTAAGTAGAAGTATGTATCAGTTTCCGGGTCGAGGCAGCCCAATATAAAAATCCTTCTGTAGCTAAATTGGTGTTTTTGAAATCTCAAGCAAAAAGTCCCATGTTCGACTGCTTTAAGGATTCCAGGATCCAGGAGAGAAATGTATTTTGTGCATTATCCACTGATTTGTAATTGGAGTTTTTTATTGCACCGCTCTTCAGTGTTTCTTTGATGGCGCATAAACTGATTAGCAGGCATACGTCTGAGAATCAGCTTTTCCATGAAGCCGATTGGACTCATGATCCGGTCAATCTTTTTTTTTCCAATTTTTATTTCCCGCTTCGTTTGATAACAACTAAAACGAAAATCAGCGCTGTCGACCCCGCTCAAAGTGAAGTTAAGTTCGCGTGTCATGTGGTTCACTATTGTTCGCTTCAAGATGAAAACAGATTAATTCTCTAATGCTCTTGTTAAACCTCTACATGGTACATTATAAATTTTATAATGTACCATGTAGAGCAATGCCTATAGGCAGTTCAGTGCAGATACAGTAAAACTATATGTTCTTAACAAAACATAACAGTTTAGAAACTCATGTTGATAACAAATTCTACAGCAACCCCACTGATAAGAACCTAACTTAAAATTTTAGGCTAAATAGGTTCTTATGTAGAGGGGGCTTAAAATGAGAATTTTAGCCTAACAGGTTCTTAAAACCCAGGTTCTTATATGTGGGTTATTACTGTAGTTCAGAGTCCACTTCTCAATGAAGCGAGTTAGTTGTTGTACTTCGTTTGCGAATTTGGCTCGTTGCTCGTTGAACTGGAAAAAATGGCCGCCTGGAAACGAAGCAGCTTTGGGACTCGACTCTGGATGAATTTCTCGACCTACTGCGGCATATTTTGGAAGTTGCGACCACAAGAGAACACAACAAGCGCAAAATTTCGGCGGTGGGTCGGAGTGGCTGTGGACTTAGTATAAATATGAAATGTGTGCGGAAAGAAACGAACGCTGTCAAAATTCTTGGCCATTTCCCAGCATGCAGTGCAGTGGTGATATTGAAAATTGAGGCAAGGTCAGTATGCATTAGAACGAGAGGCTAGAGCTCGGCCCGAGCAACGAATAAGAGCAAAAAAATTCACTGCTAAGCTAGGACTAGGACTGAATTTTGCTGTGAATGTTGATTTTTGGGTTTGCCATGATGATTTGAATAAAAAAAACTAAAGGCAAAAATGTGATTTTTGTTGTTTTTCTATGACGTTAAAAACGGTAATTTTTGTTATTGTCCAAATTCAAACGCTGATATTCTGCAAAAATCGCTGACTTTTTTGTGTTTATTGGGTATCTCAATTTGAAAGACTTTCTAGTCAATGCTCACAACTGCTAGTTAAGGCAATGTTCGCACGATTGAGAAAGTTACAATTTTTTAAAGCAGTGGAGTCTTGTACGGGCGGTTACGGGCGGTTCAGGTGTCAATGGGTTAATCAAAAAATCTATTTTTCTTACAGTTGATAGTTCTGGCTCTTAAACCAGTCAAACAAAAAACCCTTAAGACTAGGAACATGTCATCACTATTTAATTTTAAAACAGGCATATGCATCAAGATCTGGGGGGGAGGGTACTAGTTGCTGGCCCATATTTTGTGCAAAGGTGAAAGTTGCATGAAAGTCAACTTCAAGGGGTGGTGATTTTCAAAACTAGACATAAGAGGTGGAGTTAAAACAGCTGGTGACAGTCAGTAGTCGAGGGTCAGTTCATCTTGGGTGATCAAGTTTGATACTATTGCCTATCACGTGACCTGGCCAACCCCAAACCTGGGACCTAACCCTAAGTTAGGCCTGGCCCTGAGCCAAGTTACACCTCACCCTAGAAATTGTTCTAACCCTAGAATCTTAGCACTAACCCTAGATTTGAACTATCCCTAACCCTAACTTTTGCCGGGGGGTGTCAAAAGCCCTGGTCACGTGACCTTTATTTTTCTTCATTAACCCATTCACACCTGAGGATTTTTACGTTTTTGAGTGATTTTCTGCATACACACGCCCCATAGGATTTCGTGACTGCATATTTGGAGTTACCATTGAAAGTGCTGCTGTTCTAAAACACTGAAGGCTCAAGTTTACTGGAAACGTCATTGTGACGATCTCATTTTGCTTGCTTGATTTGCAATAAAGAGTCCAATATGAATTATCTACGATTTTTGGTAAGTTCACAGCCATTTTTCATCTTTAGTAGCTGCCTGGTGAGCATCATTAAGCTTGGAGGTAGTTCAGAGTCCACTTCTCAATGAAGCGAGTTAGTTGTTGCACTTCGTTTGCGAATTTGGCTCGTTGCTCGTTGAACTGGAAAAAATGGCCGCCTGGAAACGAAGCAGCTTTGGGACTCGACTCTGGATGAATTTCTCGACCTACTGCGGCATATTTTGGAAGTTGCGACCACAAGAGAACACAACACGCGCGAAATTTCGGCGGTGGGTCGGAGTGGCTGTGGACTTAGTATAAATATGAAATGTGTGCGGAAAGAAACGAACGCTGTCAAAATTCTTGGCCATTTCCCAGCATGCAGTGCGGTGGTGATATTGAAAATTGAGGCAAGGTCAGTATGCATTAGAACGAGAGGCTAGAGCTCGGCCCGAGCAACGAATAAGAGCAAAAAAATTCACTGCTAAGCTAGGACTAGGACTGAATTTTGCTGTGAATGTTGATTTTTGGGTTTGCCATGATGATTTGAATAAAAAAAACTAAAGGCAAACACGTGATTTTTGTTGTTTTTCTATGACGTTAAAAACGGTAATTTTTGTTATTGTCCAAATTCAAACGCTGATATTCTGCAAAAATCGCTGACTTTTTTGTGTTTATTGGGTATCTCAATTTGAAAGACTTTCTAGTCAATGCTCACAACTGCTAGTTAAGGCAATGTTCGCACGATTGAGAAAGTTACAATTTTTTAAAGCAGTGGAGTCTTGTACGGGCGGTTACGGGTGGTTCAGGTGTCAATGGGTTAAGTGAGTAATCAGTAGAACATTTCTTCTGATTCTTGTACAGTGTATATTTCAGGAGTACATGTACTGATTTTGCCAGTTGGCCTTTAATCCTTGTTTTTAATTTTCGTTCATTTTAAGGCTCAAACATTTAGGTTTCAGTGACTTTTTAAGGCCTCATTTTGGTTCATTTTGGTCTGTTTTTTTTTTGGCTATGGGGCCTAGTTTTCCTTATGGATGGTTTAATATATCTGGTATTCCATCGAACTGTGAAATGGCTTATTTAGCTTCACGATCCATTTATATACAGTAGTATAAAATGAGACAGGCAAAAGTCGTAAAAAGTATTTTTAAAAAAAGCGTACTTTAGAATAGCTTTCTAAAGTAGATATACATTAGATCACCCTAGGAATATATGACATGTTTACTCAATAATATTGGTCCTTGATAATTTCAGCAGCTGGTTTCATGTTGACAATAGAACTGATTAGAATTATTTTATCTGTCTATTATCCATGCCTTCATTGTAATAGCGCTCCTGATGTATATTAGGGTTTCTTTAATTTGGCTTAGACTCGTTTGTTAGATCGGCTGAAGTTTTTATTATCGTTGTGAAAATATTACTGAGGATCAGAAAATTTCTTAGGCCGTGATTTAGTGTCTATTTTAATAGACTTAAATAGTCTATGGCGTGCAAGACTTGTGAGAAAGTGTTTCTTCACGGATGTAGTCTAAGATCCAAGAATAAAAATGCTGTGTCTATAATGAAATCACTACTTCTTGAGGTTATTTTAGTTAATTATTCTGTTGTGGAGTAGTGTTCTTGTGTCTTGTGCTTGACAGAACCTTCGCAGAATGTCGCCTGACCTGAACAACAGGCATTGACATTCAGTTTACTTCACTTTAATTTGAGAATATTTACACATAATTAAAACAACCCAGGTTTAGATAAAAATCAGTAACGGAAATGGTCTTTCGGACAGGAACCACCATTTAATAAAAAGACTGGTGGTCTCTTTATGCACCCCCTCTCACCCCACCTAAAAAGATGGTGTCTTGTTGAAAGCTAAGAGTTTGGAAAAGCTTAATCTTAATTTGGCGAGCGAAACTACAAAGAAAACAGAGAATTTGTAGAAGCGCATAGTCTGTTTATATAAATACTTGTGACTTTCGCTTGTGCCAGCGTGTTTTCAGGTTTCAAATTACCGTTTTGACATATGCAAATTCGGTTCACTTTTACCAAGGGACCGCCAAGCACTTTTTTTTACCGACAACTACAACAAACTTCAAAGGGTTTAATTTTTTTTCTGCTACCAAACTTTCCCTACTGTCTTTAATTTCGATTATAATTTTTAGTTCCATTCAAGATTTATTTTAACAATAAGTAAACATGAAGTGCAAAAAGAATTTTACACATGAATTTTGCGTGACTGCTGCACTTGGGACTCCGGGCCGCTTGTTTACATTCCGTGAGCGAACAGCGAAAAAATAATTAATGTTTGCAGTCTTATAAAAGAAATCATGTTTACCATTCCCTGGCCTTGAAGTCAAAACTTTGCTCGATTCAAATAAATGGTAAAACGAGCGTAACTAGTACTATTACTTTGTCTTCTCGCGGAATGCTGTGTAGTCTACGAATTACCGCCAGAGACTCGATGGCGCTACTGGTGTCGGCTTTCATTTTCAGTGATTTTGGAAACGGCTTCTTACATTAGTAGCGTTAAGGTTTATCCGCATTAGAAGTTTCCATAGCCGATTGCAGGTCTACATTTAGTTATAAACACAACTTGCCTAGGTCATAAGATGATGTGAAAAGTAAACAAACATGTCGCGCTTCGATTACGGCGAGACTCGATGGCGCTACTCGTGTCGACTACAGTACTTGCTCAAAATATGGAGCTTTTATTTTCAGAGATTTTTAAAACAGCTTCTTACATTGTGGAGCCACGGTGGTCTAGTGGTTAGTGCGTCGGGCTTTCAACCTGAAGGTCGATGGTTCGAAGCCTGGTCTCTGCCGTCGTGTTGTTTCCTTAGACAAGAAACTTTACTCCACACTGTCTCTCTCCACCCAGGTGTATAAATGGGTACCGGCGACAAAAAAATGCTGGGGGTAACCCTGCGATGGACTAGCATCCCATCCAGGGGGGAGTAGCAATATTCCTAGCCGCTTCATGCTACAGAAACCGGGTTTAAGCTCCGGCTGTTGTGAGCCTTCTGGCTCATGTGCGCGACTTTACTTTTACTTCTTACATTGTAGCGTTAAGGCTTATCCGCATTAAAAGTTTCCACACCCGAAGAAAAAATCCCCGGAAAAATCACGTTCAGTATGCTAACATACATGTATCTACGATATTGTCTGGTTGAAACACTTTTACTTTAGGTGCGAGCGGCTATTCTTTCCTCGAGAAATACATGTTAATCATTTCCTCAAAGACCTTTTGAGTTTTTGCATACTCGAGAACGCCTTGTTTTTTGAGACTCGATCCTCGAGACTCGATCCTCAAACGCTTCGAGAATCAAGGCTCGAGTATCGAGTCTCAAGTATCGAGTGTCAGCTTACTTTTGAGCGGTACTGTACATGTGTTACACCCTGTTAAAAATGACGAGAATGCCATTATTTTATAAGTGGTGGTGCATGTCTAGGGAAGAACTGAAACAGTAACATATTGTTTGTTTGAGGCTCTTGTCAGATATTTTGAGAGTAAACCAGGTGGACTGATCCAGACGAGTTGAAACTACTAACACTTGCTCCAGAAACAAGACAAGAGGAGAGCATCACCATTTTCAATGACATCCAAAAAAATTGATAGAAGAGAAATTTGACTCAAGAAACCACAGTCTAGCTTAAAAACAATATTCGGACATAAAAAACTTACAGGAGATAGCCCAAAGGGCACTTTGATTAAGTATATTCATGGAATCGTGGATTTTAATTTTAACATCTTAAAGGGACACTGTCACGAGGGCGCATGCACGAGTTTTTCGAATCGAAACTTGAAAAGTCCAGACTGAATTTTTCAAGTTGAACTGTCAATTTCAAAATGGCATCGACTAGTGGCGGAGGTGGAGGGAAAAGAACCAATTCGGGACTGAAGAGGAAGTTCGAGGATCAAGCAGAATATAAGATAGCGTGGTCTAGAAACCACAAACGAATATATTTGGAAAATCGGATATTTAGGTCGTGGCTTCAGGCTAAATTCGATGCCGGGTATGAAGCTTCCAGTGACAGCGACTTCGTCGCCCATTTGTTGTCCTTGGAATATCGTCGAAGGTATGCTATGTTTTCATGACTTTGGCTTCAGTTTGCCCTCCTCAGGACGAGTGGCTCCTTGACGGAACCAAAAAAATGAAAAATGAAATGGAGTAAAGGAAAGAAAAATGATGAGCCTACGACATGAGGTATTCCCAGGCGGTCACCCATCCAAGTACTAACCTCGCCGGACAGGGCTTAACTTCGGTGATCGGACGAGAACCGGCGCATGTCAACCCGTGACAGTGTCCCTTTAAGAAACTCTGACGTTCACGCTTATAACACAAGACGAAAAAACGACTTTCGTCTTCCTTCTGTGAAAAGAATCTACCGAAGACAGACTTTTTTATACAAAGGTGTTAAAGAAAGGAACGATTTAGACTCAAAAACTATTTTTTTTAAATCTATAGTTAGCCCTAAGCATTACCTTTTTACTAAGTTTTTTACAACTTACATGTTTTTATAGCTTTTAGTGTATTATATACTGTGTAATTCTTAGAGTAATTTTGTAGTTTTTAATATTTTTTACTTAGTTGGCTTTCAACCATTTTTTTTTTAATTTTTTTTTTTACTTTCACAGGGCCTCACAGAATACCACTATAGTGAAGTGAGCTCCCTGTATAAAGATTGTTATTATTATTATTATTATTATTATTATTATTATTATTTCGACTACAGCAGGGGATATGGGAAATGGCCCACAACTCACAACGCTGCCTCTTTTCTGATCCGAAGTGATTTCTGACTTACCCGCCGGCTCGCCTCGTCCACCAACGTCTACTTTCACCTCGAGCGTGAAATAGAGATTTAGACAAGAAACACGACTCATTTCTTTGAGAGGTGCTAGAGACTTACGGATTTCCGGACTTAATGATGTTCTTCAATCACCGGACTGGCCTTAAACATATTGGCTCTTACGCACGCTACAGACGATGTGTTTGCCGTAGAAACCTCGCAATAATTGATAACGAACCAGGCGCGCGTAAATAACAGTATTTTTGTTCATGTCGTTGGCGCGGGTCAGGAGTATTGCGGTCGCATATTTTCATGGCCAATCTGCTGTAATGGCGCTCTGAATGTAAACAACCACTATACTAGAAGACCAGAACTCTGCTTTTTTTTCAGGTGAAATTGTCCAGTTTCTTAGGATTAGTGCAAATTCGACAAGGGTTTGTGATATTATTCGTTGTACGATAAAAATAGGCAAATCTGAGCGAGAAAAAAAGTAAAAACGCTCAAAAAGCAACATAGGCTGGTTATGCCCTGGGCCCTTCAATTTTTAGTTTGGTATTGGTGATTTGACAATAAAAATCTGCGATAAAATATTATAAAACATAACACGACGTTTCCAGAACGTCATTATCAAGTGAAAATAAAATAATGAAATCGAGTATTATATAATAGAAAGATGAATAAATTAATAGGCATTGAAAGTCAAACAAAGAGTTTGGCCCTAATGGAGTCACTCTGGGTGTTTAAATTGGGTCTTATTGTTCTTATGTACAACATTTCATAAACAAGACAATCCCATTTCGTGCTACATTTTTTAAGCATTCTAAACTGGCTCTCATTGAGTAAGTCAATGTTCCCATGGGTATCTCTCAGGTGGCGACCAATGGCAGAGTATCGATGATCAGCAATGCGTTGAAACAAATGACGCGTCGTATATCGATGTAATTTGAATCACACAAATCACATTTAAAACAGTAAACAACACTATGCTGATTTACGATGCATGGCTTGATTTCTTTAAGCTTTAGGTCCTGTTAGGGTTAATAAAACATTTTTTCTACTGACCACTGTTATCATCATGCTTCCTCATATTTGTGGTCCTTTGATCATCATCATTCTCAGGTTGTAGGTCTGACAATAGCTCATCTTTTTCACTTATTCCAGTGACGTTGCAGGACTGTTTACTGATGGACATGTCTCCTTCATCCATCTCAGGATCACATCTGCTTTCAGGATTATCTAAAACTGAAGCTTCTGCCAGACCTGCAAGTCAAAATAATATAGTTAACTGAATGCCACATTGCTTAATCTTAACCCTATTTTGCTGGGCTTTTTTGGAGTTCTTAAGCCTGGGTGGGAGGGCACACTGGGCCCCCCGCATAACTTCAAGAATATTAAAGCTATGACAATGAAACCTAGGTCATTAGTTATATGGCCGCCATCTTAGATCCACCATTCTGGATTTCTGAAATTTTTCAAAACCTCTTAACCCTTTCACTGCGAGTCATTTTTTCCCCCTGTGTGGGCTAAAAATGACCATTTTTACAAACATTGTAAATAATCACTGAGACAATCCAAAATTGATGCTTAGGAATAAAAACGTACTTTTATTAGAAACTGAAACTTTCTATTTACACAACAATGTCATTTTCCACCTCATCTCCTGATGACAACTCCAAACCGTCTTGATCCGAGTGTTCGCTTTCATCGCTGTTCGCATTATTTTCAAATTCGGAGTCAGAAAGCTCATCCTCATCGCTAGAATCGGCCCATACTCTTTCTAAAACATCTGCACCAGTTAATCTGCTCATGACTAGGCAGTTGTCAGCAAAAAAAAACTGTATTATTCTTACATGGTTTTCAGCCGAATATTTGGCTTGATAAATTAAAAATGGTGGCTCGCACGAGGTTAATAAGAGTCATTTTTCACCAATTGCCTTACATTTTACCAGTTCCTCGGAAATATCCAGAAGTTTAATTATACAGTGTATGCGTTTATACAATCACTATAAAACAGGATGTACTCTGTACATCCTTGTAGCATATGCGTAATCTGATACAGGACATACTCAGTATATCCTTGTAGCAGTGATAGGGTTAAAAACCATCCAAATTGACTCAAAATTAATTAAAATTTAATAAATAACAATAAATGTCATAAAAATGTAAAAGTTATACCAATAAACATTGTTTTTCTTCATTCAAGGGTAAAAATATACAAATTACAAAAATGTGGCTGTTAAAATCTTGTTGCTATGGAAACATCAAGTCATGTGATCAATAAAACCTCATATTAAATTGTTGTCAGATAAATTTTAGGAAAAGTCACATAGTTTGATGCTGTTTGAATACATATTAAGGAAGTTATGAATGTTGAAAGTTAGCGCCCCCCCCCCACCCATCTATTAAGAGGTTTGCTAGCCTTTAACAACAAGCCCAACAACTCAATCATTGGTTGCCATGGTAACGAGACAAGACTCGGCCAATAACTATATGGAGCCACTTTAATGGAATACAATGCAATGCAATTGCAATAAATTATATTATAATACATAACATTGCATTACATTACTATTTACATTCCATTCCAATCCAATACAACTAAAACAATGCTTGTTGACTAACCTTTCTCCATGCCTATACTTTATTTTACAAATGCCTTGAACAACAGTCTGGTGGTAGAATGTGAACACTGCTAAAATAAATAAAAAACTATGAATATATGTAAGTTGGTGATTTTCCTTACTTCAGTGCTTCAAAATGTAACACTGTACTGCACACTATGGCTACATCTCATCTGGCTTATTAAAAAATACAGCAGAATTGTATAGTGCGTTAGTATTGCTTCCATCTGTCTTTAACAATCTCCATTTTCATTAATTGAACATTGATAAATAAATAAAATTCACTTTAAAAGGTTCTGATCTATATATAATGATATAATGTAAGGAAAATGTGCTAAGATACTTGAATAAAGAAATGCTAAAGTTGATGAGCTATTTGATCTTTATTATGACTTAAATAAAACTGTGCTTCGTTATTAATACTTCTTTCATAGCATATAGAACAAAGGCCCAAATTTGTCAGAAATGGCTTAAAATGCACACTTTGGGCCTCAAAATGTAAAAAAAATTTTGGGGTAGGCCCCCTCCCTCCCTCCCTCCCACGCCTACTCTGTATTGGGACTGCATGGCAATAATTAGGTCCTTGTTATTGCAAACCTTAATAAAAACCCTGTTTGGGTCATCTGAATCATTACACTACGAATACAAAAATATATTATGGTTTTCCAAATAATTTTTATATTAAGTTGATTTAACATCAACAAACAACATAGTTAAGCTTCAATCTAGCTAGCGGACATTTCTTGTCTGTATTTTCAGTGTTAAGTTTATATTTTGTACTTGCACAAGTACAACCTATACATCGATAGACAAATATAAAGGGTCTTCATGTCAACTCTAGGTTGACAATCTCATGTTCTGACAATATGATTCGCAACGAATCATCGAATACCAGAAAAACAGAGCGCCAAAATCTGTAGGTTATAAATAAGCACTTGTTGGTCATTTCAAACAGAAGAATAGATTTTGACGTTCGAACGAATCGACAATCAAGCGAGCGACAAACACGCGAATATAAAGCGAAGTCATTCGATCGAGTGCCAGAATTAATCCCGAATTAATAGGCTCTAGAACTAATAATTCATGAACAATATTTTCGAACAATCGCCATTAATTAGAGACATTTAGCTACAGGTTTTTCACGTGAGCGGCAAACCGCAAACGGCAGTTTCATGTTAGGCGTTTGGCGTTCGAGGTATCAAGACTTTCGCCGGTTTAGCTAGAGGTTTTCACTCGCTCGGTGTTGATCACCGCCATATTGAATTTGCTTCCTGTGCAAATGCTTGTTTTCCGATAGAAGACAATACTCTGTCGACTTAAATTTCTTCTCTATATCTAGACAGATACTACGTTACCTATTTGTACCGTCAATACGTGAGATAACTGAAAAGAAAAGCAAAGAAACCTTGAAGGAAATCACAAACGTGAAAACCTACCTCCTGTTTATAATCTCCTGTCGTCGTGAAGTGAAGTCAGTGCCTGGGACTCCACAGGCAGCCCAAGCTTAGTATGTGATGCTTTATACGCAACGAACGATTTGTAGACTTTGTATGGGAAATCCATTTTAGTCTTATATATGCTAAAATAAAGCTTTAATGTGGAAATAAACTTCACTTACCTCAACATTGTGTTTCCGTTGTGTCTTGTATGCAATTTGGGCGCAAATGATGTCCATTTTAGACGGTTTTGTGGCTTACGAGTTTTGCGATGTCGTTGGTTGTCGTTTCCACTCATAAAGCGAAGCAAGGCCGGTGACTCCCGGCGACGTCGTCCCATAAATCGCTCTTTCACCACAAAGCGACGGACCGAATCGCCATGAAAACACCACATCCATAAGGCCACATAAATTTCCTATCACATCGACTCGTCTCGGCGATCGCACTGCGATTTTAGGGGGAGAACTTTCAAATAATATTCGGTTTTCTGCAATCTTCCCGGGGTGCTTACCATTTGTAGGAAAAAACCGGTTGGGATGACCGTTACATAATCGGTCAGTGTAAAACGCAGACTGCAGACTGCAGACTGCAGACCGGGGGTAAAATGCAGACTGAGGGTAAAATGCAGACTGCAGACTGCAGACTGCAGACCAGGGGTAAAATGCAGACTGAGGGTAAAATAAAATATTAATAATAAAAAACGAGTCATAAGGATGAAATAAAGAGTGTTCGTACCCGTAAAATAATGTCACGTCAGGACTCACGAAACACACAAAGGCCGCCTTGTCAATTGCTTGCTTTGGAATGGTTTATGAAAATCAGTCACTGATGTTTTGCTTGATTAAATGAAGTTGAATTTTGCACACGTCGAGTTTTGGCATCTCCTCTATCAAAATGGTCATAGTAACGATTATTTGAGAACGCCGTTCGAAATGTTATAATTTTTCGTGTTTGGATAGCCTACTGTCACCTTTCAGCAAATATCAATTCACAAACCTCTTGATACATTGAAGTCGAGTACAAAGATTGAATGTCTTTCACAAACTATGCTCGATACCTACAAGTTTACCTTGCCTTGTTGTTGTGCTGTCGTGTTTTGCTTGCCTTGTGTTCCGAACAATTCCAAGGCCATATGAAGAATATAAACGCTGAAAGAGTTACTCGGTCCCAGACCAAATCGCGTAAGCACAATTCAAAATGGCCGACACGTAAACAAAGGTAAGATGCATAGAATTACGATTAGTTTGGGCGCTTGTGGGAAACTTGGTTCAACAAAAATATGTTTGACTAAGGCGAATAAACGCCTTTTGGTTTGAGTTTTCGGGATTTTGAAAAAAAAATTACGGGTACGCGTAGGAACACTCCCAAGTCTTGTTTTTTATTATTAATATTTTATTTTACCCTCAGTCTGCATTTTACCCCTGGTCTGCAGTCTGCATTTTACCCTCAGTCTGCATTTTACCCCCGGTCTGCAGTCTGCAGTCTGCAGTCTGTAGTCTGCGTTTTACACTGACCGGTTACATAATGGTAAGCGATTTTCCAAATTTACTGACCAACCGACGAGATTGCACAAACCATTTAAATTTTTTCTCCGTCCTGAGCGTGACCACGATCATACGACATTCTGCACTCTCATTGGCCAATTCAAAATAACAACCACGCGCAATAAGTAGACTGTCAAGGGAGGCAAAAGACAAATTTTGTCGCCAGTCAATACACACACTGGCCTCCCCTCCCTTGACAGTCTACTTATTGCGAAATATAGGAAGCCCTATGGATAATTGTGTGTCCACCGAATTTACGAGGTGCGTAAACATGACGGTTAATAGCGAATTCTCAAAGTTTCCGCACTTCTACATTTAGGAAACCCTATGGATAATTGTGTGTCCACCGAATTTACGAACTTTCGCCCTCCGATTTTTTGCTCTTGCCCCAATTTTCGCGCGGCCAGAATGCGGAAAAATTCGTTCGTACGGAAACGCTTGCTACGCAGGCTAAAAACAGCTAAGTTAAAATACTGGCACACGAAGACAAAGACAAAAAGTGGCCTTCCTTAAACTAAGAGTAAATTGCTCGTTTCACAGAGACAAAAACTCAATAGACAGGCCGGTTATTTTTGCGAATTTCCTTTCTGCTTAAGCGCAAGTCATAACGTTTTGCGCTCCTCTAGTCGCGTGTGACTTGCTCTTCACGCTCCTTTGATTCGCGCATGAAGCTCGCTACCTTTACTCGCCGTTTTTATTTTTGTGGGGGAAAATTTTATGTGATTTCGCGCGTTCCTCTGGCTCGTAACTGACCCTTCGCGCTCATCTCAACTCGCGCCTCGCGCTGCTATTAAGACCATTTAGTCTGTATGAAACTATTTCAGATAATGTTTTTGATACACTAGACAGTGTGTGTCTTAATTTTCTCATAAACTCTTCGATAAATCGCTTTGAATAGATTTGAATAGGGAATAGTTGAAAGGTGGAGTAAAAATGCGCAACGATGAATTTCGAGCGAGTGACCCGCGCATCGCACTCGCTATTTGGCAACCGTTTGATTGACAGCAGTTGAATCTGCGAAGAGACTAGAGTATTCCCAAAGCTTAATCGGTTGACCGATTACAGCCGACTAGTTCTGTATATGCAAATTATTATGCCGCGCATCAAGAAACTGGGCACTGTAAGTACATGTCGCGGAAAACAATGGCATTGTTGGCGATGGTGCTACTGATCCCATCTGGTCATTGAAGGTCTACCAAATACACAAGGTTGTAACCAAACCAGATGCGCCCGTGGTATACTACATGTATGATGGACCCAAGAGAGGGTTTGTTCGTGAGGAGTTGATGGTTGTGCCGCCGGGCACTCAGTTGCCACCAGCTGGTCTCTAGCGCGTGTCTTTGTGTCCGTATGCCAGCGTGTGGACACCATCATCCTTGATCCAGCGCTTGGAGTCAAAGGGGGAAAGTGTTGTCTTGGTGAGATGCTCACCGAAGATCTGGTGGCCTTTGCTTCGGATCCTGTCCATCCCGTGCTTGAAGGTTCGCTGGTCGAAGAGGGCGTCCTTGTAGTTCTGGTGGGTGATCTCTTTCTTTGTGACAACCTTGGTGGTGCCCTTTGCTTTCTTGATGTTTTTGGCGTCATCCACAAGGATGGAGTACATCTTCGAGCGAAGACACACAACCTCCGAGATCGGCTTACCTGCGCACTCGTCCTTCATCTTGCCGATGACCTTCTTGTTAAGCTGGCTGTAGAGTGGATGGTCCTTGAAATAGTCCCTTGTGTCGTAGAGTTCGTCCCGAAGGTTCTCCATGCCTTTGTAGACATCCTCCGTCTTGATCTCGAGGAGTAGGGAGTCGGTGTCTGTGTAGAGTTGGTCTACTCGCGGACCGTACTTCAGCTTGAGATGGTTGTAGTAGAAGTCGTACATCAGTGTTTTAGAGAGATCAAGGATGCACATGCCTGTGTAGACTGGTCGGTTGAAGAGAGTTTTCTCCCTCTGCATCTGGATCCCCGCCAGGTTGGTTCCAAAAACCGCTGCTCTGGAAAACAGTGGGCTTGCGATAAGTTTTCTCATCTTGTCTCGCTCGTGCGGTCGGACAAGCTTCATGTCGATTCGATTTCTGAGGTTCTCCATTGTCTTACCGAAGACGGAGTTGTTCATGAGCTTGAAGAAGTTCTTCTCGAAGTCGGAAGTGGCCTTCTTCCTGAGTTCAGTGTTCAGGGAGATGTATGGCTCCATCCACGTCCTCTGCTCGAACTTGAGGATTTTGTGGATTTTCCTCAACTTCATTCCAAGATCCAGGTACTGCTGGAGGGCTCTGTAATGCAACACGTACCGGGATTTATCGCGTAGGGTAAGGAGCAGCTTCTGTGTCTTGTCCTCTGGCTGCCCCTCTACCAAGTCCCTTTGGTAGGGTGACATCCATGCCTTTGAGACGACCTGCTTTTCTGGGGCTAGAGGATAGGCATTGTGCTCATCGTGCAGCTCCTCTGGGTACTCAAGATCAACCTCGAGGATGTAACCAATCTTTCTGTTTAGCCTCCACTTCCTGATCTGGTGAAGTGTTGGAAAGACAGGGCACCATGCGAACTTGCCAACTGGTAGAGGCTGACTCATGGCCCAGCCGTAGAGATTGTTTGCATCGTAGTACATGATGTAGCTTGGCTCTTCGTTGGGGTTGTGATCGCGAAGATATTTATTGTTGGCTTTGCAGTGGCGCCTGCTCTCTATGGATATACCGCCTCGCAAGCCTCTTTCAACAAAGAGGTGCATGTTGACGTCTGTGAGCAGCTCCAGGTTGACGCCCGTATACTTGAGAAGGGCGTCCCAGGAAAGGCCCGGGCTTGTATAGTAGTGTGCCGGGTCAAGCTTGTAGTGGTGCAGATATGTTTTTCGGAAGTTCTCGAAAACATCGGCCAGAAGAAGCACATCCGTCCCGAGGTAGAGATCGTGGTAATCTCCGAGTGTCCTACATCCGAATGTCTCCCACACTTTTTGCGCATGGGCGTAGTCACCATCGGAGATGCCTTCCTTCTTGAGCTCACTGTAGAAGGCATCCTTCGGTGGTAGTGTTGTCTCATCGAAGCGGGTCCATGAGTCCATGTGCTCATATGGGTAGACACCTTTTTGTAAAATAAGCTTGCGTTTGAAAGGGTTCTTCTCGTAGTCTGCCGTGATTGTAAAGGACTCTGGCTTGTTTGCTTCAACTAGGGCGCTTAGGCTTGACTGCATGAACTGCAAGCTGTCAATGAACCTCAGCTTGCCAAGGGAGAAGGATATGTACTTCTCCATGTTGTTGGGGATGCACTTCAAATTAGAATGCACCTCCACAATACCACTCATTATGTGGTGCGCATCGTAACCCTTCAAGTTGTGAAAGATTACTGGGATTATTTCCGTTTTTGGGTTGGTACGGAAATAGTTGATGTTGCAAGCACTGTGAGCCGCACCCCGATATTTGCCTGTGATGTGGCAATGATCTCTGACTGCGTCTCGAACAGAGCCTTGGATAAGGGACTCTCCGCAGAAGAGACAATCGGCCTGCTCGAATAAATTGTCCGGGGCGGCCTGCCTTTGGTTTCTTGGTCCGACAAATGGGAACGCTTCCAATTTACCATCCTCGCCCTGGATGTAAGTTTTGAATGCTTTTTGGTAGCATTTGTTGGTGTGTCGATGAACAAAGCCCACATGTTCTCCGGTGTTTTGGTTGTAAACCACAATAGCATCCCTGTGGTTCTCCTTGATGAGAGACCTGTCACAGATGTGACAATCTGTTGCACGGTTGAATTCTGCCCAGTCTGCTCTTGTCATGGAGAGTGGTGCCTTGTGTTGCAGCTCGTCTCTGATCTCTCCTTCCAGCTGCTGAAGGCTGTTAAGAAAGAGAGGCACCGAGTCCTCTCCTCTGTATAGGTAAGGACCCTTTGTCTCTCCATCAGAGCGAACGGCTAACATGCAGAACCCGCAGGGTTTATGCACGGATGTTTCAGTGGTGCTGCTCTGTGATGGGTCTGGTGTGCAACCGTGGACTTTTTCGACTATGCTTTCGAAGTCGGCATAGATAACCCAAGGCTTCTTTATCTGGTTCTGGAAGTTCTCGAAGTGGAGGAAGTTTTCGCCTTCTTTTGGCATTTCGGTTCGTACCGGCCTGCCTTTGACTCCCCTGCAGTAGAAGAGATGGTCAGTGAGAATCTGTTCTGAAGAAAAGGCTTGGAGACACCTGTCACAGTGATGCATACGGCGCCCTACGTTGTACTCACTGTGTAGGAGCCTGCTCATGCTCTTAATGTTACAGTAATGCGAGGTGTGTTTGTCTGTGAGCATCATCAGATTGATCCTTCGAAGATTGGGGTCCTCTAGCTCACTGACTCTGATAACAACCACACGGTTGTTCTGCCAGCCATAAAGGTTGATTGGAAGGTTGTTTTGGCGCTCAACCTTGGATATCTGACTCAATGGTGTTGGAAAATCGATTCCAGTGAAGTCTAGACCATCATCAACGGGATAACTACCTGACCGGTCTGAGTGCGCCTCGGCAGGAAACAAGGCTGCTCTAAGTGCCCATCGGAGGCACTGGTTGTCTCTGTTCTTTACATTGATGATGGCTTGCTTTGACCTGAGTTTTGATGGTGTTGGAACTGAAGCTCCAGTCTCACCAATGCTCTACCAACTGAACTTTGAAGCAAACAGTTTTCCACCTCCATTTCTCGACTGAAGCTCCAGCGTAGCCAATGCTCTACCAACTGAACTATGAAGCAAATGGTTTTCCACCTCCATCTGCATCTGCATTTCCATCTGCATTTCTCGACTGAAGCACCAGCCTTGCTAATGCTTTACCAACTGAACTATGAAGCAATCGGTTTTCCATCTCCATTTCTCGACTGACGCTCCAGTCTCACCAATTCTCTACCAATTGAACTATGAAGCAAACAGTTTTCCACCTCCATTTCTCGACTGAAGCTCCAACGTAGCCAATGCTCTACCAACTGAACTATAAAGCAAATGGTTTTCCACCTCCATCTGCATCTGCATTTCCATCTGCATTTCTCGACTGAAGCTCCAGCCTAGTCATTGCTTTACCAACTGAACTATGAAGCAAACGGTTTTCCATCTGCATTTCTCGACTGAAGCTCCAACCTGGCCAATGCTCTACCAACTGAACTATGAAGCAAATGGTTTTTCATCTCCATTTATCGACTGAAGCTCCAGCCTGGCCAATGCTCTACCAACTGAACTATGAAGCAGACGGTTTTCCATCTCCATTTCTCGACTGAAGCTCCAACTTGGCAAATGCTCTACCAACTGAACTATGAAGCAAACGGTTTTCCACCTCCATTTCTCGACTGAAACTCTAGTCTCACCAAGGCTCTATGAACTGAACTATGAAGCAAACGGTTTTCCATCTCCATTTCTCAACTGACGCTCCAGCCTGGCCAATGCTCTACCAACTTAACAATGAAGCAAACGGTTTTCCATGTCCATTTCTCGACTGAAGCTCCAACTTGGCCAATGCTCTAGCAACTGAACTATGAAGCAAGTGGTTCTCCACCTCCGTTAATCGACTGAAGCTTCAACATCGCTAATACTCTACCAACATGCTGTGCTGTCCATCATCCGTTAATCAGCATAGAAAGACTATGCCTTACTGGCATTTGATTGAGTCTCCGTGGTGTGCATCATCCGTTAATCATCATTGAAAGACTATGCCTTACTGGTATTTGATTGTCTCCGTGCTGTCCATCATCCATTAATCATAATTGAAAAACTATGCCTTACAGGCATTTGATTGTAGCCGTGCTGTCCATCATCCATTAATCATCATTGAAAGACTGTGCCTTATTGGCATTTGATTGTAGCAGTGCTGTCCATCATCCATTAATCATCAATGAAAGACTGTGCCTTACTGGCATTTGATTGTAGCAGTGCTGTCCATCATCCATTAATCAATGAACGGCTGTGCCTTACTGGCATTTGATTATAGCCGTGCTGTCCATCATCCATTAATCATCATTAAAAGACTATGCTTTACAGGCATTTGATTGTAGCCGTGTTGTCCATCATTCATTAATCATCAATGAAAGACTGTGCCTTACTGGCATTTGATTGTCTACATGCTGTCCATCATCCATTAATCATCAGTGAAAGACTGTGCCTTACTGGCATTTGATTGTAGCCGTGCTGTCCATCATCCATTAATAATCATTGAAAGACTGTGCTTTACCGTCATTTGATTGTAGCCGTGCTGTCCATCATCCATTAATAATCATTGAAAGACTGTGCCTTACCGTCATTTGATTGTAGCCGTGCTGTCCATCATCCATTAATCATCTATGAAAGTCTGTCTTACTAGCATTTGATTGAGTCTCAATGCTGTCCATCATCCATTAATCATCCTTGAAAGACTGTGCCTCACTGGAATTTGATTGTGGCCGTGCTGTCCATCATCCATTAATCATCATTGAAAGACTGTGCCCCACTGGCATTTAATTGTGGCCGTGCTGTCCATCATCCATTAATCATCCTTGAAAGACTGTGCCTCACTGGCATTTGATTGTCTCCGTGCTTTCCATTATCCATAAATCGTCACTGAAATACTGTGCCTTACTCGCATTTGTCTCTGTGCTGTCCAACATTCGTGTTACTAATAATAATAGTCATAATAATAATGAAGTTCTTATCGCGCGTTTAAACCTCTCATCGCGTTTACGTATAGTATTAGTTACAACAGATATCGCGAAATATATAACAAAACTGAAAATTTGACTTTTAAAAAGAAACGCTTTGATAAAGTGCAGCAAATCGTACAAGATTTTAGGAGCATAAAAAGAGAATGCACGTTTGCCATTAGTGGCTGAAGAGACTGTTGGTTCTTGAAAAAGTGAAAGGCTAAAAGAGCGCAGCGAACGAATTTAGTTTGTCTTGTTCCTGTTTTGGAAGACCTCAAAGTTGACTGTTGCAATAGTCCAAGCGCGAGGTCACAAAATCGTTAACCACGCGTTTTCACCTGTTTTAATAGCACTTAATTGTCGCAGTACTGTTCATCATACAGTAATTATCATTCATAGACTGTTTCTTACTGGCATTTGATTGAATTGTACGTTGAATTTATAGAATTATCTATAGTGCCTCAGTTCCCTCGGATCTGAAATACCAGACTTGGATTAGTTTTACTTTATCGTTCAAAGTCTTTTAACATAAGCAAATAACTGTTCTTGCTAAAATTGAGATGATCATACTACACATATTTCAAGACTTAAGCGACTGTGTTATGGAACTAAATGTGCGTAACGTTCCATTAATCATATGTTGGATACTTTAATCAAGGTCTAAGGCATAATATATTTCAGTGCTTTCATATGGAATGACCTTCGAACGCGTCTCCATAATCTCTGATTACTGCTAGTTCCTACAAGCTTATCATTTACAATATTATATTAAGTCAAGTTAAGGAAAACTCATATGAACATTAAAACCGAACGGGATGTTGCGTTATGGCCGTTTGTGACCATATAACTATTCAGCGACATTGTCTAATATACCAACTGCTGCATTGCTACCAATGTTACGTGTAAAAAGTTACAAGCGAAAAGGGGAATAGAAGCAAGTACACTATTTCACTATTTTACAGGTGAGTGAAGCGTTTCCATCACGAGGTAGGTAAAATTTCTACTAATTTTGGGTAAGGTGTGGATCCGTGGTAGCATAAACCATTAATACAATGGTTTTTGTTAGCGGTTACCGTCCTATTTATTGCTGGCACTTTTTAAAGACAAAAACGGTATCCTGGCTGGCAAATGGAAAAAAATAAATAAAAATGTTGCCCTGGCTGGTTACTTCGATTGTCAAAATGCCTTTTGCTGGCTCTGAAGAGCGGATAGTTTTTTCCCACGGTAGTTAAATATTAACCGCAAATGCCGTTGCGAATGCTCAGGAATCATTTTAAATTAGAAATGAAATTAGAAAAGTTGGTCGTTGGGTACTCCTGTACACGCGGGTTCAACATTTGTTGATCAGCGCGTAGGTGTTGCGACTGCTGTTTAACAAATGTTGAATAGTTTAATTATCATGCCGAGTTGAATGTTGAAATAGGCTCTCATGACGTAGCATTCGCTCTTGTTACCTCTCATTCAACGTTCGCTCTCGTCAAGCTCTGTACTCTTATTACTTCACAAGTGCTCCTATGCACTCTTTTGAAATCTCGTGCGCTTTCATCCATCCGTCTTTATCGCTATTGTTAACCCTCGTAAGTTGTGTTCTACATTTAGTAAAGATTCGTTCGCTTCTTTCCTCATCATGCGCTTTCTTAAACCCTTTTTAGCTGCTTTTAAATCTCATCCGTTCTCGTCAACATTCGTTCGCTCTCATTATTTATCATTCGCTTTTTGTTAAACCTCGCACGATGATGTGGACCATCAAGCTTTCTTTCCGTTGTCTTTCATTTCTGCACTTGACTTTTACGCAGTCGTTAGCTATCATGCACTGTCATTATTTCTTATTCCCTCTCGGCAATTATTGTTATATTCTATCGTCAACTCTCATCCCCTCTCGTGAATTTTCTTATGATTTTGTCAACTCTTACGGGTTCTCGGCAATTTTCTCATGCTTTTGTCATCTCTTACGCGATTTCGTATACATTCGTACGCCGTCCTCCACTTTAAGACTTATCAGTCAACCTTCGTTCGCTGTTGTCAACTCTAATTCACACTCGTCATTTTTTATTCGCTCTCGTCAACTCTCATGCACCTTCGGACACTGTCGTCAACTATCATGCGCTCTCGTCTCTCATTCGCTGTCATCAACATTCGGATACTGTCGTCAACTAGCACGTGCTCTCGTTCTCATTCGTTCTCATCAACGTTCTTACACTGTCGTTAACTATCGTGCGTTTTCGTCGTCTCTTATTTTCTCTCGTCAATCCTTTAACACTGTCGTCAACTGTAATGCGCTTTCATCATCTCTCACTGATTCGCTCTCATCAACCTTCGCGCACTGTCGTCAACTATCATGGGCTCTCGTAATTTCTAAATCGCTCTCGTTAACTTTGGTACGATCCTATGCCGGCTCTCGTCAATCCATTACTCTTTCGTCAACTCTCGTGCACTCTAGATATAGTCATCTCGTGTACGCTCTTGTCGACTATTTTCATCTCTCGTCAACCCCAGTGCGCTTTCATCAAGTATTATGCACTCTCACCAACCCTCATACGCTGTCCTTTAAATTCGCATGCGCTCTTTTTATCTCTCACTTCACGGCTGTCTCTTCAAGTTCTTGTAATTTCTCATGCCTTTCAAACGCTCTCATTAATCGTATGTGCTCTTCAACCGTAGTATGTCTTCATCAACTCTCGTATCCTCTCACCAATCCTCGTGCGCTGTCTTCAATTTACATACACATGTTTTTTCGTGCACTCATCTGCGCTCTCGTTGATACGCACACACTATTAGAAACTCCTATGTGCTCTTGCAACTTCGTACGCGCCAACTCGACTCTCGGCGGCTTTTTTCAGTCAGTTCATACGATTTCATCAGTAATCATGCGCTCCTATCATTCAAATATGCCCACTCGTCAACCTTCATACGTTCTCATCAACTCTTCCGCGCTCTCGTCGGCCCTCGTAGGCTCTTGCGGTAAACTCTCATGCCCTCCTGTCTGCCTTGGTACGCTGTCGTAGACTTTCTAGCCTTCTCGTCAAACTTCATTCGTCAGCCTATTACACTGCCCATAAATATCGCACGCTCGCATCAACTACCGCGCGTCCTTGTGAACTCCTGTATACTCGAATCAATTACCACTTCCTTTTGTCGACCTTCGTGCACCCTTATCGATCTCACATCACTGATAAAACCACCTTTTTATGGCGTCGTCAACAATAATGCAGGATCATTCGATCTCGTTGACTCTCGTGCGCCATTGATTATCAACTCTTTCTCAGTAGACCAACAACGTTAAGCGCTCCTTACAAACCTCACAAACTTTCATACACGCTAATCAACTTTTCGTTCCAGTTAATTTTTATGTCCTCATATCAACTCTGCTAACCTCACGTCAATTCTCACGCAGCATCATTCGTTCTCGTTAATCACTGTACTTTCATTATCTTTCAGGTGTTTTAATCAGTACCGATGGCTTACTCGTCAGCTCTAGTGTGATGTCGTAAACGCTCATACACGGCATGCAGCTATATTCTTGCGCTCCATAACCTCCGATGAACGTCAATCAACTTTCATGCCCTCTTATCCAATCACGTGCGCTTTCATCCGTCTCAGTTTATCGCTCTTGGTAGCCCTTATAAACAGTCGTCAACGGCAATACGTTATTTTCATGCGGTCGTAAGTTATCATAACTATGCATCAGTCAATTCCAGCAGTGTCCACCCGAGACAGCCCTCGGACATTAGCATTTTGGGAAAAGAAATTTGCAAATGCCTCATGACTGGGACAAAAATGCAAATGTCCCGGGGGTATAATAAAAAAGAAGCGGAAAATTATTTGAATCTAGATTTATTTAAGGCAAATAAAGTCAACAGAGAAGGGTTTTCCTTCAGTTCGCTTTTGCTGATCGATTAGAGCAAGTTCGCAACAAATTTCTCGTCAGAAATGATACCAGGATTCTTTGAGGTCGAAAACACAAGGATGTCAAATATACCGGGCTTGGGAAGCCGGTCCCTCCACCCTTAAACCCTTGTTAAAGAAAGAACGAAATACATGCAGCCGACGCCAAGCGCGGGAAAATGCGTGCGAGTAATTCACGATGGTTCATGGTTTTGGTTTTACTTCTCATTGGTTGAGAAATTGGCGCGAGATTTTTTTAGCCAATCATAAAGCGTAGCAATGTAAAACCAAAGTGCAAGGGTTACCTGGGGTTGGGGTACCCGTGACAGTATTACGAAAGTTTTCGCGGTTATGAATTTAGTTATGGCAAAGTTCCCCAAAGTTGCAGTTATAGGAATGAGTTGTAATTAACGCTGAGAGTTGCAAATGTCGCACATCGATTGCAACAGGACATTAACAGTTAATTAAACGATTAGCATTACCCTTTAACTCCCGAGGCTGCCAAAAATCAAATTAAACAAAAACCCCAAATTTCATTTTGTACTACAAAAAAATGGTACCATGCAAACGTTCTGCTGAAGAGGTTTTAGGAAGCTTAAGCAACGACGACAGCAACGGCAAGGAAAACGTCACTTGAAAAAAGGATTCGCGCTTTTTAAAACTACTTTGCAGTTGTTCCGATTTGTTTAGTTTGTCTAATGTGTCTGGATTGTCCAGGAGCTGAATTTGAAGGGATGGCTTTCCAGATTAAATGGAAAAAGGAAAATTAACCGTCGTGTGTTCACGTTCTCCACAAAACCTATAATTTGATCATTTGACGTTGTTGTTTTGCAGGGAACGGCAAAGAAATGTACCAAAATGTAAAACGCACGTGCAGAGGCATTGTTTTCGCTCATTTAACCTATTGTTTTGTGCCGTTCTCGCTGCCGTCGCTGTCGTGGTTGCTTAAGCACCCTTTCATTTGAATGATCACACCATAGGATTTCTTTGACTGACTCAAAAGTTAAAACTACATTGCTTGTCACCATAGTTGATTCCGAAAGTGAATGGGTTAAAACGCGCTTTTTTTATTAAGCTTATCGATACAAGGCCGCATAATTCCACTGGCCATATGTCATGAAAAGGAACAACTGATTTACAGGAACGAGGCTTTTTATTTCTTTTCTGTTTACACTCGTGTCATACTTGGTGCCTTTTTTTTAAAACTCGACTTTAGTAGGTCATTCTATGATCAGCAAATAAGCAGCTTATCTATCACTATTTTTTCTTGATTAAGTGACAATACCAAAAAAAACCCAGTGCATTGCTGAATTGTTCAAACGTCCTATTACTATTGTAAATAAAAACAGGCTTAGTGTCCCTTGTTTGAGTGGTTAACTTAACATTGGAAAAATTGGAAGTTGCGCACACTGATCAGTTGAAAAATCATGTTTTATCAGATTATATAAGCACTTGCGAATTTTCTCGAACACTCGAGAAGTGCGAGAAGCACTTGCCTTCGGCTCGTTCTTTTCTGCACTTCTCTCGTGTTCTTAAAAATTCCCGCGTGCTTATATAACTCAACAATGCACTCGGCGCCTTTTTTATCTCTTTAATAAAGAATAGAATAGCGTGTTTTGTTTTCGAAGCGCGGTTCTCAAAACAAACCGTACTGAAGCTGTATGAAAAGAAAGCGTTGTTGGAAGTTAAATTCTGCGGAGCTTTCTGTAATGTACACGTTAAAAATACGTGACTTTTCAAAATGGTTTCATTTTGCACTTTTTCCGTGTTTTTCCTAACCCAAAGCTTAACCCTAACCCTGACCAACTAGTGCATTTTTCAATTGAAACGAATAACTTAAAATGCACCTAAACCCTAATTTTTTTCTTTTAATCAACTCAATGTACGTTGAAAAGTATAATAGTGAAATATTTCGTTTTTAACGTCGCGTTAGTGAGTTATAGAGATTTGAATTTACAAAATGCTATTTAGATGACGTCAAATCAAGACTTTACCATCATTTCTACTTCAATTTACAATACGCAGTTCACAGCTTAAGGATAATAAATTTAAGAAATACTAATAAAAACTGTTTATAGTCAATTGATTTGTAAAAAAAATATTACTTGGAGGTGGAAACAAGTAGTTGTATAATAAACGAGTCTGCATTTGACGTCATCTAATTAGCATTTAGTAAATTCAAATCTCTATAACTCACTAACGCGACATTAAAAACAAGAAATATTTCACTATTCGACTTTTTAACGTACATCGAGTTGATTAATAAAAAAAAATTGGGGTTTAGGTGCACTTTAAGCGCTTTAACAGCAGTTAAAACTTGCGGTTTTATCGAGGGCAGTACGCAGCTCTTCTCTGATTTGCTGAGAAAACAATAGAACAAACAACACAACAATGGACCCTAGCCCTGAAAACAATAGAGCTGCGTGATACCCAGGTTCAATGAAATTAGAGGTTGTTTAGAGCTGCGTGGTATCTGGTTTTATCAAGTGAAATGAACAACTTGAGCAGTTTTAAAAAAGCAGTGAAAACTAATCCCCAAGGGAATCAAGGGCACAAAGACAAAGTGCTGCAGTGTTTGTTTGAGGTTTATTAGCCGACCGCATTTTTTGGACCGTTTTTCTAGAAAATGAAGCACAAAACCAGCGAAAAACATACAGGGCAATGTTTACACATAAAAACAAGTCCGTATGCCAAAAAAAGGCTAATTTGTTGAATTTTTAATTTTTTTTCCCAAAAAGTCACTTAACATAGTGTTATTCTCAGCCCTTCTGGCTGCCAATACAACAAATGTATATACCTAATTCAATAAAAGTTGCTTTGGCAATTGATCATTGGACATTGGCATTTAGGCATACGGAACACAATGCAATGCTTTGCTTGAGTGACCGCCAAACAATAGCTTCCCAATGCCTAATTACCAATGACCAAAGCAACCTTTATTGAATTAGGTATATAATGCATATAACTTATCACATAGTATTCATTGTACCTATTTATAAAATGCTCAAGGAAATGCGCGCGCTATGATTGGTCAAACCGAGTTCATTATAACTCGATAAAGCACGTGCGTGACGTAAGATTCATTAAAACCGTTTTCATTTTATAAAAGAAATAAAAAAACTTGTTCCTCGTGCATTGTTGAGTTATATAAGCACTTGGGAATTTTTAAGAACACTCGAGAAGTGCGAAAAGCACTCGCCTTCGGCTCGTGCTTTTCTGCACTTCTCTCGTGTTCTTAAAAATCCCCGCGTGCTTTTATAACTCAATAATGCACTCGGCGCGTTTTTTATTTCTTTAATAAATTATTTTTTTTTTGTTGGTTATTTTATCTTTCCTTGTAAAGAAGAATATTTCACACAATTGGTCGGCAACAACACCATTGTATTAGACTGCGACCACAATTGGAATATTCTCCTATACAAAGAGGCATATTATATCAAACGCCTAACACCTTCTCTTAACAATGGATTGAAATCCAGCAGAGAACTTTGCCTTTTCTCATGAGTATACTTTGTGTTTCGCTTTCTAATTGTTATTAACTCATTATTTAAGACCTACCATGTATGCATATATTTTTTATCCAATTCGATCTGAAATCCGAGGGCCACAAGTTTGTTAGTCTTATGACTATTTAGTGTCACCCTCGTTAAATAAACACGATTTATTTATTTATTTATTTAGTCTGATGATGATATAGTTCATACCAAAATATAACTTTTTTCAGCTTAATTTTGTCATTTGTTGTCTGAATATTTTGACACAATGAACATACTCCGATTACCTTTCATTCTTTATTTTTTAGTATTGTACCTGAAACACTATCTAACAATTAGGGTGTGATAGTCCAAAATAAAGTGCCTATCACCCCTAGAAAATTATTTTTAAAATCAACTCTATGTACATTGAATAGTTCAACGGTAGAATATATCTTGTTTTGAACGTTGTGTTAGTGAGTTATAGAGATTTGAATTTACAAAATGATAATTAGATGACGTCAACCCGGGAATCATTTATTTGAGCTATTTTGAAAAAAATAGCTCATTAGCAGGCGCAAAGGTTGGTTTGTGATGTTGGTATGTTTGTTAGTTTGTTTGTTTGTTTGTATGTATGTCTTGGGTTATGTCACACCAATCAGATTGCCTCTTGTATGTACACCGTGTACTATGTCAGCCAATCAAATTTTCGCTTCTAAAATGGTATTACTGAAGGTCAAAGAAGGGCACTTGACATGAATTGAAAATCAGCCATCTTGAATCTCCGCGATTGTTGCCGCAAACACTAAAAGTGTAAAGTTTTGAAAATTTGTTGCTTGGGAACTGTTCTCTAATCCCGACTGGCTTGCTAACCTGGCAATATCAAGGACATTTATTCGGAAATACCGCCTATAATGTGCCCTATGCATGAATGGTAGAATGGTCTGCGGGGGATGAGACGTCCAAAAAATGTGGACTGCGGTTACGTTCATAGGTGAGCTTATACTGAAGTATGAGTATAGTTTTATTGCAAAAACGGCAAGCCGATTTCAAATAATATGATGCGGAACATGAATTGTATGTTTCAAGCCTGGGTTTCAAGAGATTACTATTTAAAATTGGATTTTTTTTGTCAGACACGCTGTCTGCACGTGAAAATGTTGAACTTTGTCCTAAAAGAAACTTGTCCGTGATGCATGGAGTTCAACAGAGAAAATGTAATGCAATTAATCTACAATTTACAGGATGTAAAACGTTTATCTTTCTTTGAATTAATGTGAGCTGATGTGTAGGTTATTAATTGTATGCCTCAAGCGATTACTATAAGCGAGAAGCGACTGTATTTTGTATGAGCAGTCACGTTGTGTGCACGTGCAAATATTGAACTTTGTCCTTATAGAAACTGGTACGTGATGAAATTCAACATGTTTTCGAGAAAACGTAATGTAATTAATTTATATGGTGCGTTAAAAAACGCCTGTTTAAAAAATATTAGTTGCAATTTACTAGGAAACAAGCAAAATTCATTTTGGATGCGCTAAGTTTCTGCTGGTCGACATTACAGGAAAAGGTGTTTGGTTCCAAATGTTAACCTCAACAATGTTCGTGTAAGTAATTCAATTAGCTTGTGGTTTTGAGTCGAAAACAATTTAATCTAATTAGTTCTGTTTCTATTTGCACGACTTTTTTGTGGAGAATAAAAACAGTTGTTTAAATAATATTAGTTCCAATTTACTAGGAGACTACTTATATTCATTTTTCATGCGTTTAGTTTCTGTGAAAGACTTTTCTGGTTGACACTACAGAAACAGGTGGTTCAAAGAATTTTCGTGTCACTAATTTAATTAGCTTGTGGTTTGGAGTTGAAAACAATTTAATTTAATTAGTTTGCGTCTTCCAGGCCAAAGGAACCTTTTCCACGTGTCTTTTGTGAATAATAAAAGAAACCTTTAAAAAAAGGCTAGATACAAATTTCCAGGAAATAATAAGCCTTCAATTTGGATGCATCAAATTTATGTGCAGGACTTTTCTGGTTGACATTTAATTTAATACACTCATTACTGAAACAAGTTGCTCATTTCACTGGGGCCGTAGTTTCGTCAAAAAATAACTCCGGAAATCCCGTGAAAAAAAGCTAGCCGAGAAACAGGACCCAGTTGGTTATCTCGGTATTTTTTTGGTAGTGGGCGGGCCGGAGGATTTGAAAAACGTATATCTGCAAGCGGTTATTTGTGCGAGTTAACTTCCGCTGTTTTGTTACTTTCACCATTTCATATTATTTAGGTAATTTTCAAAATAGCTCATGCACGCAATGCGTGTCTATGTTTATACAACTACTTGTTAGTTCGTAGTTGCTACGAAGTTTAGAGGGGACTCGAGAGAACGGTCGGCTGTTCATGTAAGCCAAATAGTATATACTGAGCCCAACTTCTCTTTGTATTGTTTTCTGTTGGACACAATATTTTTGCTTACTTGAACATATATCATCATCAACTTCCGCCGTATGCGCAAACTTTTTTTGAGCGTGAAAGTGGTGAACGTTCGAGGTATGTTTTTGAGAAGTTTTCTCAAAGTTAAGCGCTGTTTCTTGCGATAGAGAATTGACAAGTGGTTGCGGTCGTTTAAAATGCAAAGTTGCAAAGACCACGGAAGAAAATATCTGTAGGATGCCTTGCCTGGAACACGGAGAACATTCTGGGCAGCCGGTTTACGCGGTATTACTAGAACATGTACGTGCCCGGGAAGTTGTTTAAGACATGTGGACGCTAGCTTGCTTCTAGGTACGCAGATTATAATGCGGTGTGTAATTTATTCGTCCACGTTATTTACTGAATTTCTGTTATTTTTTTCCGGGCGTATGTAATAAGAACGAGAAATATAGAACACGTTTATAGAACGAGAAATATAAAATTAGTTGTCTTCACAATTCACTGCGACACGCTTTTCGGTTTCCGCGTACCAAAAATATATATAGTCGATGTACATATGGCAGGGTATTCAGCAGTTAAGCCGAGGAAACAACTAACTTTTGTGCGATAATAGTTGCGGTGTTATGTACCAAAATGTTTCTAGAAGAGTGAACATTTCTTTATGAGTGAGCGGGACTTTATTCAAATAAGAGCTAGTGCACGAAACCAAATAAAAGAGCAGTGGTTGTGTCAATCAGTGTAAATTTTGATGCACTGTACAGTGCTATACTGAAAGTTTAAATAATTTCTTCGAAGCGAAATGAAACTGATGAAAATGTCTATACTAGAGTGTGTTATGTAGATTTTGTTCAGTAGAAATCAGCGCCCTGGTAGAAATGAATTTCTCAGCGTTGTTGAAAGGCAAACGTGATTGTTGCTTCGCTATTTCGGCAACAAAGCGAAGGGATTAGTGCGATAAAAGAACTGAAGGAAAATTAATTGTCGACCTTCCTGCAATTAAAGGTGTTCACCTTGTGATTTATTTACGTTTTGATGTGTTTTTTTTTGTGTGGAAAAATTCAACTATTTGAAAAAGCGAAATATATGTTTGATCGCCAGACCGCGTGTCGCCAAATGCTTATTACAGGCGACACGCAGTCTAGCGATCAGTTGAAGTCTTGAAGATGACTTTGCGATTGTTTCTGTTTATTACATGGAATAATGGTTTCTAAAATGGATTTCATCGGCTGTTTTCAAAACTAAACTAAACACATAAATATTATTTTGTCCATGGGGGCGTGTGGCCGTGTGTTGAGTTGAGTATCTTAAATCGAAAAAAGGTTTGCGCATGGGAAGGTGTTTAGTTTTGAAATATATGCCGTTAGTTTCAAAACTAAACATATATTTCAATACTAAACACCTTCCCATGCGCAAACCTTTTTTTAAATTAAGATGCTCAACTCAACACACGGCCACAGGCCCACAGGCCCCCATGGACAAAATAATACCACTAAACCAACCAAAATTAACTACGAACTATCCGCACGGATCCGCTCGTTTTTACCTCCAAGTAATATTTTCTACAAATCAATTGACTATCCAGTTTAAGTATTTATCAAATTTATTATCCTCAAGCCGCAAACTGCGCATTGTAAATTGGCGTAGAAAAAATAACAAATTCTCGGGTTGACATCATCTAGTTAGCATTTTGTAAATCTCACAAATGCAACTTTCAAAACAAGAAATATTTTACCATTCAACTATTCAATGTATATAGAGTTGATTCTGAAAATAACTTTCTAGGGGTGATAGGCACTTTAAACAAAAGAAAACAATGGAATTATAATCTAATAGTCCGTACTATTCTACTAACTGTTTCACGGGTTAAGTAAAATCACTCTACATGCTGATAGACTAATATTCTATATTATTCATCAGTTACATGTATATATATTATCGTTTGTTATATTTTTGATTAGACGTATTAGCTGTCGATCACTTTTATCATGAGCCCCTGGCTTGGGAGAATTGGGCAACCACTCCCAGTGAAAACGACATTAAATAAATTATTGTTATTGTTAAAGTGCACCTAACCCCAAAATTGTTTTTTTGCTTAATCAACTCTATGTACGTTGAAAAGTTGAATAGTTAAATATTTCTTGTTTTTAACGTCGCGTTAGTGGGTTATAGAGATCTGAATTTACAAAATACTAATTAGATGACGTCAATTCGGGATTTTGCCATTATTTCTACGTCAATTAACAATACGCAGTATACAACTTAAGGAAAATCAATTTGAGAAATACATTTTTGCCTTGGTTCATTACGTAATGAACCAAGGCAAAAATTAGAAAGGTTTGTATGGAGTCATCAGAGCATAACGGTGCCAATATCTCACCCCCAAATTGCAATAAGATGCTGATTTTTGGCAAGCGGGCATTTTCCGTCATGCCCTTTCCGAATATCTAATCAAATCCCATAATTTCACAAGTGTGACGTCACACTTCGGTACTCTTTTGGGCCACTACACTGTATTTGAGGCCTATGATATGGACATAATGATTGGACACTTAGTTCAGTCCTTTCAGTTAACCCATTGACGCCCACGACTTTTTTCGTTTTTGAGTGATTTTCTGTATATAAACGATCCATAGGCTTTCGTGACTCCATATTTGAAGTTACCATTGAAAGTGCTGCTGTTCTAAAACACTGAAGGCTCGAGTTTACTGGAAACGTCATTCTGACATTGTGATTTTGCTTTGTTGGATTGCAATGAAGTCTTCAATATGGTGTTTCTGCGATTTTTGGTAAGTCCACAGCCATTTTTCATCTTTAGTAGCTGCCTGATGAGCATTATTAAGCTTGGAGATAGTTCAGAGTCCACTTCTCAACGAAGCGAGTTAGGTGTTGTACTTCGTTTACGAATTTGGCTCGTTGCTCGTTGAACTGGAAAAATGGCCGCCATGAAACGAAGTAGCTTTGGGACTCGACTATGGATGAATTTCTCGACCTACCACGGCATATTTTGGAAGTTGCGACCACAGGAGAATACAACAAGCGCGAAATTTCGGCGGTGGGTCGGAGTGGCTGTGGACTTAGTATAAAAATGAAATGTGTGCGAAAAGAATCGAACGCTGTCAAAATTTTTGGCTTTTTCCCAGCATGCAGTGCGGTGGTGATATTGAAAATCGAGGCAAGGTCAGTACGCATTAGAACGAGAGGCTAGAGCTCGGCCCGAGCAACGAATAAGAGCAAAAAAATTCACTGCTAAGCTAGGACTAGGACTGAATTTTGCTGTGAATGTTGACTTTTGGGTTTGCCATGATGATTTGAAAAAAAAAAACTAAAGGCAAAAACGTGATTTTTGTTGTTTTTCTATGACGTTAACCCTTTCACTCCCAAGAGTGCCAAACATCAAAATTCAAGAAAAATCCCAAATTTCATTTTGTAAAATATCACAAAACAAATGGTACAATGCAAAAGTACTGCCGAAGAGGTTTCATTTGAATGGTCACACCATAGGTTTTCGTCCACAGAATCAAAAGTTAGAACAACAATACATGTCTCCATAATTGACTCTGGGAGTGAAAGGGTTAAAAACGGTCATTTTTGTTATTGTCCAAATTCAAACGCTGATATTCTGCAAAAATCGCTAACTTTTTTGTGTTTATTGGGTATCTCAATTTGAAGGACTTTCTAGTCAATGCTTACAACTGATGGTTAAGGCAATGTTCGCGAGATTGAGAAAGTTTTTTTTTTTTTTTATTATTATTCTTACATTAACTTACAATTTACTACTGAATTAGGAAAAAAAATTTATATTAAAGAAAATAAATTAACTTATTGACTACATTACATTACTCTACAACACATTACGATACCTAACTTTACGTTACAGTGGACGAAAGTTTTAAAAAAACAGTAGATTCCAGCAGTGCAAAAGTAATTAAACACAAGCTTATACAATCGTTCGTTCAATATCTATTAACGGCTTCCATTTTTCACTGTGGATTGTAAGTTTGTTGTTCTTTTTTGCAATTGCTCGTTCAATACATTCTATGTACTTTAATTTATTAGTGACATGAGACAGTAGCGGTAATGATAGTTTTAAACGATTTTGGTATATGATCTGTTTCCCAGTAATAATGATGTGATTCAAAAGCGACCAATGCGACCTCTTTTGTGTTAGGCCGAAAATAATGTCACTATCTGTCAAAAAATCAATATCAATATGTAACGTCCTAATCCAGAGAACAACAGACCTCCAAAAGGTTATAGCGAAATTGCAGCGACAAAAGAGATGCTCGAGAGATTCTTCTTGTGTTTTACAGAAAGTGCAAAGAGGCGACTCAACTAATTTCATTTTATATAAGGATGTATTAGTATAGATTATTCGATTGAGTAGTTTATACTGAAAGATTCTTGTCTTGGTATCAAGGGTAACTAGATGCGGAATTAAGTAAACAACATCCCAGTCGAGGTTAGTGTCAGGAAACAAAGATGTGTATTTGTAACGTGCCGATGGGAAAACCTGAATCAGCTCAACTAATTTCCAATACAGTTTCGAGGAGGTAAGGGAGTCAAGAGAGACATTCACATCAAAATACAGTGAGTAATCAAGATCTGAACCTTGGGCAATAGTTGAGGCATCAAATCTCTCAGCAGTGGAGTTAAGTAGGCTTTTCCATGAAGATGGAATAGAATTAAATAGGCCCAAGAAGATAAGGTAGTCATTGACATTAAGGCCTTTACTTTCAAAAAAAGGACCAGTGTTTTAGCTTACCATTATTCATTAAAACATCGGCAACGGATATTATACCTTTGGAATAAGGTTTCTTACAAAAAAAGGGTTTTCCTCCGATACGCAGAAATTGATTGTTCCATATAACCTCTCTAAGGACGTGCTCTTTAGTCAGAATGGGTTTCGAGGAAAAATTGGCCCATACAGTAAAGCATTCCACATAGAATTTTGGAAGAGTGTTAGGTAAGTCAGCGATGTTAAGATTGCAATGTAATATAAATTTACCACCGTAATCTTTTAGAAAAAAAGAAAGGACTTGTTTCCATGGGCTGTTATAATTTTCAGAATATTTCTTAAGGCACATGATACGTTGAGTATCGATCAATGTTTGTATATGAGGCATTCGCAGGCCTCCATTATTGTAGTCACTAATCAAAGCAAGGCGTTTAATCTTATCCTTTCCTCTCCATATGAAGTTATATATGATAGAGTTTGCTTGTTTAATTATATCTTTGGTGAGACAAATAAGGGATGCACGGAACATAAATTTAGGTATAACAAATGTTTTTATAATCTGAATTTTTCCAAACAAAGTAAGACCTCTCCATTGCCAACCCTTTAAAGTTTTAGTAAGTGTTTCCAAAATAGCTTCGAAATTAAGTTCCTGTTTTTTGCGCCAATCGTACGTAAAAAAGATACCTAGGATCTTAATAGGCTTATTAAAATTTTTAATACAAACGTCCGGAGGATTTATATTCATTCGATCGCTTCCAAAGCCACAAAGCTTCCGTTTTTTCATTATTTAGCTTTAAACCAGAACAAGTTCCGAATTTGTTAAGCGTTACCGAAAGGCATTGGAAAGAAGTAAGATTTTGTAGAAACGTAGTTAAATCATCTGCGAAAGCTGTTAATTTGATTTCTTTGTTATCAATCATAATACCTTTTATGTCTTTGTCATTTCGGATTTTAATGAGCAACAGTTCTAAAGCGATAATAAAAAGGTAGGCGGACAATGGGTCGCCTTGTCTCACGCCTCTGTGTACCTCGAAAATCTGGGTTGAAAAACCATTATTCAGAACGCAGCTCGATATATTGGAGTATAACACGGTTACCCATTTAATGAAGGATTCGCCAAAATTAAATGACTTCAATGCTTTTAACAAAAACGACCAACTTAAGGAATCAAAGGCTTTTTCAAAATCTAAAGCAACCATCAATCCAGGTAATTGCATAAGTTTGGTGTATTCCATGATATCATCAATTGTACGGACGGCGTCAAATATCGTTCGGCCTTTGACATAAGCATATTGGTCTGCATGTATAATGTTTGGTAAAACTTTTTCTAAGCGGAGGGCGAGGGCTTTGGAGGCAATTTTAACATCAACGTTTAAGAGAGAAATTGGACGCCAGTTTTTAATATACCTTCTGTCTCTATCTTTCTTATCAATCAACTTAATAATTGCTTGTTTTGTGTATTAGATACTTCTCCATGATCAAAAGAATAATTTAAAGAATCAGTTAGTTGTTGACCCAGCAAATTCCAAAAGCGTTTGTAAAACTCGGGTGTAATACCGTCGTTTCCAGGAGCTTTGCCATTTGAAAACTTATTAAGGGCAGCATAACACTCAGCGAGGGAAAGCTTCCCTTCACATAGCCCCTTTAAGTTTTCAGCTAGTTTTGGTATATCGCTGTTGTTAGTAAAATCTATGCATGTTTCTTCACTCACGTCGGATTCCTTATAACTATACAGATTTTGGTAATATTTCCGAAGCTCTTTCATTATAGCATGTGGATTAACGATTATTTTACCTTGACTATCGAAAAGACGGCGAACAGCAGATTTACCAAATCGAGATTTTTCTAAGTTCAAAAAGTATTTATGATTTTTTTCACCTTTCTCGTACCAATTTACTCTAGATCGCAGAATACTTCCACGAACTATGTAATCATACAGAAGTTCATACTCATATTTTGCAGCCTCAAGGTTAGCAATGTTTCTTTCGGACGGATCCATATTGCAATCTAATTCGCATTGTCTAAGTTTATTTTCAGTATCCACCAAACGGGCTCTACGCTCTCTAGCCTTCTCTTTGCTATATTTTATAGTTACTTGTCGTATTTCATACTTAATTAAGTCCCACAAGATCCGTTTGTCTTTAACTTCATCATATTTAGCTAGCCAATCAGGATATTTTGAACTGATTAAATCAACATAAACAGCATCATCCAGGAGACTAGAGTTGAATTTCCAGTTGGAGGGGCCGAAAGGTTGTCTATCTAGACTATTGAGTGACAAGGTAACTGCCGAATGATCAGATTTTATAGCTGGAATAATATCCGTTTTAGCTATGTCATCCTGAGCTTCTGTGCTGATGAGCCAGTAATCCAAGCGACGTCTAATCAACGGGGTTTTTTGAGTCCAAGTAAAATTCTTTTTTTCAGGATTTTGCATTCTCCAAATATCAATTTAATTGTACGCCAGCATCAGCTCTTTTATACATCTCACAGAAGGTTTTGTCTCAATTCTTCCTCCTAAATTGTCGAGTTTGGCATCAAGGTGAGTGTTGAAATCACCACCTATGATAATCTGGTAGTCTGGGTCAACGTCAAGATCATCTAATGTAGTTATAATGCCTTCGAAAAACCTGCATTGATCAGAACTGTTTGTTGGTGCATACAGATTCACCAAGAGGAAGGGAGAGTCTTGAATAACTGCTTCTACAACTATATATCGACCGTCAGTGTCTTGTAATACATTTTTAATTTCCATATGGAGCTCATCATTAATTAGAATGAGGACACCTCTGCTATGATTTGTGCCGTGTGCAAACAACATTTTACCTCGCCATTGAAACTTCCATTCGTTCTCAATATCTCGAGTGCTGTAGGTTTCTTGTAAGAAAGCAATGTCGGCTTTTTGATTACTGATCCATGTGATTTTCTTTTAAAAAAGTCGCGAATCCCTCGAGCATTCAGAGATAATAAATTGAAATTGTAATTAGCCATATTCATATAATAGTGTTAAAATCAACCTAAACAATGAAAAATGGTGCCATAACGTGAAAGACAAATGAAGGATATAAAGCTTTTGAAATTTAAAGCATCTGGAAAGTTTACATACATATAAAAACAAGACAGACAAACAAAAACCTAAAAAATACAAAAATAACAACAACAAAAAAAGAGTGACGAATATGAATAAAAATATTTGGCGACTGGGAATAAACACATATAACACAAAACATAAAACAATACATAACGAACTGACAACATGCCCCATAACACGATGTATGGGCGTCATTTCTACCTAGCCAAACGTGTTACTTTTTTTTGTACTCCGAAAGAAACGACAAACATAATAAGCAATGAGAAAAAAAGGTTAGGTTTGAAAAGAAAAGAACCTAACACATTGAATAATGCCTATGTCACAGAGTTGTTGACTTAATGCAAATTTAGCGAAACCGATATAATTCTAGTTTGCAAGGGAATAACTATAGCGCAGTAGGAAAAAGAAAGATAATATATCGCCATAGAGAAAAGTATTTAATCTAATGGTTTATCTGGGGCAAAATATTTGCCATTAATAAAAAGTTTATCAGGATGAACCTTACTAAAATAGGCGGTGTGGCCTTTCTCCCTTGCCTGTTTAAGTTTTTTTAATTGTTTTTTCCTTTCTTCGTACAGTGGTTTCGGGATATCGTCGAACACAGAGAAATCCTTGCCTTGTAGGTTTTTGCGGGCATGATCCATAACGAGTTCTTTATCCGAATAACGGAGAAACCTGGCAATTATTGGTCGCGATTTGGAGCTGTTAGGCTTGCCTAGTCGATGGATACGCTGGAATTCGATCTTGTCACGAGGATTTTTAATTTTAAGTTCCTTCTCCATGAACATATATACAATTTCCTTAGTGTCCTCACCTTGTTGCTGATGGCTATTAGACGCAGCGTCGCTTTGAGAAGTAACAAATTCCTCATCGATTCCGATAAATTTGATGTTTTCTCTTCTGGAGTACGTTTCCATATAAAGCATCTGTTTCTCTGATTCTTTGACCTCAAAATTGATCGCCTTCGTGTCGCGCTTTAGGTCGGAAATGTCTTCTTCATTAAATTTAACACTTTCATCAAGCTCTTTGAAAGACTCGTCCAGGCGTTTGGTTTTGACCTTTAAGGTTTTAACGTCATTTTCCAACCTGTTAATGGACTGCTCTATATTAGAGAGCGACGTGAAGACATCGTTTAGTCGGCTTTCGATGATATCTAACTTTCCTAGTTTGGCGAGTACGTCTTCGATCTTTTTGCCCAGATCTTCGGCGATGTTGAGCGTTTCAAAGGCTTCGTCTGTTTCGCTTGTACTTTCAATATTTTCCCGTGTACGTTTTTCATTCGGTGAACAGCTAGTAGAAACGTCAGAGGATGATGTTCGGACTTTTCTCTTAGCAGACATAAGGGTTTAAAGAGTCATTTCAACCGGAGCACATCGCAACACGTCTACATAGTCTCCATGCTAGTCCCAGCGATTGAGAAAGTTGCAATTTTTTAAAGCAGTGGAGTATTGTACGGCCGGTTTTGGCCGGCACGGCCGTCAATGGGTTAAGGAGGTTTTACTGTAAACTCCTTTTCAAGAAAACTGATAACGTCTTCCATCGAAGGGCGTTGTGAAGCATTCCATTTGGTACAAGCACGAACAAGTTGTTTAAGCGTTAGGCATGTTATCGCCTCAATCTGTTGAAGAAGCAAGTCAGGTTTTGGTCTGAGACCAGTTGCCATTTCCTGAACAACTAAGCCGTAGCTCCAAACATCCATCTGAAATGAAACAAAAAACAGGGTTCAGTTCATGAGAATGTTATCATGTTGAAAGAAATGATCACATTTTATCCTGGCCAAGTGACTAATCGACTTCATGTCTTTGCTTCAAAACCTGATTGTTTAATTGGATTGTCTGCCTCCATTGTGAATGGCCAGAGAAAAAACTTTAGTTTTGGTTTTACAACACTCAAATCAAACCACTCTAACATACCAGAAACAATTTGACACAGGAAGAAGCTTAAGAGCGGATGTCTGTAAATATCGACCAGGGGTGGGAATTATAAAAATATTGAAAAATCGCAAAAAAAATTCTGTAGACTACCCTAGGTATTCTATTAATGAAAATATATATTTTAGTTTGATCGAATAAATATTTTGCCGATAAGGCGGGTGTCAAGTTCGGGCGCTTCACGGCCCTCGCCAGACCGCTTTTTCCGGGCCCGAGACCGGGCTATGAAAAGAGCCCGATTTGAATCTAATTCAAATATCATTCAACCTAGAAAGTTTCTTATCGTACTAAAGGGATTTTAACAGACATTTTGAGTGGTCATGTGCTTGAATTGATTGAGACTAGATTATTTTACAGATTTTTAAATATTTACAAAATTTTGAGGATTTCACGCGAGCAAAATTTTGTCGAAATTCGAAGGCCTAAAATAACGCCCGGTACCTAGTTTCAAACAGCAAAAGACATACTACATTAAAAAGCAATCTCTAAGCTTTCAAAATATGGTTTTAAAACTTAGGGCAACACATGAAATGAATTTTTGGGAATGCGAAATTCAGGGAGCACTTGAGTGAAATTTGACCTTTCTGACTTGACAGTTTTGAGGGGTGGGACTGGGGCACTCACACCCAAATCAATTCTCAAACAAATGTTTCAGCCAAAATACGTTTAATTTAGGCAATCTCAAGTCCCATAGTGATACATGCATGCTTCATAGACATTAGGTGGAAATTTTACACCAATTTTCAGCCGACTTTCAGGTATTTGAACTTGCCTCGCTAATGTTACCATGTGGGTCAAGTTCTTATCACGACACAGCGAAGTATTCAAAATCTTTAACAAATATCTATGCTGTCTAGTATATAATCAGGTCTACAATATGTTTGTTTGTACCTTGTGTCCTTGTTTGTCTTCATTTCCGCAAAAACTGAGGGAAACTACAGCGAAGTCTCCGCGCGCTTGACGTGTCACCAGTCTTGTGGAAGTGCTGTTACGTGAGTCGAGATTGCGTTACATAACATGACAAACAGGGAGACCGAAAACAAGACCGACAACATGGGCACTCGTCTATAGGAGATTCTTAGGAAAAAAAAGAATTCTAGATTTAAAAAATGTAAATCACAGTAGAAACCTGATAACTTGAACTCGGCAACCTCAAATTGCCTCGTTTATTCGTGCTGATTCCTTTTTTCTTGTGATAGTCTTGATAGCTTAAAGTTTAAAGGCCCAGTATCACCCAAAATGCATTGCGCGCCCAATGCCTCGACGATTGAATTGTACGCAGTCGAAAATTCTCGAAAGAGCCAATCACGAGCGAGCTCGTCATTTGAAAACAAAAACAAACGACCGCAAAGCCGAATGGGTGATACTGGGTCTTTAACCACGCCCTTACTCGAAGCGCTCACTCCAACTGCTTTTGCTCCCGTCAAGAGTTCGTGTTTAATACACTGGTTCTACTATGATAAGTTTGAGGATGCGCAAGAGCAGGCACCTACATGTTCCGAAATAAAATCAAGATAGGGCTTCTTCCTGCGTCCAGAGGGTTTATCCTCCATGTTGAAGTGGGAGCAAATCTCGTGTAGCTGGGTTACTGTCAGCTTACTGGGCTTGTTGGACGAGCTCATCGCACAGAGGTTCCACGTGTCGTAGACTATGGGGTGCATTGCATCAGGA
Organism: Dendrophyllia cribrosa; assembly: GCA_024195265.1. NCBI lineage: Eukaryota > Metazoa > Cnidaria > Anthozoa > Scleractinia > Dendrophylliidae > Dendrophyllia > Dendrophyllia cribrosa. Next base: position 4,980,078 of record JAJLRJ010000004.1, read on the forward strand.
TGATGTTGCGCGCATCTGAGAAAACCTTCTCATCTTCGGCTGCTCGGTTGTTGTCATCCGTTTCTTCGTCGTCGTCTTCTGGGGCGACAGCATGGCGAAGTTTGGCGGCTGTTCTGGAGAAGAAGCTCTGGATCTGCCCCGCTGTCAGGAACTCATCCACCTTGAATCGGCGCTCATCTCTTTCGTTGCGCGCATACCGCATTTCCCGTGTAACTTGCTCTGGCCAATTCTAAACTTGTCCTCCAGGTACTTCCTCTGGTTGTCCGTAAATCTGGCTGCCTTAAGCTTCTAGGTTCCTTTTAGGGACCAGCCTTTCTGTGGTGACTCGACGGCCCCACATTCTTTAACCTGGACGGCGAGAGTGGACTATGCGCTGTCTCCTTCCATGAAAAAGGACTGCCAAGCTGTATTTTCGGTGAGGTCACAAGCAGCACCGACCAAACATGATATGGTTCTCGAGGTTCGAGTGCCGCTGGTAGCTCTTTATGCAGCAATCTACTGGGCAACAGAAAAGGCCACTTTCTTTAGCGCTCTCTTCATCGGCCCTGTCGTCGTTGCTCTCGGCTTCGGATGCTTTTGACGGTTTCTTTGCCCAGCATGGGACAAAGTCTCCAGGTGACAATTCGAATGTGTGCAACTGACATGGTAGCTTGCTTGGTACTGAAAGTAGAAGTAACGTAACGCAATTTCGGCGAGTTATCGTTATTTGGACGTTCCACTGCTAAGAAAGACTCAATTTTATTCACAAAACATTTGAATTTTAAAGTTTTGAAACAAAACCGTTGCGTTTCCATACAAACCTTTATAAATCGAATCTTGGTAACACAACACCGGTCATGCAGCAATGGTAATGTCTCGGTTATATGATAGTGATAGTGAGCTTGGGCCACCTGTGCTCTGATGTAATAAAAAAAGCAAGGCTGATACTAGGATAGGATAGGTGTGTGCCGCCAAGGTTCTCAAACCCTGACCCTATTTAACCGTATAAAATCGAGATTTGATACCCTTTTTAAGGCCCAAAACCAAGAAATGGCACCCTATTTAAGAGAAAAACAGATAACTCATATTGTGTAACTGATAGGTCGTTTTATTTCTTCTTTCCTCAGTACACTGATATACTTAGTCTGCCGGAGGGGGGTACTCCCTTATATGACCTATACGAGGACGTGCCGCTGGACAGGGTATGTTTTTTGGCATTTTTGTCCTAAAGAGGGTATATAATTTAACGTAAGTATGTCCTAAACAGGGTCTGAATCTGTCCTAAACAGGGCATGGTTCCAGTTAACTTAGCGCTTGTGGCGACTTTCCTTGTCGCGATTTGTATATTCATGCGAAGGCGAAGTCGTTTTCTTTTCAAAGGATCAGTCTACCATTTTTTTAAAGCTCAGATCAATAACCATGCACAAGCTGGCCGTGTCCTAGGCAGGGTCCTAAAATAGAGGATGTTGCCCTACACAGGATAGGTATTTTCGTTTTTTTTTTTGTCCTAAACAAGGTCAGGCCCTCAGACCCACAGCGGCACCCCTATACCCAAATATCCCCCCCCCCCCCGGGTTAGTCTGTACACCAGACTAAGGGCCT